>JADQWA010000336.1:0-64110 GCA_018344505.1 Nebria ingens riversi
ATACATGGCCGATGTTTTTCCTTTGAATTCCAGTTACAACCAGTTTATAGAAATTGAAACGTTCAACCAAATCAGGTTCTAAATGAATATTATTCTAATAGTGTAGTGACTGTAGAAGTATAAACACTAAATTTTAGATATTTCTGTTTCAAACAAATAATAATTTAGATTTATTTGAGTGAATTATTTTGCTTTGTAGTGAGTGCGTGAAAGAGTGTCAATTATTCTAATACCTTTTGATTGTGATCAGCAATTTTGTAAGTTTATTTTTAAATATTTACGTATATACATTATAGTTTTATATATTTATCCCTTTTTGTATTGCAATAAAAGCAATTGAATGTCATGACAAGGTGCTGATTCAACAAACATGTATTACCTATAATATTGAATTGTGATGAAAACGTCCTAGTTGAGGGAAAAACATATGTACATATAATGATATTTAGATTCAAAATAATTGACTATATATCTTTATGTAGGGCGGGAGTCTATTCATATAATGGTTATATTCAATTCTTTATACGTTTTTTAAGTGTTTGTGAAGTTTTTCTATATTTTCAAACAGTTAATTTGTGTATGTATGTACTTATTGGTGGTGCAGATTTGAATTGAACAAAGTACAAGATGATGCTATAATATCATTAATTCGCCCGCTCACACCAGACGCAAATGTAAACGAAGATTATACACTTGTATGTATGTATGTATGTATGTGTATCCCTACTTGAAAAACAATATACGTACTGGCGTTGGTAAAACGGCACGATTTCAATGTAAATGACAGTCTTTAGCGCGCGTCTTCATAATTAGCGTTAGTTCGCTGTAAATATTTCGATGCGTAAAATTGGCATGTAATTGTTTTGTTGGCTTGGCCGCTAGCTAAGGAGAACCCTTAAGAAACGCTGAATTACCTTGCGATCAGGGGAAAAATTAAATGTAATTATAGCCATTTTTTTTTTTTAATTTAACAAGAAAAAAAGCATGTTTGCAAGTTGTATATATGCTGTATAAATAAAATTAGGAACCGCCACTGACTGATTTAATCTAGATATTGCATATAGTATGCATAACATGAAACAGAGGGTTATGTTTTATTATAACACAATGATATTGACGTGTCATCGTCGAACAATGATAATGATGTCTGCTGCGTCCATCACATCATAATTATAATTTTGATTAGATTACTGTGGCCTGCTATGAGAAGAGATCGAAATGACTGCATTATAATATTAATATGATAGAGTCCGCGCTAGCCTCGCGGTTTACAAAAGGAAGTGTTTCAAATGTTGTGCATGATTGAACACAAACAATTCCAATTGTTCCCTTGTCAGTCACTCACACTCGCGGATCTGATTTCGTTCGCTCGTCAACCACACTCTGGAATATCCGACTTTCTCACGCTGTCTACTGGCCCTAGATCATTTATCCATTGCGCGGTTTACGTTAACATAACACCACTATATTGTGTTTAAATCTCCAAAACCCACCCAATGTTTTTTATAGTTAGTATAATTAATAATAATAATAATAATTTTAATGTTATAATTGTTGAAGACACACAGACTGCGAAACACAAGTGATGTGTAATCAGATGAATGGTGTAGATGTATTAGAGCGACCGCTGCGAAAGAAAATGAGCCGCCATTGTGACACAGCGCGATTGTTGTAATTAATAGGCGACTTCAGGTGATGATGGTTGCGAGAAAACATATACCTACCGTACCGCAGCAGAACAGCGAACTAACGAGACACGCGGGGTTGCCTGTGATTGAGTGACGAACGTCACTGAAATATATTGCTTGTTTTTTGTCGAAAACTTTGAGTTGATTCGGTAAATTAATTTAAACGTTATATAACAATAGATCTCTGCGCGCGCGGTTGGTTGCGCTATTATTTATTTCCTAAAACAAAAGATCGGCACAATGATACATTCGAGTTATTGTTATGGTTTATGATGGCAGCAAAGAAATTTAAGTGTTGTTTCAGAGAATGTCAAACAAAAGGTTGAAATTGTATATTTAGATCATGCACGGTGCCGAGGGGTAGGGGTGTCTTAGTATTTTAAGATTATGCCATTTATTTATATCTAATGATTTAAGTATTATAAAAAACAACAAAGGAAAAATCTATTTTTTCATTTCTGTTTAAATTTGTAAACGTCAACGTAGGCGCATGATATTATCAATATTCTCCGTTCGAACGCAAATGTATTTGTAATAACTTCAAAATAATCTCGTTCATTTAAACTGATTAGCGGTTAATTAAAACTGTTCCATCCGTGTATGATGTGCACCGTTGATTTGCCAGTGTTTGTTTAAATACCATTTAACATTTCGCCGGTTTCTTTTTGCACAAAAGAATTTTGTTTCAACATTTTCCGTGACGTTTCCATTATATGTATATACCTATATATGTATATATCTATATATTACAACTTTCCCCAATTATACTGCGTGCTTTGTACATTTAAATTTTTCTGTAGCATACATATAATTCAGTCGGTACATATATCTACATGCGAAACATTTTTAGGCTTACATATCCACCTTAGTTGTTTTCAGTAGGTAACTGTTCTTTGATGTAACAACGCTTGCCTGAAAACAATTTCGCTGCTGGCATGTGTATGGGCTTCGAAGCATGAAGCATTGTGCAGAAATCACGGACAAACACTAATCGACAGACTGCGATTTGCTATTTGGAGATTTTCAACAAATTAAACATGCATACCTATTTTAAAATTAATTCATAAACGATTACAAAAGAAGAAGGATTTAATAGCAAACGGTATAAATTAAAATGATATTGAAGCGAAACAGAATATTATTCTGTTTTAGTTTATTTGTATATACATATATACATATGCATATTAAGGCAGAGGGATATGTATAATATGGTTCAGTATAGTGTTTATTTATATGGAGACGTTGACGCGACGCGCCAAAGGCGGCACGACGGCTGTCTTCTTCACGATGTCGGACACAAATACAGTTATATAACAAAGGCGTCGTCCGACAGAAACCTGTCGTGCCGACAACTGAGCTCTTTGTGAAGCAACAACAGTACAGTACAGTACAGTACAGTACAACAACACCATACACAAGATGAACGCATATACATATACCTACAGGGATGAACGTGCAAGAGACATTCGCACAAAATCTTCCATTCGCGCGTGTATCTCGTATATCATGTCATATTCGGACGATCGCCGCGACACTGAAAGCTTCGCGCCAAGATCTGACGACGCCTACTCGACTACTGGCCGAGCATGTGGACATGACAGCACGCAAATTTCTATGCTATATAATAGCTCTAATTGTACTTGTGTTAGATATATATATATATATATATATATATATATATATATATATATATATATATATATATATATATATATACATGAGACATTCTATACGCAAACAGAGCCGGCATACAATTTTCCAGTTTCTTTATTATTTTTAAAAGAATCTTTCATTATAACATATAAAAGGTTAGAACATTTAAAAAAAGAAATACTATTAAATGAAATTGCTTTTATTATTTTCTAAAGCCACGAAACATATTACCTATATATTACATTTACACAGTTATTATAGGTAAACAATAAAAATATAAATGTTTAACAATGCATTCTATAAGTAAACAATTTAAAAGTGGATTACTACTACGAAAGTCCGGTTCTGTATAAAGGAAGTAACGGCCACAGAACAGAGACAGAACTAATTAGGAACTAGAAAAGGCGAGCAAGAGTGCGTGCGTGCGTGCGTCCGTGCGTGTGTGCGTCTGTATGTACGTTCGTTCGTACGTATGTATGTATGTACGTACGAAGGGCCAAGCAACTCTTGGCGATATCTCATCGCACGTCGGCATGGAGTTTCTTAGTCCGCGTTGTCAGTCAAGTCAAAGAGATGGCAAAGCTGCTAGTGCGAGTGGCACAAAGGGATCGTCGGACTGATGAAAGGAAATTAATTAGTCTATAGTCATGCGCACGTAACGTAACAAACGGGAACGAACGCGACGACTGACTATCGGCCATCTGCAGATGAGATAATGCATCCGTTCCGTTGTGTTGCCACCATCATCACTGAATGTGGACGAGCTTCTTAATTGATTGAGTCTTGCCACAAATGCTTATGGAAAATTGTTTTATTATTATTCAAATATCTATTTTCTATGTTGCATCGTTTAAATAGGTTTATTAAAAAAAAAACTTCATTTTAAAGCTTCATATGATAAGATATAGAAATTCTTCAATATTCAATATGAATTCAAAAATGTTCAAAATGGTTATTTCGAAATTTTTCGTAATCACAATACTTATTAGTTCGTATAAGAAAGTCAGTTTTAATAAATGTACATTTTCTATCTTGTGCAAGTAGGTATAAATGTTCCCTTCTGTAATATATTCTGAAAGTACCTACATTTATAATTTTACGTTTTCGGTAAAGTAATAGTTATTTTAGACAATTTACAATATCCAATCAATCAATTACAGCTGAAATTCTATTATTAGGTAAACTTCAAATGTGCTAAATATTATATAGGTACTTAAATAAAATTCATTCTTATTATTTGAATGTGAATTATTCTGAAGAAAAGGAACGTCATTGCTGTTATTTTTTATTTTTTTTAACTTTAGTGCACAGTTCAAGATAATGCAAAATTTTCTAGAGCAAATATATTTAACCCTCTTAGCGCGCATGAATATTAATTAAGATCGTTGGGTGGCGCGATATCTGCATGTAGATAGAATAGCTGGAGATGAAACAACATGGTGGATGTATATATGTATGTATGTATGAAAAAGGGTTCAACTTAGACGATATGCTATGCGAAATAAAACTAAATTATCTGTGCAACTCGACGTGGAATGCTCCCTAGTCGTACACAAACAATTACCGTTACTTAGCAATAATACAAATAGTTGATGGTATAAAGCGAGCTTTAGAATGAAGACGACGAAGATATTGTTATCGTTTCAAGTGCACGTACATACATACATACATACACCTGTGCATACATATAAAGCATATGTATGTATAGGTGTGTGAAACATGATCGCCCTAATAAACATCCCCCCTCCCCCCACCCCCTTATTGATGTACTACTACTGTCATTAACTGTCTATTTATTCAAATGAATAATGTTTGTGCTATATAAATAAAAGTTGTTTAAAATCACAAGTTTATACGTGGTTATGGGAAGACACTAAAAATTGTGATATTCTTAGAAAATTAATCAATTTATCACATTTTATTTTCAGTATTAGTGAATTTCCAAAAAGCGAAATAGTTGTATAGAATGCTTTATTATAAATCGGCATCTTCAATTGTTATTTTTAAGAATTATACAGAAATGAAACATACAAAAAAAAAACTAATCTAAATATTAATTAGTATCTAGGCATACCTAAAATGCATATATAATTTAGGAAAAGAGTTAAATATTTGTTTTAAAAATGACGTAACTTTTATCAAAGATTACACAGCCTGGCATTTTAAAGAATTCCGTCTAACAGGGGCGAAAAGAAAAAGTGTTAAAAGTGTTTGTTGGAAACTTCTTAATTCGCGACCGATAATTTGCAATATTACCATCGCGTATCGCACCGTTGCAGAGCAGGGTTGTATGTAGTGGGTTGGGAGGTGCAGCACTATAGCAGTGTAAATTTGGTAGCATCCCGGAAGTGGAGAAAGAGAAAGAAACGACGTCCGATATAACTTGTACGCTGGCGCTAACGAAGAAAAAGAAATACCGCAAGTTAGAGGTGCAGTTTATGCAAATAATCTAGATGAGATTTTTCCCTTTTTGTCTTCCAGCCGCCAAGGCAGGCGCACGGCAATAAAGTGCGGCGTTATCCGGCGCGCCGTACGGGAACAGCTTTAGTTACCAACATTTCCTTATTAAATACTACGAGCTAATAAGGACAGCGGCGGCGTCGGTTGGTTAGTTGAGCAACACCGCACCATCGATATTATTCCGTTACGAGACGATGAGCTCGTGAATGAACGTCCGTATTTCACCTGGGTTAATGCGAGATGTGTCAGATGTGTACGAACAAACGAACGCTGTAGTAGGTATGACGCGCGGGTATCTGTCGGTTTGGCCACCGCATCGTCGACCGCGAAACCCCGCAAATGAAACCACCACGCGCGGATATGAACGTCGGCACGGAATGGGCTCATTACACGAGGTGATCCTACACAGCATTTAGTTCTGACATTTCCAGTATTTATTCGCATAATAATACTTTGCTATGTCGTTAAGAATTATGTCCGTCTGCCGAGAAATAAATTAGTAATAAAGATTTATGTAATGGAAAACATATATCATTTTCAAATTACACCCAATTGTGCGGCGTACAACGACTGGCGGCAGACAATGACAAATATTATATGTGTAAGGGGCTGGCCTGAGGGGGTTAAATGTGCAACCGTTTGATCTGAAAAATAACGATCAATAACATTATTTAAAAGGGTTCATATGCTACCTAGAATACTTCAATATTTTATATTCAAACTTATAAGAAAACAAATGATTTTGCAACGGGAATGTGTGACAAATGACAAAAGATTTACGCATCGTCGTAAACAAACAAACAAACAAACTTGTGATTAATTTTCGTCACATTACCTATCTGTTATAGTATATACGGGTATTAGTATGATTTTTACCCTCGTTTTGCTTATCTAGATATGTACGTATCTATGTATGTATGTATCTCTATCGGTTTGTCGCGCAGCATTATCTGATCGTGATCATTTTGAACAGTTTATCACGAAGAATAATTGTGTCTAGTGCCGACAAGGTTTACTTGATCAGTTTATGGTGCGGTTAACTCTGGCGGGAGATCAATGTTCAGTCACCCAAGCAACCATTTATCAATCATGAACATTAAAAAGATTGCAACAATATCATGTAGTAGGTACCTATAGGTACAAATAAATTTCATAAAATATTTTATTATGATGGATATATTTACAAAAGAATCATGTTTGATTATATTTATTTGGTAATATTACAAAAAAACAGCATTTTTCGAAAATGCTGTTATTAGAGGATTTTTTTTAAATTATTTGTAGCAATCAAAGTGTTTCCACTTTAAAATTAAATTAAGTATTCTATTGTTTTATTAAAAATCAAATAAATTTATTTGAAAACTAAGAAATATCTGGCCATAATAATTGCTAATATGTAGATAGCAACAAAATATATCTACTACGTATGAGAAAGTGCAGTGCAGATTACTGTAGATATTTTAGGCAGCTAAAGAATATTTATCGTTATTAGTACAAATATAATATGTATCCAATATAGGTATATATATATATATAGAAATGGGAATATTTAAAGCAAAATGTATAGGTTATAGGTATAGACATGTGTGTGTGTGTGTGTGTGTGTGTCTGTGTGTGTATGTGTTAAGAAATAATAAATAAAGAAACAGGTCCTATGAGAGAAAGTGTAGACAGTTAACCCCGTCATGAAGATACGAGCGTAGTGAAGACCACGGGCCACCTGAACACACAGTAAACTGTGCAAGACATTTCCAATAGAAGTCAGGCTTAGAAACGCGCATCCCATAGGGACACACCATAGTCACCAGGACACACACACACATCTGCAGATATTTACAAGACCACCGCGGCTGGACACAGGTCCGCGTACATTACGACTCCACCAGGACAGGGCATTAGTGTCCAATAACGTATACTGACCACCACCACCACCACCACCACCACAGCATCGTCGTAGGTACCTAACTGTCTCATACTAAGGGGGTAGTTTCTCTCTTGGAAGCTGTATTAAGGTAGAGTACGAGCGGAGCGTGCTTTCGTCTTCAATCATTTCACATTATTATATTTCTCTCACCGTTTCCGTTTGGTTGTTGCAATTCCCGCCAACCGTTGCGTCGCTTCCATA
This sequence comes from Nebria ingens riversi, assembly GCA_018344505.1. Taxonomy (NCBI): domain Eukaryota; kingdom Metazoa; phylum Arthropoda; class Insecta; order Coleoptera; family Carabidae; genus Nebria; species Nebria ingens. Next base: position 7,927 of record JADQWA010000336.1, read on the forward strand.
CGTGAGCCAAGCGGTTAATGTGGTTAAGAAGTTGTTAAACGAGCACGGGCACGTTTTTGTTTTTCGTTTTGTTTGGTTATGCTGAGAATGTGTTTGTATTTGGTGTCTGTGTGTGTGTGTGTGTGTATGTGTTTTTATAAGAATGTACATGTCACTGTTTAGATAGTTGTGTGTGTGTGTGTGTGTGTGTGTGTGGTTAGGACGAGCCCGAAATTACAAGTCGTCGTGTCTTTGCGTTGTTGGCGGATGTGTGCTGCCTTTTATTTTACGTTTGTTCTTCCTGCTATTTGTGATATTTTGACTTCACTTGGGGGATATTATCACGTAAAAATTCCCAACTTTATTGCGAACACACTTCCGAAATTATGATTGTCTTTTTTGGCGCTTTACTTAGCGCAAAAACTTAATAAAAGAAAAACAAAACACTTCTTTATTGAATTTTATATTACTTCAATAAACATTGTACACATACACTTACACATACTCCGAAATCAGCAAGAAGAAAGGATTTGATAGGCTATAAGTTCCTTCAACTTTTTGCACGTATCATATAAAATCGTAACGTGCCAGAAGATACCTATGTAGGTACTTATACATACATACATACATACATTCATATATACGCAGCTTGGATTCGTACAAATATACGGATTTCGACAGAGGCTCATAAAAGCTATTTTAATACGAAATTAATATTATTATTACACAAAAATCATTTAACTTATCTAATGTTTAAAGTATTTTATTTAACATAAAAGTAATATGTTTATTGCTAAACGTATATTCATTTAAATTATTTTGTTTGTAATTTGATTAGAAAAGACAAAAATTGTTGCAGTACTATTTCTTATACGCAAATTAAATTCCATATAAGTACTCGTATGTTATAGTTTTATATTTAATGCTAGCGGCATACAGCGGAATAATAATAATAATAATGATATAAACTCTAGATTACACCGAACGAGTGCCGTGTAGTACATACATACATACATTATATAATATTTATCCGTACGTTAGTTTGAATAACGGCAACAATTTTAATGCATGTCCAGTGCCATAATTTCGTGCCGGTCCTCTGGGACGTTTAGTCAAAGTGTAAGTACGGCGAAACGATGTCGTCGATATCGGTCGAATAATGTGTGTGATATAGGATGTAGCGCAGCAACCGTTGGGAAACAGTTGCGGGTAGCATGAACATACAACACAATTGCCAGTGCTTTCGAAACATTTACTAAGATTGCTTGATATCAAATCATCACAGTTCCTAAATAAGAATTAACAAACTGCCATCAATGATAACTCAATGTGGCTTTTATTCATTTGATACAGAAATTCGCTTATTGTCAATTATACTTGTATATACGTATTATTTGTTCTATATCGTAAACTTAAATCACTATTTAGTTTTCAAATCAACAAATTGAATATTACTTTAAAATCAATAGACTCGTTTCACCACTTCAGTTTTCTAGTCATTGTCTATTTGTTGTTAAAAGTATTCTAATTATTCACTAATTGAAATAAACTGTTAACACGATTGATCGCTTTTATGGCTTGACAAACCATGAAGAAATAGTTTTGGTACTGCTTACGGCTCCATTATTACACCTCCAAGCCTAGTGGAGGCGGGAGTATAGCATGCGGCCAGAGTCCGGAAAGTCCCGCAGGACGTACGGTCACATGTGAGACAGTTATTGTAGAATATGGCGGGACTCTAGTGTTGTTCCGCGCACATAACATACGCTACGGGAGCGAGTAACACACACACACACACACACATACACAATCTTCTTGTATATGTTTGCACATTTAAGCGCGTCATCTATGACCAGCAAATTGACCACCATGCAGTAGCTTCAGTTTCCTTCGTGCTGGGCACCATCCACGTCACTTTGGTTATCTTACTCTCGACGAGGTGCCATCACATGTAATTGTATTGTCGGTCATTGTGTTCGTAAGCCCCCTTCTCCCACACCCCCTTGACGCGGTGCGATCAAGTCGAGCACTTGTCGTATCGTCATAGTGGTTAGTTTTTGAATCCTGTTATGTACTCTCGCCGCTTTTCTAAACTTGTTCGCTGTAATCTACTTTGCTCGTTTTCCCGTTCAGGGGTGAAGGGGTATGTTCGTGTTTATGCCACGGACGGCCCACCCTCTTTGAAATAAGATGATGAAATTTAGATTTAAGAAATTGCGTTGTTACTTGTGATGATGGTGTGGCTTGTGATGTACTTTAGATTATGTAATTGAGCTTTTTGCACGTTTTGAGGAAACATTAAGTGTGTTTCAATCTAGTTGCATCATCATCATTATAATTATATAGGTAGCTTATTAAATTTAATTCCACTAATATTAAATCGGATGCGTAATCTGAAGAGAACAGCACATAAAAGTCACTGATGATTATATATGTACGTATATAATACGTATACTAACTAACAGTTGAAGAGCTCTAGCAATGGCGCAATAAATAACAAAGTACTTTAATGCTATTAGAAATAGAGTATACACATAAATAAATGAATTACTCTCTCTTTCTTCTATAAAAATATACTATAACGTTTGATTGAATACAAGTTTAGCACTTTTGTAAATCGGTATGTCGACAGGTTTTTTCTGTCTAGGAAATAGACTCACACATAGGTATACATACATACATACATACATACATACAACGCGATAATTTTAAAATTCCATACTACACAGACAAATTAATGGAGTTAGGATTCTGTTAGGATAGAAGAAGGAACATTTTCTATAGCGGCGCACACAATAATTATACTTAATATACGAGTATATATGTATGTATGAGACATAAAATTCTTTTTGCTATTAGAGAAGCTTGTTAGAGGTTTAAAAACAGACGAAATGTTTGTTAAGCCCTGACAAATTACACGCGCTTGATGTTTTTATACTAAAGTATACCTACAAATTTAAAATAGAAATAAGAAATAATTCTGTGAGTATATATATATATACTCGTATGCACAAACATACCTACATATATGTACACAACACACGTAGGTTTGTCCGAGGCAGCGCTAATTACAAACCTGAGGTCAGTCTAAAGTCCAGTCCAGTTTTCGAATCAGTGCTACACGTTGCAAGGGGTGGTAGCAGCAATGGCTATATGTATGTATGTATGTATGTATGTACTCATTAGCACCGTCAGAGCTGCCGCGCCGCAGCTACAACTTACCGTTGATGCTGTCGTCTGCGCACATTATATATATATATATATATATATATATATATATATATATATATATATATATATATATATATATATATATATAAAGGACGACGACGGATACATGACAAGAAGACAGAACGAACACACAAGCTTTAATTAGGAATGTTCCTGTGATGGCCATTGTCCGTCTATCCTGTATGCTCGTGCGCTCTCTGTCTATCTTATACCTTTAGTATGTTACGTTAGTTTCGCGTTGATTTCGCCTCTCTCTCTCTCTCTTCTCAATGTGTTTGTACTATATGTGTGAGTGAGTGTCTCGTACTTGTTTACGACAACGTACTGACAAAGGACTGTCCTATACCCTTTATAATCCACATTGTACCGCCATATTAATAATAACAAAATTACACAAAACGAAAAATCTACACATGTATGTATACATACATACATATATGATGGTGGTAGTGACATGTTGACATAGAAATATGTAAAATGTGCTAAACAGCCTAGTAGATAAAGTATTTATCAAAAAACAAATCCCTCTTATCAAATTAGACATAATCATTTTACTGTAGGTAGGTATATGATAAAATTAAGTACCTAATTGTGGGACACTGTGTGTGGGTTTATAAATAAGAGAGTAAATAGCTATGATAAATATTGATGCACAAAAATCAGCGGCAAACATAGTTAGCATTCTGCATGCAGGTTATGATAATGGTTCTAGTAGGGGGCACAACGCACATAAACCCTCGTATGTTGCTGCGACTGTGTCTGTGTATAATACGTACTACATTCATGAACACCTATCGACAAAAACTGTTGATGTAGTGTGATTAAAACTGTGCGGCTTCCTAATAACGGCCGTCCCGCTCAAAATGTAATAACACTTCCGGTGAATCAGAATGAATGCCAATGATGCACACACACACACACACACACACCCACACAAACACACACACACACACCCAACCCTCCTGCCCTGACGTCATCCCGTTACTCGTTTTTATACGTTTAGTCATGTTCCCTATTTGCGAAAGTGAAAATATCACCAGCACAAACACTGGCAGGTTTATTAACCAAATTAAACGTCTATTATAAATGGTTTATAATTATCAAAATTGCCACAGAAAAAAAGCCCCACAGGCTATTATATGTTGACTCTAACCTCAGATATAATTCATTTAATACATTTGATTGTAATATTAGATGCAAATACTCAATTAATACATAACTAGGTATTGCAAATAAAAACCAGAGAAATTCTATTTAAATTAGTATGCCTTTATAGTTAGTAGAAGCATTATGAATAATAAATTTGTAAAATTCCTTTTTATAAGATTGAAAACATAAAATAAAATGTTGGTAGACTAACATAAGTGAAGAAATTGTTACTGGCACAGTGAAACCGTAGCATGAAATATAAAAGTGTATTCACAGCAACGTGCAGTGTGAATTTTTATTAAAATTCCGTATAAATACAAGTATGAGTCTTAATAACATAAAGTTCCATTATTCCGGTTAATATAAGCGTGAAATGTGCATGTGTGTATGTATATGTAACCAAAAACTCTTACAAGAAGATTCCCCAACACCGTTCAAGCAAGCCAGTCACTTTTCGCAATATTGTTTGTCGACAAGGACGACGGAAAAACTTTCGCCAAACTTATAAAAAGTTTTCGCGCACATTTAGTACCGTGATTTGTCCACAGATGGCAGTGCTCCACCATGTATCTCTGAAGATTCGGTGGGATTCGGTGGCGATCGGAGCGCCTGACGTGGCCGCGAACTTGGCTACTCGCCTACCAGGATCACAGCATCTGGTACAGATGAAACATTGCAAATTGTCCACGAATAAATGAACTAGTTTTTTTTCGTACTTGCTGTTCTTTTATCTTATTGCAGACTTTCTTTTTATTTATTCAGTAGTATTTGAATGAATATTAACATTAAAAATATATCCTGTTTATAAACTTATTTACTATACATTTCGTGTGATTACATCATTGTTGTTAAATAAATTTAAATTAAAAAAAAAAACGCTCATAAATTAATTGAATATAGTCACGATTCATCTAATATAAACGGTCAAGAGTATATATTTTCTACAATCGTATTTATTTAAAATTGGCCAATGGACATTTCGATAATTCTGTTTCCACATAAATCAAGGTGCCTTTGCTTGATCTATGGTTATTGGTATGTCATATCTTAATTGAACAAACAATAAATCGTGCCAGCAATCAAAGACTGCCATGGTTAAATGATCAACCATCTCATTTTGATACAAACAAAAAATTGAACAAAAACTGTTATTTATGTTCAATCGACTCTGAATTATTTTATTCGGTTTCTTCTTATGAATATCTTTAAATTACATTTATAATTGAAAAGGCTCATGGGTATTTTTTTAACGCTGCTGCTGCTACATCACTATAACAGGTTTATTGCTGTTGTACGATTTATTTATTTATTTATTTATTTATTACACACCAACTTACGAAAATATCAATATTTTATTAAATATCATTTTTAATTAGAATATCAATCAAATTATGTCACATTCTTTTTTTTACTTTCTTATACGAAGCGAAATATTAATATCTTACATTTTAATTGTAACTATTTTTACTGTAAGTGCAGCCGTTTCGGATATACCTATTGTAGAAACTACAAAAGTAACTTAACATGCTCTTTCGGTTTAAAAAATACACACACACATCCAAAAATAGTCATACTCGATTCAGGGAAGGTCAAAATGTTTATTTTCGTTAAAATTTCGAGATCGATTTTTTAAATTATTATTATATTAAAAACGTTCGGCCATAATAGTTTTCTATATTTTAATATCTTTGCTATCTAAACAAAACAAAAAATACTACGTATAAGATAGTTCAGTACAAGACACTTTAGATGCTTGTTTTTTAAATACTTTTAATTAATGATTTTTTTTTAAATATGCCGTTCATTTCTTTACAATTAACCATTACTATATATTTAATAATTACTTAGTTTTATATAGGTAGTATGATACATAAGGTGTGTGTGTGTGTGTGTGTGTGAATGATAATTCAGAAAAGACAGATCATAGACGTCAGGAAATAGAAATAGACATATACGTGCAATGTCCGGAGTGTCTTCACCACAAAGGTGGGATAATAATTCCATACAAAGTTTGTCACGTGTCAACATTCGAACAAAGCTTTATAAAATGACAAATTAACACGAAACAATGATGACATTGTGTTGTTTGGTGTCTGTGTGTGTGTGTGTGTGTGGATCTGTCATACATACATACATACATATAGTTATAGTATTGTATGCCACTGGGCTGCGGAGAGGGACTGTCACAATACGTACAACTGACACTGTGTGGGGATAAACACCTGGACTTCACTTGAACATATTGAGTTTCTCTATCATCACAATTTATATACATACCTATTCATGGATAGGATCCATTTATTTACACGCATAATTGATGCACACACTTTTTGAAATTCCTAGTTACGTTTAGCTCAATCTCTTCATGAATTAAGTGTACCTACCTACTATTATTATCATCATCCACAATATCTTAAGTTATAATCTTACTTGCAAACAAAACATATAATACACTAAACAAGCTTAGGTACATACATACATACACATAACTTGTAGTATGTAATTTGCCATTTCCATTCGCACACGACGACACATATAAATACTATTATAGTAGTACTGTATATAAGTATAATCTAAAGTCGGTACGCGTGCGCAAGCCGAGGGTGGAAAGTGTGTAGGTATATGTGTAAAATTTATATAATTGTATACATTCGTAGTTTTGGTTACGACGAAGCCAACTTGAATCTTCAATGGTAATCGCTTAAATCTCTCTCTCTCGCGCTCTCTTTCTCGCACGTGCTCTCTCATTTAGTTTCAATGTATATGATCCCTACACAATAAACACGCATTGTGCGTAGCATGTAAATGGGAGAGCACGAATTATCTACACACGCATTATCCGTAAAACATTTGAGTTTAGCTATGGAGTTTCACTTGTTGTTAGTTCTATACCTACTTTGTTTGTTTGCAAAATAAAAATAAATGGTTTAACTATTTAGTCTACTAAATGACCATTCCCCGGACTTATTATTAAAGTGGGCGCTGTTAGAATAAACTGTGTTGTATGTAGTTAGAGATTTTAAGCAAAATAAAATAGAAACCAACGCGATGACTTTAAGGCTTGTCTTAAAAATAACAATGCGTGAATATGGAATGTGTAATTAGTTGCGTAAATCCTTTCATAAACTGAAGATGTTTCCTATAGGTATACCTTCGGAAACGTGCGGTTAATTCCTGGTTTTGTTTCGGCGTTGTTTTAATTCGTTTGTGCGTTGACTTTTGCATATTCATATACTGATTTATTGTTATGCATTACCGTCTTAGGCTTGTCAAGGTTGCGTGATCCTAGGTGGCGGGCGGCTCTCACTTAATATACCTATAACACTATTTCTGGTAATCTTGTTGCTTGGCAAATGCAAATGCGCCAATGTTATAGGTAACATTGGCTGTTGCCGTCGTCCAATTGCCACATAAATATGTATTTGTTATTGTTATACCGTATCATTTACAATTAATATAGGTAGATATTGATTTATTTCTATACCTTCCTCTATGTAATATTCCAAAATCTAGTTTATTTCATTTTTCTATTTAAAAGTATACGTATACATACGTATGTAGGTAGTACCTACCTACTACGCGTTAGATATATGAGATAAATTATATTATCCTAAAGGAAAACAAACTCAAACACAGTATATTTTCATTAAATGATTACATATATGTGTGTGTGTGTGTGTGTGTGTATTAGTACAAGTGTGTTAACAAGTATGTATACCCCTGACAGATCTGTTCAAATAGCGGTGCAGCTTTGCGTCGCGTCGCGAGCACTTGTAAAATATTTCCCAGGTACTACCTACATATAGCAACATTTTGCCGTTAGTGTGGTGTGGTTATATGTGTTTGTGTGTGTGTGTGTGTATGCGTTCGTTAAACTCACAGGTCCATAATATAAATTCATAAATTTTGAACATCCGTCATCAGGAAATATGCAATAGTTAAATAAAACTCGTTTCATTATTATTTTGTTTGTGATACGTACACACACACACACACACACATGAGTACTTACATTTAGTGTTAGTACACACAAACAAATAACGAAAACAATCGGTACCTATATTTATATAGAATACACAGTTATTGAATCGGGCCAAGACCACCAGTGCTGCACAAAATCACAACTGCAAAAGACGAACGATCCTACAAACACAACAACAACACCATTCATTTCTCAATTTATTTATCCATTTTGCAATTATGAAATAATTACGAAATTTAAATAAACTTGATGATTTTTGAAAAAATATCTGAATACACCAAACTAGAAATTGACTTTATGATGAAAACTCGTATAACAACAAAACAAAACATCGTGGAATAGAGCTTCTACTTCCAATAATATACTGTTATATAGCAATAGTAATAGCGAACGAAGTAAAATAATGACAACTGAGCAAACGATTATTGGGTAATGTCGTAGAAATTAGTTAGAGAAAATTCGAACTTGCGAAATAATAATTAAGATTCTGTCCCAGTCTCTTTGGTCGAGAAACTGTTCCGGGCAATAAAGCAATTACGAATTGTACGCGCAGGCGGGAGGGCGGGCGGACGGTTGATACACGAGCGAACGAGATGAACGGCCGACGACTGTTTGTGTGTATATATATATATATATATATATAGACGGCGACACGTTCGCCCTGTGCACTGCTGCCTGAAATATACAGGACCAGTGCTTTGGAAAATATTGATAGGGATGATGTTCGCACTCTCATCGGGTATAGCTTGGTAGGTACTTTATCCACCCTACAACTGCGTTACTTTCACCACTCCAAATTACTATAAACTTGTATTATATCCATTAAATTAGCTTTGAAATTATCTTATCATCACACATTGATACAGTTGGGAGTTTTGTCGCCAAGACCTGAAAATAAGCATCATAATTGTCGTTTCGTTTGGACATTTCACCTTGAAATTTCAAACCAAGACAAGAAATTGGAAATTTTATAGGTGAAATATGAAAAATGATTCACTTCATTTATTTAATTATTTTTATATTTACAAATACAACACGGAGGGGGGGGGGGGGATGTTTATCATGATTATGTAAAGTTAAACTATACATCTCAGACGGTTTTGGATGTAGGTACTAGTCAAATAGAATAAGCAGCAGACGACGAAAGCAACACACAACGAACAGCAAAGTCCATAATATAGAAGTGAGATAGTGTGCCGGAAGGAACCAAGCTGTAAATATGTCGCGTTCCTCTCGCTGTCTCTGATACGTACACCACTTCTGGCAGTGTATCAGCAAGCGACGATCAAGCAACCGATCACGATGACCCGATGGACGCCGTCGCCGAGTATTCCCTGTCGGCCGGCGTCACGTCAAAACATCAGATCAACCGACAGAGTAATTCGTATCTTTTATTTACTCCATTTACAGTTTATTGAAACGCGACAACAGTTATCTTTTATATTTGGAATCAAAATGCTGAAATGTGTTTAAAATTAACAAGAAAATATTATTTAATTTATATTTTTATTAGTTTCTAGGTATATTAATAATACTAATATACCTAGATATAATACATACATACATACATATGTATACGGTATTTGAGGATAGAGTAATAATTAGTCTATAATTGCATTACAATAATAATTACTACAACAGAGTATTACAAACAGAGACTAACGAGTGATATTACATTTAGTAATGTTGAAACTGATTTGACGCTGGTTTCATATACCTATAGAAAATTGAATTTTATGAAATTAGCAGATGATGATCAAAATTAGAGTTGTAGTTTATAACAGGACATGCTTATGTGTATATCTAAAAGCAGTGTATGCGCATCAAGTGACATATGACAAGTTGTTTTGGTCGTGCTGTGTATGTATGCGTATACCATTTAGATGTGTAAAATGCAGCAGCCATAATATTATAGAGACAACAAATAAACAGTGCCAGCATGTATGTATGTATGTATGTATGTATGTATGTATGTATGTATGTATGTATGTATGTATGTATTATGTATGTATGTATGCAGGTTTGAGTGCGTGTGTCCGGTTATTATTGACAAGTTCCAGCCGCGCAGCCGGACATAATAGAAATATATCGTTTTTGTTAATCAAGAATACAGTGTGCATGCATTATAATGTGTTTATTATTTATTGTGTTCGGTAATGAATGACATTACTCACAAACCGTAATTACTAGTCATAATTCTGTTTAATGTTCGTGTGTCCGCGAACGTTGCATGCCAAAAATGATTGAGTCTGAATTATATGTGTTCTAATTATGAGACGGGAATAATTTAACGGCATCGAACAGCGCCCAGGGTTGTCCGTTTGTGATTCTCTTTTACTATATCTATACTTATACTCGTATATGTATGTATGCCCCGTCGAACTTTGTCAAAACGACTGATGTGAGACGTACTATTATAATACACAGAAACACAAACATTCGGGTTTACATATACAATCTACCTATGTATGTATGTACATATATTTGCTATTCGAAAATATCGCATAAGTATGTATATTTAATAACATAAATTGCCTTGCAATAGGTATTTCTAAGAAACATAAAATATATTAATTAAATCCACATTTTATTTTAATATGAATGTTGCCTATAGGTATATTAATTTCACGCAATTACCTATGTACATACATATATATTATATAGTATTTTTTCATTCCTATTTTAAATTTAAAAATAAAATAAAATATATATTGATGTTTTGATCGAATTTGGTAAAACAGAAAAAGGATTCGATGATTAGCCAATAAAAAGGGGTAGAGGTACCTATAAACATATACATTTAATAGTATAGATGACGATGATGATTTTACACAGCCCTGATGACGGTATTTCAATCGCGCGGAATCAATACGCGCGTCCACATTTCAAAATAACTCTTTCCTCTCTGTCTAATTTCGTAATTTACGTGTTGTCATATTGTTTCCTGGGATGTTCATAAAATCCTCGCCTGTCCGCCATTCGCCATTTACTCTTTATTTATGGTCTTCATTATGGTTCATTGATTCTCCGGGATTCACTATTGAAAATACGCCGCGCGCAACAAAAAACTGCGATAAGTTATAGTCAAATGGAAATGTGATACCGATCATCGGGGCTTTATATTTTATTATCTAAAAATGTCGTAAATAACGAACTTTTCAACGGCGCCACCACCGACGCCTCCGACGCTTATGCACCATCTCTCTTTCTCTTTTGTATGTTGGTACACACTATATATATATTATATATACGTATATATGTATACTATATGTATATGATGACGCACACCACACAAGGACTTTGTGTCTTTTTTAACTTTTTAATGGAAATATGCGACAGAATATAACTGGACATTGCTACTGATGACGGGGCTTCTTTGGCTAAAAACACATCATAACGCGACACCCTTCATATGATATGATGCAAAGGTGGAACAATGGCTTGAAACATATCATCTAGATACCTATATGTCACGTTATCAAAGTGCATTATTAACCATAGAAAAACATTTTTATAAATTGATTAAATATATAGTCGAATTCACATAAGAAGAACATTTTTGAGTGAATTCGCCTATAGGTATAGGTATACATCCTTATAGTAATTAAATCAGTGTGTTTCTGATGGTAACAAATGAAAAGTTGGGAAATACCAATGTATGTATACCTATGTGGTAATAAAAATGTTCACTGTGGCGGGCCGATAAGCAGTCCTCCTCAATTAACATATAGCAGAGAGTAACGCGCGCGCCAATATCATGATCTTATCTGATCCATTCAGCGTGTGGAGGGATAGCGGTGGGGAGAGAGAGAGAGAGTGAAGCGAGTTTTAGAGGTGCAGGAGAGCGAGATAGAGAGCTATATAAATACTGGGTGGAAGTAAAATTTAAATTTATTGCTACTTTATTCCATGCCTTCATTTTATAATTGGTAACTGACATTGATATAAATTTAGGGACCGTGACTGAAATTGCGTCGTATCTTAAATCTGCCTGTATATCATAGTTTTAATGTGAGCCGTGCTCTCGGTTGGCTGTGGAGTCGGACCGAAGCGGAGTCTGGCTCGAACACCAGATTTACACATCTCACACGCACTATTCTCTATCTCTTGCTTTTGCATGTTACTCTATAGAAATCGTATCGCACATACATACATACTATTCATTCCCCAGTCGCTTCTTTATTACTTTTATTGTTCAAAAGAAACGACGCACATATTATTATTATTATTATTATTATTATTATTATTATTATTATTATTATACTCTTTCTAACTTGATGCACTACGCTAATTACTATTGCAAACGTATATAACTGCACACTATATTCATCAAGATCTATAATTTGTATATGCGATTTATATAATAGGTACAACAATTTTGGTTGGAACATATTTCAGTTTTTAAATCGTGTTTAAAATTAAAAATCAACTATCAATTAAGGGGTGAAAGTAGTGGGAAAATAATGTTTAGGTTAGCCAAAGTGTTGAAGTTTAAAGGTCGAGAAACTATAAGCTTTGTGAGTGGAAAAGTTGAAAAAGTTTAAATTGTAAAAATCTGGTAGATATAGGTACCTACATAAAATTAAAATTAAAAAAAAAAACCCTCCCCCCATACTGTCCAATGAAAAGTAAATGAGTCTCTGTTGGTATTGAAAGGCTTGGATCGTTAAATATACATTCATACATACATACATACATGTATACACTTGTATGAAAGAAAGAAAGTGGTTGGTAGTGAAGGATAGTATTCCATAGACATGTAGGTATAGTATATCGTGTAGTTTTATAATCGACTGAATGCGCGTATAATCTCCATCTCGGCCGTGGCCGTGTTCTTCGTCGCGCAGTATAAAAGTCAACCCCTGTTATTGTACTGTGCGAACGAGCATCAGTAGCTGAGCACAGCAGTAGCATAGCATAGCATAGCACAGCAGCAGTAGCAGTAGCAATAGCAGCAGCAGCAGCAGCGACGTCCGATAAGCCGTTATTCCGTCGTCCTGGCCCCGCTACACAAAGGCCTAATTAGCCATAAACTCCCTGATTTATAACGGCACAGAAAATGCAAATATGAAATATGAAAATGAAGATGGGTGTAATAAAAGTGATATACGAGGCTCCACAGAGCCATTTGTGAAGGCGCCATGAGTCACTCGTCAGTTTTATGTGCGAACGTCCATCATTCTTTTGACAGCCTTCATTGCCGCTAGCGCACAGGCGAGCTCATACCACTGCCACCACCACCACCACCACCACGTCGGGAGAATGAAACGACGCTCTCTCTAGCTATACTATAATGTGTACGCTTTTCAGCCAAGCGGGCGGTACGGCACACTGTCAGGCGGTCGGATAGTCGGTCGGTCGGTCGGTCGGGCGGTCGCTACGACGAGTGTGGGATGACGGAATGAAAGCGAGGTAGCCACCCTTACGCCAACGCCACCGTTGCGTCGCCGGGGACCGTTAAGTATTCCGCATCAAATTCACACGTTACGAATTATAATCCACCAGAGAAAAACAACCAAATTAAACTCAACCAAATACTATATACGTACATACATACGTAATATTTCCTTTCTTGATAATAACTTATTAATACTATCACATCTTCACAATGATGCGAATAGAATTAGATCAAACGCAACGAAATATGGAATAGAAGACATCAGTCGAAAAGAGAGAGCCTACGTCCTTCCGCATTATGCGAGTGTCATCCTGGCGCAGACAGGTTTCTCGAGGGAATCTTTGTTCTTGAGCTCCTCTCGCAGCCAGACATCCTGAAATAATTATTTTTCTTAACTCTTCTTTTATACATACAGCACGTCATAACAAGAAACAGGACGCAAATGTAGAAACATCTCCACCAAATACAAAATGTAAGTAATATAAGAACGAACGAACGAACGAAACCATAACTGAAAGGTAACCCGATAACCAGGTCCGTAATGACAAATGTTACCAGCAACATGGACTGTATTCTGTATCAAAATACTGACAAGATAACAACTAGACAATTATATGTTCACAAATTTGCAATATCTTTTCTCGTTTGTGAAAATATGATTACATATATAGGTATAACATGCTTTGAAAAATAGTATTAATAAAAGTGAAAATAATTTAAAACATCTGCAGTATTTTGCACTGTGCTTTCTTATGCGTAGTAGGTATATTAGTTTAGATAGGAAGAATAATAATATACAACATTTTTAAAAATTCAAGGAAATATAATTAATCATTGGATATATCTTAGTAATTATTATAAATAAAAATTTGTTAGTTGTAAAAAAAAAAAACTTATAAAATGTAGTTCTTAATACTAAAATATTTTAAATAGACTTTGCGCAATAGATGTCCAATTGCAAATTATTTTAGTTTATTTTATTTTTCTATTAACATATTGATAAGCATGATTGATTTTATTGAATAAATAAATAACTCTATACCTGCATTAGTTATGACAACATACCTGCATAATAATTTATAAATTACATGTAGGTTAATTTTTCAAACAAAAATTGTGCTGAACATAAACTTCTTTCATTTGAAATATATTATTTTTAATGTTAGTGCAGCCGTTTTAGAGATTATACTCAACGCACACACGAGATAATAATTATAATACTTATTAATTATTAAGTAAAAAATTATAATTAGTAGTAATAAAGTTTTAATTATACTATTAAATAATAATATTATAAGACATGTAATATATTCGTACCTAAAAAAAAGTTTAATTGTTAATTTGAATATGGTACGGTTTTGGAAATATTTCTAATTTTACAATACTGGGAAGATGTACCATGTGATCAGTTTCTTTTCGTAACACACCTCCGACAAACTTCGCGCCATCTAATTTTCAGTTAATCTCATGAAAACAAGAATTAACGACGCTGTTTGCAAGCATATGAAAGCTCTCATTTCATATGCGGCGGCAAGTATGTATACATGTATAGTCGGTTGTTTCTGTTTGGTCGCTTCATTGCCTAGCCTAGCCTAGCCTAGGCTAACCTAACCTAGCCCCCTTCTATTATATATACGTACAAAACAACCTGAGCCATTGCCACCACCAACAACAACCCTCTGTTGGAGAAACTTTAAAACATTAACATTATAATACACTTAGTGGCAAAGCACCAATACGGTGATAATTTTTGGTAAAAATCACATCTGTTTGAGTATTAGGTAAACACATATACTATTGGCTTATATTTGTTCTCTCGCAATGACCGTTTCGAATTAATTTACGATAATATATTTAAATACTCCGTTAATTAAATGTCTGATGAAAATAAAAAATAAACACCCTTCAAGAATGAAATGACGATGTTGATACGTATGTATGTCGATATATGCCACTCGTGAAAATGGCCAATTATCCGGCTCAGAGTTCCACAGTTATAAATGATAGTGATGATATGCCAGTGATAGTGGGATCGTCATCCGTATTGATGCTGTTGCCGATGCTATACGCCATCGTCCATCTGTCATTGCGTTTATCGGACGAACATGTGACATGTATGACAGCAGTGTGCTATCAATTCACTCATCCAGTCGCATTGCTCCATCAAAACCAATATTTTCCTTTCACTATACGATATCTTTTCAATGAAGAGTTATTACAAAAAGTATTTAATTGTATAAGTATAGGTATACATGACCAATTATTTTTAAACATTTTGTCACATTCAATTAAAGTGTACGGCGATGCAATCATATTTCATATCATAAATATCTACGCTTTTATTAGCAATACGAAATATGTATCTATCTAAATACTAATTATCAAATACGTCCAAAATATATACCTATGCATGTATGTATGTATGTATGTATGTATGTATGTATGTATGTTGATCAACATCCAGCACCCTATCGCCAGAATTCATCTTACATTCAAAAGATTGTCGTAGTTAAGAGCGTACGTCAATTTCCTGTCTCGGAAAACAACTGGTTTATACTAAAGTTCATCATGGTATGTATGTGTGTGTGTGTGTGTGTGTGTGTCGTACGCATATTTATTATTCTGAATTTCATTTAGGTCAACATTTCAATTTTAATTTAAACTCGTAGCAGACAAGCAAAACCATCAAACTTGTTAATTACCTGTTTGCTAACGTTCCCTTGTGTATTTTCTCTAGTATAATTTCCAGAATTGTCGGTATCAGACAAGCATGCCGCGCCGTTCGCGTATCAGTAATTTCCTCGTTCGGCATCACGGCGCGGTGGTCCGTATACCCTTTCACCTCTTTCTTCTCTTCTTATTCGCATTCCGCCCTCTTTCTATTCTCCTCATCATTGTGCCCTTGGCGTGTGTTCTTTTTTTTTAAATGAGTAAGCGCGCTTGATCTACACTACATATACCTACATACCCATCACAAGCATTACCTATATACATATCATAGGTACATGCATACCTGTTTATGACACTGTTGCCGCTTTTTGTTTTTAAACATACTCAATATAGGTAATTGACACACACACACACACACACACACACACATACATACATACGAGCAGCGTATTAACGCATCTCTCTTCAGACAGATAAACATCTCGGATATTTGAATATGAACAAAGCCGTAGATGTTGACAACAGCAAGCGACGCCACGCCGATCTGTCTGCATTTGACGCGGATGTTCTGGTCATAACAACGTCACTCACTCACCATTGCCATGACTGTAAATTTAAGTTGTTACAAGGATTAACGCATTACTGGTTTGATTTTATTTGTTGGATCAAACATTTCATTGTTCTTCGCTTCTTCAGTTAGAACATACGCTCAAATTTAGTAATGCTATAAATTGTGCAATTTTAAAAGAATTGAAATACTAAATACATTTCACACTAGAAATTATTATTCTAGAATGTTTGGTCGGTCCGAGTTCGTCAGGGCGTCGCGACATTCATGTTAATTGGACTTGTAGCGATTGTCCACTCGGACCCGACCGACGCGACGGTTGCAAAGCAACCATCTCTCTCGCGCTGGCCCACAAAGAAGCGGGCAAACAAATGCGCAAGACAGAGACGAGACAAAGCAGCAAAGCAGGGATGTCCTGGCTGCGGGGAGATTCGAGACGACACGACACAAGACGAGACATGCCGGAGTGACAGCAAGGCGACTACTAATCGATACCTCATGCAGCTGTAGCTGTCCGCAGTGACGTCATGCTTGCTGCCAGTCACCCGACTGCCATCTCGGATCTCTTCTTTACCACCAACCAAAGACTACCCTTTCCTTGTTTGTTGCACTACAATTATCGTATCACGGTCCCACGGCATTTTAAGCCCAATGCATTATAGTATTGCCTTGCTAGATGGATCATGACCATACTTGCTTCGGATCAATGACCTGTCATTGATTTTGTAAATATACAATGTCATCGATTTTATTAAATGGATAATCATTTCAAGATTACTTTTTTGGATTAGAATACTAAGCACTGATTCTATACAAATTTTAAATAAATTCTGAAACAATTGCTAACCCTGTGCACTATTTTTCGTTGCTTATAACCTAGTGTTAGAAGTAATTCGGGTGCAAAAATATTATTATGTGAGAAAAACGAAACATAATATCACCATAATATTGTTGCGTTCACATATGTATTTATATTCCATAGACCCCACTTCTGAAGTAACAGGCTTCAAAAAACAAACAGCTCCACTTATTATGTATTTATTTTAGAACATTTTTAAATACATTAAAACTACTTGAAGATAAAACAAAAACAAAAAATGATCTATGACTCAAGAAACCAACAAAAATAAGTGTTTTACTAGATCAATAACATTTTTTCTTGGATACCTACTATAAAAATGTGATGTGTCTGCAAATATCAGAGATTTTAAATTTAGTTCTTTTAAAATATATGTATATCAGTAGGCTAGCATTATTAAAGATTTCTAACGCAGAAAGTGACCACATTTCATGTAATATTTATTCATATTTCCGTATCATATGACCCTTTTAAATAATGTTTCCTTACTATCGTTCACTATAGTGACAACATATGTGTGTATGTAAGGTGTTGTTTTTCAAATTAACGAACTGACACTTTGAACAGCATATTGATTTGCGGATATGTTACTTTTTGACAGACACCTTGGCTAACTCTGCTTTTATATAGCTAGGTATATACTCTATATAAACATATACCTACTTAAGTTAGTAACACCAGTTTTTATCATCTGATACAATCTTAGAGTTAATTGCAGTACTCATTCGTTGGGGTTTTAATGAATAATTTATCACTTTCAATTTGCATTACTTAAACAGTATATTTTGACAATTAAATCAACATCACTGTATAGGTGATAATTTAATAAATTCACATTCAAAATGTAATGAAATACAAAAGCTACACATTGTCATATAAATATGTATGTATGTATAATGTTTGCAATAGTAATTAGCGGAGTGCATCAAGTTAGAAAGAGTATAATAATAATAATATGTGCGTCGTTTCTTTTGAATAAAATAAAATAAAAGTAATAAAGAAGCGATTGGGGAGTGAGTAGTATGTACTACGTATAATATGTATGTAGTTGTTTGATGAATTTAGTTATCGGACAACACGTCGTAAAATTTGCGTGCGTGTGAAAAACTTCCAACCTATTTATTTCAACTTTCCAGCAATATATTTCCGAAGACGAACATTGCTCAAGATTTATGGCTGCTCGTCTGACGTACACATATACATGTATCACAATAACGTATTGTAATTTTACTTATGCGAAAAACGTTCACATGCTTTTGTTAATTGTGTAATCGATAAAGTTTTAGTAGAAGAACATTCTATCTATTCATTATCAAACTATTTGCTAAGTTATTTTATACATATGTATACGTACATACACAGCGAGTTGAAAGTGGTATAAATCGTTACCAAATAAAAATGTATATGAATGAAAAATAGACTATACCTATATGTAACACTAAATATAACAAAAGACACTTAAAAATATATATAACCGGAAAGCCATAAATAAATGTAATAAAACGCACAAAATACGGATCATTAAACATTTATTTTTATTTTGATATGTCAAAAGGTTAAACAAGGTACAAAATTGTCGAAAACATTTCAACAGCTACTCACACACACATACACACGCTAAATCCATATATACATTTGCACATCACACATGTATTAGGGGATAGATTTTAATATTGACCAGTGGACGGGTGACGGCTCTCTCAATAATAAAAAATCGGTTCTTTAAAAAGCCCCATCAAACGTAATAAATGGATGAAAAATAGAGGGTGATGATACAATTTATTGCAAAACGGGTGTCAGTTTAGTGTCCACATTAACGGCGAGTATCGCATTTATATATATATGTATATACCTATACGTGGATGATATGCTATTCAGTTGGGGTGTCTATACCAGCATCATTTGGTTGGTTATATATACATACGTACATACATAGTGGCAAAACGCAACAACGTTTGCAGAAATGCAAATCTGAGTTTATCATTGACCGGATTAAAACAAATCGCGTGGAGCATCAGTCATAATATGGTGACTGCATCAACGCGGGTAGCGGTCGGAACGCTGGGACACCGCGGTCGCACACGAAATGCCGACCGGGGACTGGGGCAGGGATCAAGCTTGTGTCAATCCAAAATATATGCCGAATACAGGGACGGCATTCAAATTCATTTTGAATACTTACATGTATATATATATATATATATATATATATATATATATATATATATATATATATTTATTTATTTTTACCACTTTTTAAAGTCGAGGTATAATTAATTAGTTTTTACTTCATAGATATTTGAATCACAATAATGAATCCAATTTCAATCGCTTGCCGTTTATATTTACTTTCTTATACGAATGTATATAAAGAAGTACTGTAATCATGAAAAAAAAAAATCGAGATTTTAACGGAAATACATGTTTTGACCTTACCTGAGTCGAGTCTGACTACTTTCAGAATTCCATGTGTGTGTGTGTGTGTGTGTGTGTTGTGTGTGTGAATCGTCTAAAGTCAAAACGGCCAATGCTATAATCATGAAACTTTAAATTAAAACTTGTAGTATATGTCTCGGAAGAAACCCTTCTATTTTTGAAAAGAATATTCAAACTGGAAGTGCATGTTTACTCTAGTCATTTTTTGGAAATTCTGCAATACCTCCAAAACGGCTACACTTACAGAAAATATACTAGTATTCAAAATGAAAGATATTAATATTATGCACAAGTTTCTTTTAAAAATTTCTTTGAAAAGCTTACCGATTATAAAAAAATTACTATTTACATTTTTAAATGTCTTCTTTATGTTGCCATGGTTACGTAGGTATGTGAAGTTATACTTATGACATATAGTACTAGTGTAAAAGAGTGCCAATGGTTAGTAAAATATTATATATGAATATTTTGTTAGGTTCTTAGTTCATTTCAAGACTAAAACATCTGCAGTGCATTGCACTGTACTTTCTTATACGTTATTAGGCATATTTTGTTTAAATAGAGAGGTTATTAAAATACAAAATCTATACAAATAATACGTATAAGAAAGTTTCAGTGCAATACACTGCAGATGTTTTATTCATTAAAAGTCGGTTGTGGCTACTGTTCCGTTCTATATATTTATCTACTAAGTAAATATATTTTACTACATATAACAAATTTGACTCGTAATATTATTTATAAGTTTAATTAAATATTAATTAATTAACTATAGCATCATATCTATTACCCTTAATCTGAATAATGTTATCGATATATGTATAGCTACAAGTCCGGGCCTGTATTTGCGTTGTTGATCCATGCGTCGCGCGCCTAAACCGATGCTATTTTAACCCTATTGAATGTGATCATATACAGCCGTGAATCTACACTACCCTCTCCGCGCCGCCGTGTACCCTAAATGTCGTTCTGTCCAGCTCAACATTACACCCGTAAACTAGATGTTTATTCCCGCAAAAACCGCAACGGGTCGCAAATCGACAGGGTTCATACCAACACACATGTACATTTACACAGATGGAATTGACGGCGGCGGCGCCGGATAAAGGGTAAGCGGCACCCCTCCATTGACACACGACTCTAGATCAATCTGTCCGGGTGAAATGAATCGGATGAAAGACAAACGCTTTTGTTTTCACTGTAAATTTAAATTACTTTTAATTCAAACTTAATTTAGGAAAAAGTTGCGTGTTCATTTTGTTATAACAGTGTATCATTGCGAGTTAGATCAAATATTTGTTAGAGAATTATTTATGAATAATATTTTAATGTTATTTCATATTTCCATATACTTGACTAATTATTGAGTCAAATTTGATTTTGTATGGTAAATATATTTAATTTTGTTTATTATAATAATATTACTAAGGTAATAATATATTTTAACAAATTTGTTTGAATTACTCAATGCAATATATTCATTTTATAATTAAAATGTATTTGGTTTTGAAAACTAAATTTTATATTACCTATGTGATATTTTGTAAATAATAATATTAGTTATTACTTTTATTAATGTTCCGAATAAATTACATGAATTATATGACAAAAATCATAATTGCTCAGTTTTTTAAGTCTATGAAGTAAATTGAAAATATTATTTATAAATTATAATAAGCTATAAAAATATGATTTTTTAAATTAAAACAAATAATTTTCGTTTTACTTTTTAAATAATTAAACTTAAACT
This sequence comes from Nebria ingens riversi, assembly GCA_018344505.1. Classification (NCBI taxonomy): domain Eukaryota; kingdom Metazoa; phylum Arthropoda; class Insecta; order Coleoptera; family Carabidae; genus Nebria; species Nebria ingens. The sequence continues at coordinate 29,949 of JADQWA010000336.1, forward strand.
TTCAATCCACATTTGTCGCTTTATATTTCTTCTTGTAAAAAGTTTTAAATTTTACTTACTGGTTGCAGCCTGCACATATATGTTTTAGTTATAGGTACCTATTATGCAAAATAATATATATATGTATATATATATATATATAATTTTGCATAGTACCTATAACTAAAACAAATTCCCGATTGTGAAACGAATACCATATTGTTCAATGAACGATAAGCTTAGAGCTTCAGTGTGAACGATGCCAAAACCGATCGCTAACCAACAAAATATGTTCCGAGAGTGTAAGTATTAATTGCGTTTAATGTGTAGGAGTGGTATACCACCAGCTCGCTCACTCACACACACACACACACATACATACACATACCATTCCAAAGTAATCCAGAACGTGCACCGGTTCTAAATCCATTATGGCCTATGAATAATGCGGTAATAACTAATAAATATATCTATTCTCGTGCACTGCCGCTAATTTCGCTCACAGAATATTGAAGCTCGTACGTTATTATGAATAATTGTAAATTATTAATAGTAGTTCACGAAAAGTTGCTGTTTATTCCGATTTCTTTAATCAAATGTCAAAAAAGGAACAAGTTCCTATTTATACTCGTAGATGCATGTGGTGAATTTATTTGGAATTTCATATTTTTAACTTTTTAATCAAATCCATTGCAGCCTTGGGTAAAGTAAATATTTTGACAAACATTTCACATCTTGTGATTTGTGATGCGAATCAATTTATTTTATATGAATTAATATTTCAAACAAATCATAAAATTGTTTAACATCTATAAATTATGTCTGTAATCATAATCAACTGATCGGAAAAATGTGTTCATAGGAATGATGTAGGCAAATCGTGATTTTTCAAAATATTTATGAAAACGTATAAAATATTATTATTTTTAATAAACTTTGTGTCATGTGAGTACCTATCTTTAATTTATCCATTTCTTTCATCTAGATTCTAGATTTTTATCATACTTATACAGAATTGAATTTGAAATTAAATTGTTTTTTATATTATGTAAATGAAGTTTTTATAGTAACCATATAGAATGTGTGACATGGTATTTCTACATTGAACGATTGTTGTGACAGGGTGATTACATGCGTAAGTGCAGCGTGATGCATCATAGCTTGTGTGGTTCACAAGCAGAGGTTAATAATTCTGTCGTATTTGTCAGTCGCGAGCTCGCAGTTCGCAGGTGTCCGCAAGGGTCGCCCACAGAACTATACATAGTGTAGAACCACGATTCAAATTCGAAAAAGTCATTTATGTATACTTGTTATCAAACACCCATTAAATATTTAATTGGGTTGAAATATTAATATTACTCTTTTAAAAAAACAACTTGTGCCATCGAATTTGTGATTTTTGTAAATTTATCCAATATTCACTAAAATATATTTGGGTAATTTGAATTAATTTAATAATGTAGGTATAAGATTTCTGCATTTTAAACACTACTTAGGAACAGGTATACAAATATATTTGTCCTTACAGCTATTAATTATTTATTTATTAATGGCTGTAGTAAGTATGTTTTATTCTAATATCCAAAATAAGTACATTATATTAATAAAGCAGGATGGTTCATGAATACAGTGGATACGATCACAATTCATTCTATTATATTAATAGTATGCTCTAAAATCTGTAATATCTGCTGTTGTAGGGTACATTTTAAGAACCCTCTTGATACAATACAGAATAAAGTAGGTACCTATAATCAGCTTCTGTAATGAAAGGTGATGTATGCATTCAGCATTCTCTATAAGGTCACGAGTCTGTGATATGTATGTAGATTGTCAGAGATAGGTTGTGGAGTTCAACCGTTTAAACTCGTTCAACATTTTAAACGTGTTTAATACTCATTACCTTCAATCACAGTTGACTGACAAGCGACAGCTGCAGCGCGCGCTCTGACCCGTGATCGTGTCACGAAACACGATTCTTTTCTTGCGCCCAGTAAGGATCAACATCACCACTCATCTGAACACTGGCCAAATCGCAGTAATAATGACTTGCACGATGTTGCCAACTATTCGCACTCTACAACAACAACAACAACTGCTGCACCGTGTAGGTAACGTGCATAGTTCCGTGTGAACATGCCATACTCTTGGTTCAGAGTTGATGATGGAATGATTTAAACTGACTATGGGAACAATGTAATGCAATCAACTTACACCTTTTTAAGGCCAAGGTGTTTCTAACAAAAATGTTTAATAATTTATAAAAAAAAAAACATTTTCCCCTGTTTAAAATCACAAACTGTTAGTGAGGTCCTGTGTGAGAGTAAACTCTTTTAAATGTGTTACTCGGAAGACGTAACAATGAAGTCTTCCGGTATTTAATTTTTATCCAGTGAGTATAACTCTTGTTATTCGCATTTCTGCGTATACGTTAACGACGGTGCGACGCAGCGCAGCGCAACGATGGAATGGTGGAAAGTTTAGTAGATGAAAAGGGCTACCCAACTTCACATTTAATTTAAGAGCGCGAGTCCGTCGCGTCCTGTCACCGAGAATCGCGCGGTTTACACGCTCCGAGAAGCGAGAAACGCTCTTAAATCCGACTGAAGCAAACGCGACCGGCGATTATAGAGACGCAAAGACGAGTTTTATGTTGTTTTCAGTGGCGTTACTACCTACCACCAGCACATATTACATTTGTCTCCATGCATCTGTTATCTATAATCCTGAAATTATCTGATTTATTCAGTTAATCACATGTGGCTTAGAACCAATCGAATGCTATTATTATTATTATTATAGTAGGTAAATACTTTAAAACAAAATTACGAATGGTCTGATTATTTATCATAATCAACAACATTAAATCTTTATGAAATCCAACATAACTATATACATATGTGAAATTAGCGACTAGGTATATTAAATAGATCAAGATTAAAAAATATATATGCTGCCTATGCCATTGGTTGCTAGCGACCAGGCCGAATTTAATGCAGCACAGTTTTTTGTAAGGAAATTGCACCGATAAACATCTTGTTCATGGCATTTTATACACCCAGGCCAGTCAATGCCATCAATTCGTTATTCCGCGATTTAAAAGAATGCGGTCGGAGTATTTTGTTTGGTCATTAGGCCACCGTGATATGTGAGTCGTGCATGTCAATAGATCAGTCTCCGTCCGTCCGCAACGACACAGAATTGGCACTATTGTTGTTATCGAGCTGAGTGGTTGCGCCGATGTCGTAAATTTCGGCGGTCGCGGCGACCAAAAAAACTGCGGGCCTTGCTGTCGTCAGACTTGTCCGCGCGATGCACTTGTGGAACTAAATCACATTTGAATGCCGTGAATCATGCAGCACGCCATCGACCAACCGTCACCACGCACAAAAAACCATCATTCTTTTTCTTTTCTGTCTTAAACATGTCACTGATGTACATATTTCTCGTTTCAAAATATATGCCTGCCTGCCAACGATGAACTATAAATATCCTCGACAGAATTTCGCTCGTGTATTCTTTTTCCATTACAAATCAAATAATCACACAGAATTTTAAAAAAACACACGCGAACATATGCGGGCTGTTTAGCATTGGTTGTGCCAATGCTTGAACTATGACATATATAAATATACAATATTTGTACTATAATTAAAATTATCAAAGTAACAATCAAACCAACAATGATATATTAATAAATCTAAGATATCAACTGCCATAAAAACAAAAAAGAGTTCAATTGTTTTTTATTTATTTTAAAAATTATTATTACATTATTGTTTTACAGCTTTCGGTTATAAACTGAATAAACTTTAGATACACTAACATAATTATAATTTTACGTAATTTTTTTTTTTTAGTAGAATCAAATTAAAAAACACCGGCCATGTATTGGCCCTAAACTTTCTTTTACGTAGTCAGTATATTTAGATTTGATAGTATATAAATAAAATATAAAATGTTAAAATTTCAAGAAAATATTTTCATTCATTGTCCAATAAAAGTGTAAAGTTAGTTTATAGTCACATTCCGAAAGAAAACATATGTATTTAGATTTTAAATGTTAAATGGATTTTATAGTAGTATAAAGACAATATAATTATTCATTACATTTTATTAAAAATTATGGCCGAGAATTTTCTAGTTTTCAATTTAACTTTAAACCAGAGAAAATATTTATATATATAATATTTGTAACGGGTTTTCACTAAACTTATTTGTGACATTGACAATAAATGTTAAATGTCAAAATATTTGAATATTTAAAACAGTTGACATGCATAGTAGATACGATTTATTATATATTATTTTCCATACCTATGTAATTATGGCAATATAAATAGGATAATAGCAATTTTCTCGTAACTGGTACATTTTTTGAAGAAATGTTTCAAACAAAAGTTGTTCAAATCATTAATATCTTTCAATTTTATTCTAACTATTTTTACTGTAAATGCAGCCGTTTCGGAGATATGCAAAAAGTACCTCAAGTAAACATGCACTTCCAGTTTGAATATGCTTTTCAAAAATAGGAGGTTTTCCTCCCAGGCATATACAAATCTTAACTTTAAAGTTTCATAATTTTATCTTCAACGGTGTAGGCTGTAGAGTTACCAAGTATTTAACCAATATAAACTTATTTTTGGAATCAGAGCGATGCAAAAGAATTTTTTGAATCCGACGTAATACTTATTGATAAAAACATATTTAAATTAAGATCGAAAGTGAAAAAAGAATTATTTGTGAATATTCCGTTTTAAAAAATAAAATAATTAATAATTTTAGCATCCAATTATCATTTAATAGTTGTGTATTCGCAAAACATTATAGATAACTGCATGGAAGACTTGTGCCATTTCGCACAAATTTTCTTTTTCGTATAAAACCGATATATAAGAATAAATGTGGACATTTACTGGTGAATGTGCAATAAACACACACATTGGTACAGAAGCGAGTATGGTGTGTATCGTATATATGTACATAGAAGAAGGCCGAAAATAAACTCGGTTGTCCGTGTCTCGTAAGCAATAGCACCCAATTCATGTCCTATAATTTGACATGGGCACGGTTATAAATCGCGTTGGCTGGGCCGGTTGTTACCACCTTGGCCATATTGCGGCGTTTATTTTAATTTCCACACTGTGAAAATTTGTTGTTCTTATGGTTGATATCAATCTGTCGTTCGGCTCGTAAATTTGTTCTCTCACACCAGAACGTTTCTTCTCGTGAGAGGATGTTGTTCATGAATCCATCAACTGTGCTGTGGTGCTAGATCACTCGTCGCCGAATCATTCCCTCCCGTCACCTCACGCCACGTCTCACCCCCTCGATCAGTATCGTTGCGTGCATGTGATATGTTCATGACGTTGGCGTCGATCGTCGCCTACTAAGAATTGAGGACAATACCCTCCCCCTACTCCACCCATATCGCAAGCATATATTTAAAATGTATAAATACTACTTTAAATATTTTTCACATTTTGGTGAAATAAAACCTAATGCAACTTAAAAAATAAGAAAATATGTGATTTAATTTTGTTTCCCAAGCCAAAAATAACACTTTGTTCATGGTGTTCAGGAGACATGTTCGATTCTCCACTGACCATCGGTTGTCTGCTCAACGTTCCTAAATCAACGTTATGTATGTGCGGCAGACACTAAGATTCCATACAAATATATATATATATATATTGTACGTGTTGTGTGTGTGTGGGTTCGCGTATGGCGCTGCCAACGAGAGAGCTGTTCATCACACGACTGGCGCCTGATGGGAGGCACCAATCACAGCCCCAGACACGCCGACCGCGATTTGTCTTTCATTTCGTTTAATTTATAGCGCCAACTCCATTCCCTGGACCAAACGACTTCTACAATACTACTTCAAACTAATGCCCTTATACGCGACGAATACGCTTCAGTCGAACGAAAAACACTATATATATGTATATACGTACATACATAGATATACGAGTATATCGTTGGTTTATTCTACAAAACTCAATATTTTATAATTAAATAACTTTAAAATCACTTGACTGTACTGAAATAAGGGGCCTAAGTAATTGGCATCCAAACATTAACAACAACAAAATTCACTATATTACAACTAAATAATCACTTCTAATCACCAATAGCCTACATTCTTTTTTACTGCTTTCAATTCGTTGTATACAATGCAGTTCTATTTACCCCCCGCGAGATAAAACGTTTTGAAATGTATGCAATCCTTCTGAGACTAAAGTAATTTAAATGATCTATTTTTACCTAATTTTACGAAAAATTAATACTAATGATTAAAATGTATGCACGAAAGACAATATTTAATAATAATAATTTAACTTTTTACTACAGTAGATAGCTAAATGTTTAATTTTCTAATTTCAATATAACTGTTTTTCCAATGGCCAAATGTGTTGTATGTATGTATGTATGTATGTACATTGTACATACATACGTACATACATAGTATAAAGATAAAATTCTGCACCGGTGCGCACTGTGTATTGAGAATAGTATTCAGGGGGTGCGCGAACTAAATACATACAGAGAGAAGGAAGGAAGGAACGCGGACATATCGATCGCGCGCCGTCGGCACCGAACACCTGTCAGTCATTCAATCAATGTACAACTCTCCTCTCAGCCGTCTCCTCGCCAACTTGGTGCTGCCACCCGACGTACCCCCTCCCCACCCCCCTCTCAGCCGTCCGTCGTCGCGTATCGATTTGTCTTGTGAAACCGTGCCACCCCCGGTGAATGTGTATGTGTGACAATGGATTCTCGCAGTTGGCGACATGGGTGTTGATGACGAGTTCTACCTTTAGGGGTAGGATGACGGATGCAACCTACTATTAATGATGAAACATCATTAGAGATCCGATTGCTGCCGAATACAACCATCAGATTATACATTCTTAAGTGGCTCTGTTGAACTTTTTAAAGCGGTTTATAAGACTGGAGGAATCATTACAAGAAAATCTATAAGCTTATTTATTTATTTTTAAAATGTTCTATATATATATATATATATATATATATATATATATATATATATATATATATTATATATATATATATATATATATATATATACTGCACATTTTTATCTAAGGCACATGAATTTAATATAGGAATTGATTGCCTTAAAAATGTATTTATTTTGTTTTTGGTAAATTGTTGAAAAGTCTTATGATTTATATTACAGAAAGAGATATGTAAGTAAATACTTAAAGTGTGTTTACATGCGGCAAGCTAAAAATGTAAGATTGGTTAAAATGTTAGGGCAAATATTCGAAAAACAAATCGACTTTTATTTTAGGTACCTAAAATAAAAGTCTCCAAGGATAAAAAACCATTATGGGAAAGAACCGGTTGAGTGAACGAATATTCGTCAGCCACCCCAGTAACAAGTCGTTTAGATTTGTATAAAAAGGTTTTCTATCAAACACAAGGTATACGAATACATACCTATAATAAAACAAATTCAATTCGTTTGTGATTTGATATGCCCGTTTACTGAGACGACGTAAAAAGTCGCGACAAAATCTCTGTTTGAGAGACATCTTTGACACACTCACTCACCCCTTCACAGGCCAGTTGCAACTGGAGAGGTGGTCGTCATGGCAACGTCGTCCTGTCGGAGAGTGACCGTTTCTCAAGCCGGTTGGCATGGCGACCTGACCCGTTTTGACGTGACAGGTATATACATTCGCTGCTCTCTCACCTATACTTACTTACTTACTTACTACAATCCGTACTGCACAACGATGCTATTTTCTTTACGCGTGTATTGCTAATCTCAAAGGGAATTCTACTCTATATGTGCAAAACCTTTGTGTAAGATGATGTTTGAATGTTTTTCTTTTTTCCTTTCTTTCTGTGTGTATGTGTGAGAGATTACTAATGTGACTATAGTGTATTATATAAGTTAAGAGGAACTTCATAGGAGCAGAGCGGTTTACAAAAGTCGTAAAAATGATTGGCATTCTTCGTTTATTCGCCTTATTAAACAAACAACGTCTATGTTTGTGTTACCAATCTGTCGTAAACTATTCAGTAAGTGTTACAGTTTTCATATGTGTCTTATTACACCACTAGAAATAAATAAGCTTAAAGTTATATGGGCAATATATGATAAAAATAAAAATAATTAAGTGTTCTAGAATAGGCATTGTTCAAGACACCTATGCAATATTGAATAAATGACAAAACAAATCTTTTAGTACGCAAAAGATGAAAAATTATCTTCATCAACCAAAACTGATAACACGCAAACAAACAAAAAAAAACAATTATTTTGACAGTTGGCAGATATGTGTGATTGACAACTAAAAATGTCATTATTATACAATTTTGAATTTGGCATACGAATACGAAAATCAATCAATGTATTAAAATTTGTTCTCCATATACCTGCCAATTTATCAAATATGTTGAATATGTTGTCAATACATTAGATTTAAAGTATACTTTCTACAATGTAAAAATCATCTTTAGTTGAGGCTTATAATTATGCAACACAAATCTTTCCTCTTAGGCAAAACATGAATAAAATATTCATTAAAACTTTTCAAAAGTGGAATTTATTCAAAACTGTTTAATACAGTTAACTAAAGAATGCCATTTTTTTTTTTTAAATAAAAATTAGAGCTGCTTCTATATGAAGGTGTTTCTTTGTAATTAAGAGGGCTTTTAAAGGGTATACAATCGTTTAAAAAATAAAATGATATAAATTAGTTTATTTAATTTTAAAATAACTTTAACAAAACTTTTAGAAAAACAATAAAACACTAAAGAATTCGAAATAAACTGAGATACAACGTAACCATTTAGAATTCAGATCACGTGTAACTTGTAAATCCTTCTGCTCGTCGAAGTTCACAGCTGACGAATGGCAAATAAAAACGCCTCGTACACGATTTAGAATAAAAAGAGTGCTGTAGCTAGAATTCAGGTTCATTGAAAATCTATTTCAAGTGATAATGATGATGATAATACCGATCTAACTATTTTTTTAACACACATATTATGTATTACTATTTAAATTTTGTTTACAGATTGATTCAATTGCGCTTCTGGATGTCTTGTAGAAGTTTTAGGTGAGTTTAGTATTAGATAGAATTGTAGTTTTAGTGTATTTCTAAATCGATTGATGGCGTAAATGTTAATCCCAGAGTGTATTAGTGGGTGGCGAGTCGTTTGTTGGGCATAAATCTTTAAAGAGGCGAACAAAATCTCATGACATGGAATCTCTCTTGTATGTCCAATGAAATTGTCTTTTCGTCTGGCTCAGCAGGTTACGCCTTTGTTGGTCGATGGATAGATAGATAGATATATGTATGTATACCGCTGCTGCTGCCACCACCACTACCACTACCACCACCACCACCACCATTACCCCCATCATCGCATCGGTGTGCAAGCGTTTGTTTGTTTGTTTGTATGTGTCCAGCACGTTGAGTTAGTGCACGACGCCCCTTCCGATAAGCCGTTTAATTAAAATGCTGTCTCAAACAGGATTGATGTAAGAAAGCTGCCCCCTTTTGCATTTGCTTCGTTTGTAATATGTCTTACACTCATGTTCATCGCTATGCTGTGCTATGCTAACTAACCAGATTATTAAATGCAACTCTCAATAAAAATTGCGTTATATTTGCTTATTCGCTGATGGCGTCAAGACCAATGTTACTATTGATGATTGTTCCTATGTGTAAAAGAATACGAAGGAACATCTGCAGATGTTGATTATTCATTGACGGTAAACCGCGACGGCGGTTACGATGGCAGCGCGTTGTGGTGACAGGAACAGTACCTATAAGTATGTGTTGGGGTGAGGAAATGTGCGGTGGTAGATAGCAGCAGCATTATCACTTTCTGGCGCATCAGATGCGAGAACAAGGCGTGATGAAAAATCATGGAAAAAGCGACGTCACTTTTCATTTTTGGGTGATTTTGTTCATTCATATCTCATTTTGTTTGTTGGAAGTAGTAGTGGTGAAGGAATATCATTCTCCCCCCCCCCCTCCTCCCCTTCCTTGGTGGTGGTGGTGGTGGTGCTTGTTCGTTAGTTAGACAATGAGTTGATCAGCAGCGAACGTTGGTTCAATGACAGCTCGGTAATTCACAGCACAGCCACCAGACATCGTTCATCTGGGTGCGCGGTGTCGCCGAGTGCGCACGCGCCCGACCGCTCTTGCTCACGGTTTGATCTTCATCTGTCATCTCCCTTAATGAGATCTTTGCTCCAATCTGTTCCTTCCTCACGGCCACAGACGTCTTCACTCTGCTCTTCTCATTATTGCGCTGATTTCTTTTGATAGGTGGCTGATGCTTGTATTCTCTATAATTATCTTTTCACAAATACTATATTTGCATCAAGTTTCATCGAATGCTCTTTGATTTTCTGCTATTTCACTTTTCATTATAGGTATTATGATTGATTACATGTCTAAACATTTTTATATAAAACAATTGTCATTAATATTTCTATACGCACACACACACTGTAATCACATATTTAATTTAAATAAAATAAATCAACTAATCATTAAGAGTAGCGGACACATATCCCGCATCAAGTGTAGCGCCGCCTAAACAAGCAATGATGTATGATGATTGCAGTCACCAAGCACCCACATATGCATGAGAGAGATCGGAGCGCATTATCCGCGAGTGCACAAGACAGAGTTGTGTTGGCGGTGGGTGACGATGCGAGAGTTGGTGGTTACTACGGCTGCGGCTATGGACAGGAACTTCTTAGCATTAAAAGAGCAGATTTAGTGCTGTTATGGGCACAGCAGGGTCTTATGTTGCGCACTAAGTGGCTGTTGGAGGGATGTCCAACTGGCGTCCTTGAGGACGAGCTCGCTAAACATACGAGATCTATCTTCATATGGACAACATCATATATACATTCAATATTGATGCTTTCATAGACATTTTATTGATGTTACATGAATTAAACCAAACACGACATATTCTATAAATAGCTAATGGCTCGTAGATTAATTTTGAATCCGAGAAAAACACTTAAGCTCTTTTTTTTACTTGAAATGAATTTAATTATAAACAAAAATGCAACCGTCAAATGTGTATTTTATATAAGACTGGTCACTCTCTTCTCACAATTTAAAGCTTGGTGAAAAAATAAAAAAAATAAAGTTCCAAAAAAAGATGTAAAATGCATATAGGTATCCAGTGTGTATATATATATTATACCTATAAAGTCTGTTGTATCTGCACTTGGTATACGCATAGGATTATGCATGCAGAGCTTCATAAATTGTGACTCAATAAATTAGTGACTTTATATGCGCTACACAATCTAATAATATAGTTTATGTACCAGTCAAAACAATAAAATCTCTGAAATATTATTCCGAAACAAGTCCGATGTCAGATATTTTTCATTTTGATTCAGAAAAATAAACGACCTAAGAACATTGCGCTGTTTTGCCGATAATATTAAACGCCAAGGGGTTCTCACATACATACATAACATATGTCTATAATGAATTAGCATCATTGGAATGCTCAAGTTGACATGAACACGTGATACTCACCAACTAGCGGACCAATCATCCATATACATACATATGTTATGCATTAAATTAGTCACATTATACGTAATATACAAAAGTTGTTCAATTTTATGCTAATTTACTATGACAAAAAGTACTACTTTGATAGAAATAAGTAGTTTTTTTTTTTGTAAGTAATGTGAATCCAATCGTGTTTCATAAATATTTTCGTAAAAGATCAAGTTTCGTTTTCGATTCCAGAGCTTACACATAACGCAACGTCACACACATGTAGTACCTACATATATGTATAGAAGAACGTTGCTGATTTTCGTATATAACATATTTCCCTAGCGTCATCGCTTTGAACTAATGCCGAGACCAAATAACACGTTTGACGCCCGCCTTTGCTCGCTTCCTCCCGCGCCAAAGTCATCGCATCCATTTCAAATGCCGTTCGAATGGTTATGTTAACACGTCATAGTAATAATTTAATGTGTGTCTTTTCTCGTAGGACGCTGTCTCTCGCTCGCTCTCTCTCCATCGCACACTAAACTATGTATGCATCTCTCTATATACATTTGTTTCTGTTTTGACTCTCTTCTGCCGTTTTGTATTTTTAATTTGAACGGTTCGGTGGCGGCCGTATTCATGTGCACCCCGACGCTAGCCACGATGCGGTCTCTCAGACCGAACAAGTTGGAAAAGTTTGGGCCTAGCTCCCAGTGTTCTTGAATATTTCACGTGTCACTACCACTACCACCACCAGCTCCACCACCACCACTGTGATGCGGGTGTTTCGCCACACCACTCCTCACTTGACCTCTTCTGCGCTGGCATGCGGACATCTAGAGTGCCTACTATATGTATGTATGATTGTGGACATATAGGTTGTAATATTCTTATTGCATATATTTCAATTTTATATATCTGTGCTTATTCATACATTAATTTATAATTTTGAGTTATTTAGTAAATTTTCTACAAATTTTAATTGAAAATTATCTGAAAACTACCATAATAATAAATATCGCATAAATATTAATTTGTGTAGCCAAAAATGCATGACTTGTAAACCGGATTTGCTACAGTTTTGCAGTTGTGTGTGTGTGTGTGTGTGTGTGTGTGTGTGTGTATGTATATAGAATCTTGTCCTGCGCACCTTCGAGGATTAAAGGCTGCGACTATAATCTATACTGAATTAAACATAACCTAACCTAACATTAAAACACACACACACACACACACATAAATACACAACCAACGACTACTGTATCGCTACCGACACCTTCACTTTAGCATTTTATGTGTGTGCGTGGGTTTATTTATACCTATATGTATGTGACTGCCGACGTACGTCACAGTAAGGAAATAAAGATGTATGCATGTACCTATATTTGATTTAAGAATTTTCTTACACATTTTTTAAACTGTTATTATTCGTGTTAATTTAATTGCCTATTAACATTTTATGACAATTTCGAAATATTTATTCTTATTCCAACCTAATCTACTGTCAAATATATATATATATATATATATATATATATATATATATATATATATATATATATATATATATATATATATATATATATGCATATTGAAATGTCTCGTAGATTAGATTATTTATGATAGCATTATCTTTTTTTATTGTAAATTGTTTTGTGTTTGAATGATATTGACTGAATATGGTAAGTCAATTGATGGATTTACCTGAGTAGAAAACCCGAAATTGTTTGCAGAGACACATGTAGTAGTGATCTTTGATATATACGGTGTTGCAACAACATTCTAATAAACTGGGAAGCTCTCCCGTATTGAAAGCAAATCCCGGGAGACGAACGCGTATACGATCAAAGTCATATTTTGCGGGTGACGTGCGAAATATTACGTTTCCATACGAATTTAAGTAATCATATTTCACACTGTTGGCGTTTTTATTTGCTCACCGTTTGATGGAACCATATATATACATACATACATACATGTTCGAAAACGGAAAAAAAAAACACACATATTCGAGAAATGTGTCGAAATCGTTACACACTTCGTTATCAAACGATCGCAAATATTTCTCGTATTCCTACCTACAATGTAAAATGCTATTTTATGTGCTTCCGGTGAAATTAAAACTAAATTAAATTTGTACTTTGATTTTACAAATATTCTTGAAATACTACACCATGAGTATATTCTGTATACGAAGTCATCTTTATTATTTAGAAAACAATTATATTTATAAAAGAATTTTTTAGTCGTGTTTCAATTGTACTACGAATAGTTTTGATTTTATTTATTATTGGACTTTAGAGCTACATTTCACAACTAATAAAAAAGTGTACATTTTCCTCTATAATCAAAGTATTTGTTTTGTACGATTATTAGAATAGTTTCTCTGTTAAAAAGTTCAGATAAGTTATAGTGAAGTATAATGTCTATCTAGTAAGAAATGATTGTGACATATATATGTATGTATGTATGTATGTAGTACCTACGTTGGTCATTATTGAAGCTAGGTGAAATTTCTTGTTCACCCTAGCGAGGTCCAAAGAGATTTGTGGTGCTGATGCTATAAAGGGGCGGGGGGGGGGGGGTTAGTAAAGTCGTTGAGAGGATTTTAGTTGGAACGAGTTGGGTCATCTGTAGTTCGAAAGTTCAGCGATGATGGTGCGACGGTCGAATTCAATTTGGCTCCGGTGGCCACGCGCTCTTTAATTACAACACACGGTGCCACAAGAACTTGAAGTGAAAGCGAGATAGATATAGAATAGAACCCTGCGCCTGTGTGTAAAGGTACAAGAAACTCAGCCCTTGTGATCATAAGCGTAGACATCGTAGGTGGTCAGTCTGATCAACGGTTTTCACCTTTTTCATGTATACCATATTATATTATCTGTCTAATACTTACATTTTTATTGAGCTACAGCGTTATCTGTTTTCGACCTAATATCATTTTAGATAATGTATATACCTACATGTGCAACTTATTGGTAATAAGAAGAAATTTTGTTATTCATTCACGAGTTATTTGTTATTATCCATCAGTTATATAAAATATAAATAAGTTGAAAGCGACGCAATAGGAATTCAACATTCTACGGCTATGGTTTCAGACGACAGAGAGTACAGAAAGCCATATACGTATGTATGTAGGTATGTAGGGTAGGGATTGTTGTTGATGCGTCCCCTCAGCCATAACTCACCGACAATTGCCGTTCGTTCTTCGTTGGTCAAGCACGAGGCGTGCTGGTGATGGTGGTGGTGGCACTCACTCGGGCCGAGACGAACGTGTCTCGCTCACCAAGTGACCATCAGCTCGGGCCCAGGGACCATCGGGTCCAAATCAATGGCCGCGATGCGCCCGTTATTAATCACCACCCACCACCCGCTACCCGCGCCCGTATTGCTACTATTCGGCCTCAATCACCTGGACATACTCACCTACAACTTCATTTACTCAACGGTTGTTACGACCACCAATGTATTTAGTTTTTTCCCTTTTCCAACTGTATATAGGTGATATACTACTGTGTTTCTTTTCATCAATTATTTACTGCGTCTATATATTTTTTCACATTTTCCATAAATTTAGTTAAAAATAAATATCTATTTTGAAATTGCAAGAAAGATGTTTGTTTCTTTTCTCCTAAATAACAAATAAAGTTTTCAAATACACCGTCTAAAAATATATATTTATATATGCGTATACCTATACGCGAGTTCAAAAAATGAACGTTATTTTAATTTATCGTATCAAAATGGACATCATTGGTTTGGCAATGCGGAGAGAGACCTATAGATAGGTTATGCTGACAGGCGGGTACACGACTTGAATATATATATATATATATAAATATACGTATATCTACTAGCAGGCTGATATACGTAAGTGAGGCTATAAAAAATCGCAAAACTGCAATAAAAACACTATTTCGATGAAAATTGAATGTCGTTATCTCTGAAATCAAGATAGCATGTCTGCCATTTGAATACGAGCCTCTCGTTTCCGGACTAATCTCGTAAAACCATTTATTGTTGATGTATTGCTGAACCACAGTGGCGACAGCGGAATCGACGCTGAAACAACTATTGTCACACACGCACATCGGTGTTTCTATCACAGTTCTTAGAAAGAATCATTCCACTTGCAATTGAAAGAAAATTGAAATAATTGGTACATCATTCCATTGTTTTAAATCAGTATGTACGCCATGTATCACGTGTGGTCCGTTTGAGAGAGAGATGCAATTCAATGCAGCGCAATACAACACATCTGGTGGCAATCATTGGTTTGCAAAAGTCCTGTCTGATGAATGTATGTATGTATGTATGTATCATTAGATATTGATCTTGAGTGTGCAAATGCTTGGGGCAGATGGCGCTCATCACTCCGCTGATGTTAGACAAATAGACAGAGGTGCGTGCAGTGCTAGTGTAGCGCCATCAACATGTCGTCTCCACGGCCCCGCGGTATAAATATTGACACCATTAGTCAGTCAACTGCCGGCTGTGATGGACAGCACACCCACACGCTTCTTACTTACTTCACATTCTCTCTCCATCGCTATTTATCTCTGTCTGCACTTTGGATTCCATCATTACACGCATTTTTGTCTCACTTTTTTCTTTCCTATTTTATCTGTTTAAATTTTTAGCTGGCTGGTTGTATGAATTTCGTCATTATTCTTTGGTTTTGTTATTTTATAAATAGATATTTGCTCTAGTGATTTATTGATTGATTAATCTTAAGAAATATTTGTATAGGTATATTTATTTTATAAAAGATATACCTACCAATAGTTAGTAGGTACCTATAGCTATACTACTCTGATGGAGGGGTAAATAAATGTATTTGATAAGAAAAGGTTGATAGAGAAAACAAGATGTGCGATGGTCTGATAATTAAATCGTGCGCACTTGGCCGTTAGGTCGTTAGGCCGCCACAGTAGCAAGCAGTATTAGATGTGCAACCGTCGCATTTCGTAAAAAGCTGTATTCGTGGAACGCGGTCGCGCGACTTACGGCGATGGCCCAGTGACGGTCGTAAATATCGGACGGGAGGCGGCATAATCTCCTGGACGGGCGCGCGTGATGCTAATCTCATCCCGACCATTCCACCACTACTACTACTGCTGCTGCCTACAACTGCCGCGTCGTGACGACGGTGAAAGAGCGCAACGAGCGCCGTGTGACAAAGCATGCAATGTCCGCGTGTCGTGTGTGCCACACCAGTACGTAATTAAGGGTGGAGGCCAGAAGAGAGCTCCACTGGACGCTCGCTACTGATAAGGACCCACAGTCAGCCGCTTTATATAGGTATACGCTAAGATGGACGGTCGGCTAGGGACGACACCACTCTGCCACCGACACTAACCCAGAGGCCACCGTCCACCGCCATAACGTATACTGATCAAAGTTACTGCTTTATCTACAGTGTTGTCTGACTGAAGGACAACGCAAATACAACCAATATTATTTCTTTCAATCATTTCGTATACCTTTTGATTAAATTTCATATTTGCTTTTACGTGGCAGAGGGCTTGAAAAAGATCCTTAATACAGCTCTGTGTACCTATGTGTTCGCAGACTGCTGTAGTGGATATGTCGCAAATCAGATGAGTGTACCTACCAGCCACCGCCCAGAGAACAATGCAATGGACGACATGACCGCGGGTATACTATATGGTTGTCAGGTTTTTGCCCGAGTCTTCGTGGTTATCTGTAGTAGCCAAAGACCTGCTCGGAATCGCTCTTCTAATGTATAATACCGCGCACTGCGCGTATCACAACTGATTCCAAGCCGTGAAACTTTTATGTCTTTTGAGAAAGAAATTATATGTATGTAGTACATACATATGTAGCTCTCTGTTAAATAGATGTGCATATAGTTGGAATGTTTTTTTTTAAATAAGTATACCAATAGCTATTAAATATTCTTAATTGTTATGATATGAAATATTAATTCAATAATCTTGTCTCTTAAATATTAAAAATTACTAATAAAAGTAAGTAACGAGAATAGACGAGTGCAATTTAAAGATAAGCCTGATGCGAATAAGACGCCGCCGTTATATTTCCCTATGATGAGAAGGGTCAAAAGCGTGAGGAGGTTATAATACGTATAGCAAATGGTATAACTGCGCGACTAGTGTATATATGTATGTATGTATGTATGATGGAAATACGAAGGGTAGTTTTATCTTGTCGCAAATAAAGACCATCTGTATGCCGTTTGGCTTGTGTCGGAAAAACGGGACGGAGCAGTGGCAATCTGACCTCCGCGAAAATTATATTACATATTATAATGATTTATAAGTGGACATAAAGCTGGAAAGCACAAATACACATGGGCTGATGCGGACATTGTACAATGTGTGCGTGCTAATGACTCTGGACCCGGGGATTCCTACGGCAAGCGTCCGCGTTTATCGCACGGTCACCGATGCCCGCGCCGCCACCGTAAATCCTAACCACCGCGCGCCCTCCCCCACCCCCCTCTCCATTCTTCCAGAACCACCGTCCGATATTAACAATAACAGTCGCTCCGGACTATTTAAATTATGAACACTGGCTATGTATGTACGTGTTATTATTGGCTTACTGGCCAGAACGCCACTAAATAAAACCAACGATAAAAGACACCATTGTCGTCTACGGCAACCAGCTATACACCACTTGGCTACTTGTTTCGATTTCATTGGTTTGGATATTGAGTATGTTTCGGAGGTATTATAAATATATATATATATATATATATATATATATATATATATATATATATATATATATATATATATTTATATATATACCCTATAGGTATAGTACATTTACAAAGTTATATAACACTTGTTTAAGAAAATGTCTTTTCGAATGATGGTTCATAATACCAACAAATATAATGACACTCTATTTGATTAAAATCTTATTGTCTATATATATATATTATATGAAATGTAATCAAAATGTCTACTATTTGGCAATATCTTTTCATAGTATATACATATGTAAAATGTGATGCATTTAAAAAGAAGCGTATACACACATACACAATACAGTGATGCGTTTGGACTGTTTGTGTAGTAATTTGTTGCCCAGTGGGCAGTCTGTGTGACCACCATTTCCCGCTCTCTTTATATCAGGTTCGTAATAAAATGTGTGTGTGTGTGTGTCGTTACGTAAGAGTAACGTGTTAATTTGTACACATCAGCCGCTGCCAAACAGTCGGTATGTCAGTGTCAGGTGACCATGAGTTGGTTTTAATCTCAGTCGGAGGACCACTATATCTTCATTACTTCTCGGATTTCATGCATTTTTTTCAAAAATCAATATTAACATCTGAGAGATTGTCATGTAGTACCTCTAGCTACCCACAATTAGTTACAGGTGAATTAATGACGGTGATTTCAGTGTATCTTTCTCTCTCTCTCCCTTTTGTCTGTAAGTATGTATATACACGCGCTATTGAAATTAGCTTGACAAGTTTTAAATATAGGCTGCTCGCGTATGAAGTATATATATCTGTGTCACTATGATATATTTTCATCTAAAGGAACTAACAAGTCTTCATTTTAATTTATAGCGAATATTTATTATAGGTACACTGATTGTTCAAGTTACCGTAGGTAACTACGTTCAAGTTGATCGTAATTAATGGCATGGCAAATTTCATTTTACCTTGATCCAAGTTACAAGAGCACATATTTATTAAGTTGGGTTTTTATTCCTATATAAATTTACTTTTTTTTTACATTTACCTACCGATTGTAATTTTACCAAATTTAAAAATATTGTATGTTTCTACATAAGTATATTTATTAATTTTTTTGAATATTATTCAATGATTATTACAAATACAAATCACTTCCAATACAACGAATACAAAATATGACTAATAATAATCCTTCACCTTTGTAATAATTTAAGACCTTGACGTGGTATGTTTAAAATCAAGATAAATTTTAGAAATGAACAATAAATGTAAAGCAATTATAAATTGGTGAATTATAATCGCGTGAGAACAGAATATTACAAATAGGTAC
The DNA here is from genome assembly GCA_018344505.1 of Nebria ingens riversi. Taxonomy (NCBI): domain Eukaryota; kingdom Metazoa; phylum Arthropoda; class Insecta; order Coleoptera; family Carabidae; genus Nebria; species Nebria ingens. The sequence continues at coordinate 49,489 of JADQWA010000336.1, forward strand.
CGGACGTATAGTACAAGTGTTGTAGGAGTACCTAACCTAAAATGCTGCTGATGGTGGTGGTGGTGAGTAGGTACTAGTTCTATAAACCAACCGACTCGGCTGGAGATTCTCCAGCGTTGATAAAGTGGCCCGGTGTCAGAAATACAAGCAATGATAACACTGATTAAGTAAATTAAAACGAGATCTTGTTCTGTCTGCATCGGTATATGCATAATTTAAACTGTATTAATAAAAATGATATAAAAAATAGATACTATACAACGAAATAACAATCAATGTATTTTAATCACATTTTACAATCATTTGTTAAATCATTTCAAATGTTAATTCATTGTAAGATTAAAAGAAATAATAGTAGTACCCTGCATGATATTCCGTAGTAGGATGTGTGTATAGACAATGAAACAGCATCACGTAGGTATATAAACGTTATTCCTTGAAATGGCAGAGTCATCGTTGATGAAAGGATCTCAAACAACGAGAACTGATCGATATCCTATTTACGAGTGAACAATAAACAATAACCTTTCGGGGTTTAGAAAGAGAAAGAAGCGGCCGTCGTGTCCAGTTGACAGTGTCATGTGACGCACGATCGACCGTCTGATTGGCACATCAAAGTGAAACGCCACAGGAATGACGACTGTTATTAAGAAATCCTAATTAAGAATCGATCCGCTACGATAGCCCCTCTCGTGAACATAATTCATCTCGGCCACTGACGGCTATTCACTATACCTCTCCTATCCTCTCCTCTCCTATCACACAGACTGTACCTACATATATAGTGACGTTTCGTTTTTTTTTTTATTATTGTTTCTTCTCACTGTTATTGACCACAGCCTTCAAATCAGTTAAAGATTTTGCACATGCTAGATAATAATAATAATTATTATCAAGTTTTCTTTCTCGTTCCGTTCTAGCATTTTAAATCATACTCTTTTACGCATCTCTAGCAGGACCAAAAATATGGCAATGGAGACAGAATGGGTTTATATTCATATTTGTTAAAATATAAAATTAATTTTTTACGCAACAAACTACCTATAGGTGCCTAATGCGAGATATAATCGTAAATTGTATAGTAAGTACATAAAATCCACAAATGTTTATGTCTACTGTTAAAACTGTAATGTTAGGTTCATTTCTTGCGAGGACATTAATAAAAATAATAATAAATCTTGTTGGAAAATGGCTTGGACAATCATCATACATGGTACACATTAGTGTGTAACGTATGTATGTATAGTTAGCTATCTTGTTTCGTATAAAGGTAACAAAACGCGCGCATATTTGATGCAGTGTGTTAGGAGACAGTGACGCTGTTAATTATGTCCGGGGCCGCCAGTGCAGACAGCGTGACGAACTACACGATGAGTCTCTTCCGCGCGCGGTTTCAATTGCTCTCAACTCAGCTCAGCTCAGCTCCAACTAGATACCATTTCGGTACGGCGAACTTTGTTTTGAAATATGAATGTTCAATTCGATGTGACATTCTTTTCCTGCGCTGCCGACGAGAACTTGTTCATAAATCGTTTGTTATGGCAAAGGGGAATTCAATTAATTCTTCATGCCGTGCATTCGCAATATTCCACCCCCCCCCCCACACACACCCTACTCCTACCCCACTTCACCGCTTTCTCTTCATTCGTGTAGATTGTTGTGTTTTGGTTCTATAGTCACCTTTGCCTCTTCCTCCTCCTCCTTCTTCTTCTTCTTCTTCTATTCACTCGGCAAGGTCGTGCTCTTCTACTGCTTACTCATGCTATTATTCATTTTCTTTTCTTTCTGTTGTCCGTATCGTTTATTTGTTCCCAATTTAAAAGGAACGAGGTTTACATTTTTACCCGTTTACTTATTTAATACCTTTCATTTGTAAATAGGTATTACATTGATAGAGTGGACTCTGATCAAATCAACACAATTATAAATTAATGTTTTGTTACTAAATCGCTAAGTGATTTGTTAACTAAGTTTCATTTAATTTACACGACTCAATTTTTAATTCAATTTGGAAATTTGCTTTTTTTCCCTAGTAACTATGAATTATTAAAGTAAATAAATATTACTTGCATACTACTAATATTACAAATTAAATAATTAATTAAATATATTTTTCTTTTCACAACAACATAAGTTGTTAATTTTGTACAGTGTAGCTTTATGTTAATTTTTTTTTTTAATAATGTTGAATCGAAACAAATAAGGATAATTTATATAGGTAATTGTGTTTAGTTTAGCAGATAAATAATACATTAAACCAAGTTGTTACGTCGTAAATTTAATAAATAGTTGCTTAGGATTAATTTGAAATTGATACTTTTTCTTTGAAGTAAAATGTACCTATCTCTAGAAACATAAGATGCAATTGACTTGAAGCAAAATAAGCATGTCATGGAAAATGGCAACATAATTCTTCCGACACTGTAGCCAACCTATGTAATATGCAGATGATGTAGGTAATATAATGGACGCATTGGTTCGGTTGGAAATTTGATATGCTTCGCCTACACCAAAATGTCCCTTTCAAGGGAAACCATCCAGCAATAAGTTTTAATATACGAATGCCTAGTTGCTAAAAGGTTCGTCAAATGTTGGCAAACCTACAGTAGTTTGAAGAATAAAATTGAATGAAATCAAAGAGACGGTGAATAATCAATGATATGAACACACACTCACACACAGACACACATATAGAGTAATTTAGAACATTTGTTTATTGGACGGCAACAAGACGTACATACATACATACATACATACATACATACATACATACATAAGACTATAGACATTGATGTCACAGATGACACTTGTAAGAGCAACGTGGAAGCGGCGGCATCAGTGTGTTGTTACCCCTCTCTACCCACACGCACCGCCACTGGAAGTGTATCAGTTTCTTGTCTCTCCTCTAGTGAAGAGCGACGGAGATAATTTCAAAGGTGGCTGTCAACTTGAGTCAGTTCTAATGTTGCAGTGTCTTATAGTAGACAGTGTAATGTAACAGCATAGATAATGTTGTTCGTACATACATACACACATACATATATATATATACATACTATGTGCACTCGTTGGCATCGGGAATAACAAACGTCTATTTTCACACTGATGTAACTATATAGTTATATATATATATGTATATATCTAGAAAACAAACTACTCATCATAATAGCATATTTGTATTATAGATGCATCTCATGTAGTATACCTACACAAGTCATTTTTCATACAATTATTCTGATGTAATCATTCAGAAGCATTTTTAAAACAAATGCAATGATAGTAGTGTATACAAAGAATGTAATAATGCACTGTTTCTGCATTATTACTTTCTTATACTTATGTATATAATAAGTAGATACATTCATATTGTAATCATGGAATAAATAATCTCGAGATTTTAACGGACTTTCCCTGAATTGAGTTTAACTATTTTTTGGAATTATGTCTATGTGTGAGAGCACTCTATAATTTATAGCTTAAACTGTTGTAAATAAAATTATGAAATTTTTTTACTTGACATTTGTATATAGTTTGCAAGAAAATCTATTTTTGAAAAGAATTTTCAAACCGAAAATCTACCTAATACATTTCTGCCGTTTTTGAAATATCTCCAAAACGGTTGCCCTTACAGTAAAAATAGTTCTATTTAAAATCGAAGATATTCTTATTTTATACAACTCTTGTCTGAAGTGTTTCTTCAAAAAGTGCACCGATTAGAAGAAAATCGTTGTGGAAGTTTTTAATTTTTTTTATTTAATTGTTTAACAGGAAAACAAAATAGACTCAAATAATTTTAAGTTTCACATTTAACATTTATTGTAATAAATATATTTAGTGAAATTTGTTACAAAGATTGGTAAAATAAAATTTAATATTTTTCCTAACTAAAAAAAATATGTCTACTACGTATAAGAAAGTCCAGTGCAAGACACAGCAGATGTGTTTAGAATGTATTTTAGTGTAATAATAGTATTTTCTTGTATGTATGTATGTATGTACATATGTGTTTTGTTGGTGTAATATGAAAACACGTGCCCCGATGCAGATAGAGTGTAACATATAGACGCATACACACCTTGGTATTGGTAATGAATGTAGGTACATACATACATATGTAGGTACGTGGTGCAATCGGATGAATCGAATAAAAAGCAAAGTGTTATTAATTGAAAGGGGTGTAGCAGTGAAATGTTCCGATGTGCGGTGCTGTTGGCGTGGATCCGTTCTGTGAGAGAGCCGACAGATATCTTTCCCTGCATACACGCAGACAAATGTATTATGTGCACCTCCCATCACTCGGTCGGCATAAATCTTTGCTGTGTCAAAATGAGAACGCCCAATCGCAACAAACATAAATTACTTATAGCACAATTTATTTACAAACTTTAGACACCGCATAATGCTATAGAGTGCGACCCGTGAAATGTTTATATGTATGTATGTATGTACGTAACTTCTCTCTGCCGTGCGTTTCACTCTGCACCATCACCGCCGTTTACTATATAGTCTCTCTACAGTCGTTGGTTGGTTGGTTTGTTTGTTTGCAAAACGATGCAAATTGTCTGTAGGTATATATCTACCTACCTAGAAAGCAATAGAGGTTGATGCGCAGCACCTGCGAATCGCACTCAGAAGAATTTTGATTAAATTTACTTAAATTAACGACTGAAATTTCTAATCAGTAATTAAATGCGGGAGAGAATGACAGATGGGAGGGCAGATGCCAGTATTTTATGTCGCTCACAGTCTATAATTAGCGTGCAATAAATTAGAATGTCCGATAAAGGCGAGTGTGAATCACAGGAAAGGGTCAGCTAGCACAATACGCATTTATACGTATGTATGTATGTATCTACATTGAACGCGTATAACTCAATGCCAACAGACATTTGACAGAACCAACATTGATGCCCAACCCACTCAATATCTCTCTCTCTCTCTCTCTCTCTCTGTTTCTTAAACTATATTCTTTCAAGCATCCAACCACCACCACACTTTGTGTTTGATGCGGTTCGCTTATTTACCATCACACACATACACAATCGCACCTTATTCCAGCCATCCACAGCAATTATAAATATTGTACCAAATAAATTTAATCTAGAAACACACCACCACTGTTTACCGCTGACGATGTCGTTCGTAATTACATAATAAAAATCGCTGACGTCATACAACAGCATTTGTACTGACTTTTGCTAATTAATAATTGCGACCACAATAACTTGGTTGGGGACAATTACGATCTATCTGTCACCATATGACTATCATAAGGAACGTGACATGAATTCACACAAAACTATATATGTATGTACCTATATGTTATTCTTCCAAATTAGAATCATTTTCAGATAGAAATCATTTTACTAACAAACTACATATTCTATATTAGAGTTATAAACACTAGATATAATAATATAATGTGTCCATAATTAACGAGTGCTATAGTACATATGACATGATGTACTTACCTATCTATCTACACCTGTGTCGTCCATGGTAGCGGAAGAATAGCAGAGCACTCAACAGTTTGTGGCGGTAAATGCTTATTAGATCGGCCGAAAAGTGTGTTTGGTATCTGGTGTTTGCGTTACTCCTCTAAGTGCACGTTCTGTTTAACTATTAATGAAGCGCTTGGGTACGTAGTATATGCGAGATAGAGAGAGAGAGAGAGCTTGGATAAAATGCGAGCGACACTCTGGCATTGTGACGGCGGAGCTCAGAGAAATTGACCTGTTATCGCGCGACGGACTCGGCGACGAGGAAAATTGCCTGCTTATTCGGCGGTGAAGAGGAAACTAGGGCTACACTAAGGCATCACGAGCTTGTTCCGGTAGGAAGGACATCACTTGTGCACGGATATAGACGGCCGAGACCCACTCGGAACCGGTGTCGACACTCCTGCCGAGATTGGATTCCCGGACTCGACAAAATACTTAACGACATCAGAACTCGAACGAGAACGAAACGAATGTACATGACAATTTATGAAATGTATTAACACACACACACACACACACACACACTCAACATCGCATGTTATTCGGATCGGAATTTGAAAATACACTATCGGTCTCGTCCATAACAATCACCTACTGCTAGTATAACATTAAGAATTTTTGAATCAATTTCAATTTAATCTTTTTACTATGTTGCCGTGTTGATTAGAAAGAATTAAAAATAAAATCATCGATGTGCGATGTTTTGTTTCATAAGGATCATTTGATTTTCTGCATAAATGGATATTGAAGCGCTTCTATCTATAGGGGTGCAGTAATCACTCTCGTTCTCTCTCTATTTGAGGGTGTGTGTGTGTGTGTGTGTATAGTACAAGAGCGAGTGTCTATAAATGTGTGCGCGACCGTGATTGTGGCTGCATCCAGCAGCAACAGGTCGCGATGCGCCCGTGAATCACTGTTTGCGCAATAATCCATCAAAGCGAGTCTCTCTCGGTGGCGGCGCACACCACCGTATAGCCGTCGCCGCCACCGACGCCGCCACTGTTGGATCAAGCGCGGACATGTAGACCGCAAGCTCACAAGACATCGGTCTAATTTATGTAACACACTCGTAATATATTCAGACGTTTAGCCCTTAATGTCTAGCTGTATACTATATACAAATACGTGGTCTGCCAGATCCTGATGTAATCGTAGGACCAAAGCTACACGCAAAGTAATACACCTTAGATGTAATACATATACTGGATTGAAATTGTATTTTAATTCATTCCAAACATAGTCATCGATTAGTGAAAGACCTTTTAAAATAATAGCAACAATTATTAGGTATAGTAAATAATGAATTAAATTTATTCGGGATCCAGTGTCTGGTAATATCTAGTGAATCTATATGATGTTTGAGTACGGATTGGACCCGCGTAAGCCACGTCGTATTCGGAATGAATCCAAACGCTGGCAAATAAGCGACTATGTGACAGGCAACAGTAATCCGTATAATGGCAAAGTGGTGCTGGTGATTACTTTAATTGGCTCAATCTTACTGCTTCAGCCATACCGCGCGTCGACTGGATATACTCAAGCATCAGTTGCATATATATATATATATATATATATATATATATATATATATATATATATACGTATGTATGTATGCATGTATGTACGTTTATCTTGAAGATATTCGAAGCCGCATGAATTCTCAAGCGGCTTATGATATTCCGTTTCAATACATTTTAGAAGATACCATATGCCACAAAAGTAAGATTACTATATTTCAAACAAATTTTTCAGTTAAAAACGGGCCAAAATGATACAATGAAACAGAAAAGAAACATTCCGATGAGTAGGTTGAAATACACACAAAGTGCTTGGCATCACGAGCGAGTGACGCGCGCATAGCGACAGAGCGTTTAGCTGCACTGGCGTATGAGGGAAGCGAGATTGATGAACGCTAATGTTTAACTTGATAGTTGGTGTATAATCCAAACCATAATGTTGTAGAATGTATTCATTACTTCACATTAACCCGGAAAGATATTTGTTAGCAGCCAGCACGCCGCGTTTAACTCTCTATTCCATGTTACACACACACACACACACACACACACACACATTAGTGAATGTTGCCAAATTAGCTTATAGAAATGATATGGTGTTTGCTGTACGCGTTATGTTTTAACAAATTACCCAACACACGTGATCCACATTTTTAATTCACTAACTGTACATACATGAGCATTAGCGAGAAGATCTAAATAGTGATTGAAACAATGTGTTAGAATCCTTTCGTAGTGGCATCACGATAGATGAGAAGAAAAACGCGTTCGACTGACCAGTGTTAGCCGAGGTTTAAATCACAATAAATCGACATCGGGGCAACAGATGAAGACTTATTCAGGTTGATACGCGCGGATTACAGGGGCCAGTGCAAACGTTGACGGCTGGTCACATCGGACGTGCTCCAGACTGCAAATTGAGATGGAAACGAACGGTTCTACTCAAGATGTGCGTTGCCCCGCGACCCTGCACCTTTCCTATACATAATTCCACTTTTCATGTATTGCGTTTTACCTTCTAAGAGGCTCAAAACACATATCTATATTAGAGAATATATACATAACAAAAACATACTCATCGTACACAAATGATTAAATGTAAAACTATTTGAAAAGGGGAAATTATGTGAAAGAAACGATAGAGTGATAAAGAAAAGTGGAATCAGATATAATAAAAGTAGCTATAGGTATATGTAGTAGCGAGATCCTCTAGGATTGGCTGGAGTGATAGGGCGAGAGTCTCATCAGTACTGGTGGCCGTAGGTGAGGCCCTAGGGGCCTAATGCCAGCGGCACTCGAGGCCACGGTCCATCTGCTCCCGATGGCCCAACTGGGAATCGTAGAACATTCCTTCTTCGTCTCGCTCGCAGCCAAATAAGTCACATTTAATATAGCCGTCACCATGTATTACTGTGATATGGGTTCGTGCATTGCGTCCAGCCTTATTCCCATCATCACACTCACCGACCGGCCATCTTCTTCGCGGTAGCTAACACAACTTGATGACAGTAATTATTTGCACAAATTACTGTGATGGATTATTACTGTAGGTAGGTGGGTAGGTACTACGATTACAAACAATATAAAACATCATCATTCTTTAGTTTACCATAACGTTAAGCCTATACTTAATCGTCCATTATATATAAATTCATTTATTTCATATCTTAATTTTAAACATCTGTAACGCTTTGCATTTTCTTATACTTAGTAGGTACCTGCATATATCAGTTTAGATACTTACTTATTACTTCGTATAAGAAAGTAAAAAGTTACGTGATTCACGGTGTCAAAATTCTAATCGTATATTTGATATAAAATATGTTCGCAAGCGTATACCTATTAGTTTTAAACATAGGTACATACATACGAAATGAAACAGTCGAACGTTAAGAATAACGTTATTGCGAGCACAAAAAATCCCTTAGCGGAATGCTATCAGCATTTACGTTAATGAATATTTTAGAAATAACGAGACAGTTAACAATGCTGGGGTCTGCGTTGAGAATTGGCCCTTTTATTAAATACATTTAGTTATAACAACAGCAACACTCGGTATATATATATATATATATATATATATATATATATATATATATATATATATATATATATATATATATATATATACGATACGATACGATACGACACGATACAGAGGCAATGGGTGCTGTTGCTAATTATCCTGGCGGTGTGATTTGAAAATTGGAAGTCATGGAATGACCCCTGTCCACGCTATGCACGGCGCGGCCTGGTTGGTTACCATAACGGCCGGCCGTACTTTTCGCTTAGTCTCATTTGCACGAAACACATTTAAATATGGGTAATTTTTGTCTGTTGCAATTTTGTTTATAAGGTTTTCGGCCATGGTGATTACACCACTCGTTTACTGCACATGTTTGCAACGGCTGCCACAGAGCAGTGCTGTGGTCACTCTTTGTACTTTTCTTTATCACCATCACCAGTGCACCCTTCTAGTTGTGCGTGTGTGTGTGTGTGTGTTTATACCAACAAATGACTGTATGTTTATTAAGAGCGCTGCTGCTGCCGCCATATTACGGCTCCCCTTTCGTTTGAGATACATTTTGAGTGACACATAGACAGAGACAACACCAACAAGTGAACAGCGTGTTGTGTGGCACGGCGGATTTCGAATCACAAACACGACACTGATGAACTAATTTCTTTCTACTAACTAATTGGGGAAACGCGTTTGCATTTGTATCACTTGCTGATTTATTTTGTCTGGAACTTTTATTTCGCAATTCACATATTACTTATATATGGAATTATTACATATACGTATGTATTTAGGTACATTTATGCAGAAAACACTGTAGTTTTAATTAATAAGTATTGCTTTTAAAATAAAAAAATTCCTACAAAGTTAGAGTAGTACTATATATGTACATACCTACTAAATCATTGACCGAGAAGAGTTAGGGCTACATAATAATGGCCCAAGTGGATAAGTAAGTGAGATAGATAGTAGAAGGTATCCGAGCCTATATATATATATGTATACGCGCGATATATTTGAGATTAATTAAAGCAACATCACATTATCAACGCAAAGGATCTACGCCGTCGTAATAACTTTATAATTTAGTGCAGTTTACACGAGAAATGGTCGGATCCAAGTTACATCCTAACACCCGCCGCCAACCCTACACCTCTTTCACAGTTCTCCACATTTATACTCTATACCGTCTCCTTTCCCTCCCACTTTCAAAACTTGTCTTTTCACTCCCCTAACGAGATTTCGAGACATATTATTATTATTATTATTATTATATACATACATCTTTACCACATTCCTTTTTCACACATTCTGTTCAAGATTAAATATCTAATAATGTTTCTATATTTTTTCCAAAACACGATAAAAATGAATACTTCTCGCACTAGATCAATCTTCGAACAAGAATACTAATATATGTACATAGCTTCATGAATGTTATACTACCAATACGTAAATACCTAGTCGATAGTAAGTTATACAAGTAAAGATAGTAATCGGTTCGCCATGTCTATTAGGAGATATATGCGTTCGGCCTTATAGTTCGTTTGGTTCGGCAATAATTTGCGCGACAAAACCGTCAATTCCCTTAATGTTTCCTAACCTTGTGATCTTCGTACAGTTTCTCTTGGTGCTGATATCCGCGGGTTTTCTTATCAACGCCCATTATCACCAAATAAGTCGATATCTCAAGTAGGTAGCTATGTATGTAGGTAACCTCCAAGTAAATTCGTTGCTGCAAATTAGCTACTCTAGGTATTTCATGCAAAACTTTAGCCACATTTGTGCACTTCATTATGCTTAATGACTATGCCATAGAAATCAATCATCATTTCATTTAAATTAAGTTGGCTTTACATTTTTCAATTCTTATTGTTGGTATGTAGGTATGTACCTACAAACGACAGCATCTCATAATCGGAACATACAACACATACATACATACATATAAGTAATTAAAATAATTCACATAACTTATATCCTGGCCATTTATGCATTAATAATAAATTACATGATCCGTGAGATCAGAGCTTCGCACGTACGTACGATATTGGATACAATATATTATATTGTTAAATAAATATCTTATTTATAAATCTAGTGTTACAGAATCATATATCCGACGATAATTATATATTATAATATAAACGGACTAGAAGAAAAAGTCAACTTTGAGATGTGCAATGTATGTATGTATGTATGTATGTACATACATACATACTCGATGTATCAAATGCAATCAATTTATAATGCTCCACTCCAATGTTATTTATATACTATAAGCAATTTTTTTTTCTTTTTCATTTCATGTACCTATACAACATATTAATATAGTCTGTAATTAAACAAATTAAAAATATTCACTGGTGAAATGATGAAATATGTTTATCAGACTAGTGTAGGTGTATTATAAATATAATATAGATAGATAGATAGATAGGTATATACAATGGTACAAAAATCAAACGCAATTAAATTCAATTTATTTTATTCAATTATATTTTGCTTCCAACATTTTTATTTTACGTAATTCTGACAGTTTCAAATTAAATATAGGTATTATATCTTTTGTACATGAATATTTTGTTAGACGTGATTTTTAATTAGGTAAGTAAAATTATGAAAAACCATTGTGATATAATTCTTTATATTAAATTGACAGAAATACGAAAGAAATTTAAAAAAAATGCGTCCTCCCGTAACGCATATAAAAAACATTTCGTTTTTATAATTGATATTGCATCATAAGTGACTTTCTATAGAATAAGAAACGTGATATATAAATATAAAGACTTTTGTAATATTCAATCAATGTCACTAATCAATCGAGTCTTTGATTCACTCGAATCGCAACTGCATGCATGCTCGCAACTTGATTGATTGCAAATTACCCTTCGACCTAGTTTTTAACATGACATGCGTCGCACTTGTGCAAGTAAATACAAATGCATATTCATCGGTGTTGAAAAGATTTCCATTAAAAAACTTATTACTATATAAATAAATATATAAGTATAAAAAAAAATCTTCAAGGATCAATTATTCCTAATAATAAAAAAATTAAATTAGCTTTGACTGTGTTTGAAAAGTATTCACAAGTTTCCAAATTATACATCTATGGGGATTGTATAAACAAGTGGGTAGCTAAAAGAAGATTGTTAAGAAGAATAAAAAAAAAAAAAAAAACGACGGGACACAGAGAATGAAAGAAAGAAATAAAGGAACAGACTGTCTGTGTTGTTCATCTACGTCACACTTCACTAACCTTGCACGAGTTTTTTCTTGGCCTATGCACTCTGTTCTGACAAGTCCTCCAATTTTTCTCTTCCGCAACCAGTATCCTCCGCACCCTCTGGTTCACAGGGAATAAAAAAGTTTAGGGGCCGCGCGCGCTTTGGAAGTGGGCGCGAGGGTGGCGGCATCGTATACAGTCGGTCGCGCCGTTACCCGTACACCTGTTGCGTTCGTATTTTCTCTCTCTCTCTCTCTCTCTATCTCTCGTTCCGTCGCCCCCCCAAAAACGAAACGAGACGCGAAAAATTCAATGAATTCTAAATGCTGCTGCCAATATGCATTTAGGGACAAAATTAAGGCGCGACAAAGTATTATACCACCGCATCAGGACATGACATCCACACCATATACTCGTATATATATATATATATACGTATATACTTATATATGTATATCTAGTGACGCTACTGGTAACCATGGAAATAGACCTATTAGATATCCTCTTGCTGCTGCTGCTGCTGCTGATATCATTGTTGGGTAATATTAAATACAGTTAATTATTGATGTTTTTCACTTCATAGTCTGTTAATATAATATGCACCCGACAGTCAACGTGTTCTGCTGCTAAATGCCAACATTGTGTATCTGATTGAGACTTACATATTAATTATTTTTATCCAATAAAATGTTCACTGACCTTTAAAGCATCATAAATTGGAAAAATAGGGCAGAATTTCGTTATTTATTATTCATTCGGTGTCAAAATTAAAAAAAAGGTTCATCTCAGAATTAGTATAAAATCCTATCTAATATCGATTGACTTAAAATAGATGTAGAACACAAAGTTCACTTATCTTAGATAGGGCTATTCGTACATACATACATACATACATAGGTATATAAACCGTTATTGTTTCAAATGAAACAAAAGACAATATTTTACAACGTTATTTTCATTAAATCTTGCACAATTTTTAAGTAAACAGACGCCGTAGTTGGATATTAAAAAAGTAGTCACATCACAAACCGTGGCTAGAAAGAACACACTCTCAGAATAAGAGGCGGCAATTATCAATAAAGTTAAAAAATAACACACGAAATGAAAGTCGTAGAGAAGATTTTCATCAGAATTTTTAATAAAGTCCAAAATGGGATTACGAAAAGAAAAGTGTTGTAAAATAAATCTATTTAACAATAGCTGTACATACACACATACAGTATAGAACGAATAAGATGTTGAAATGATAAAACTTTTGAGCGCCAAGGCGCTTGCCGAGCTGTTATAGTTTACAATAATATTACTTTTAACGAGTGTGAATCTTTTGCAAAACTTTGCGTGACGATGTCATCGGCCATACGTATGTATGTATGCATGTATGTATGTATGTATGTATATATGTCTGTCCCTATTATTTGGTTTACTTTAAATGCGTACATATTCCTGTTTCATTTCTTTTATGACACCACCGCGATTAAAACGTTTATATATTATCAAATTAAACATTTCCACGTCTTGGACTCACAAGAATATTAATCAATTTTATATTAGTTGCGGTCTGCGGATATCTAAAATTTTCTTAAGTCTACTTTGTAACTTACATATTATGTGAAATATTTGGAACTTTAATGTAGGTTAACTGTGATTAATTCAGCATTAGTACATATGGTTATATTTGAATGTCAATTGAAAAAATATTGAAAACGATTGTTGGTGTGTATTGGTACCTACATACATACATACTCGTACATATATGTAGATCTTTTATAACGGTTGACTTTGTGCAAGCGGCTGGATAGACGAACGTAGGAACGTTTGGGTGATATTAGTACGATATGGGCGACAGTGTGGGGGGAATGTAGTAAACTCCAGAGATCGGCGGGAGTGCAGGGTGATACTTTACGGGGAACAACCCTTGAGTGAAATGCCAGAAAATTTATACCGTTTCGTTGGTTACTGTTGTTTCGCATCGCATTAAATCATTGTGTTTTGCGTTTATCTGTCCTCGGCTTCGGCGTCCATCACCCGCTGGCTCCACCCACTGACGTCGCTCGGGCACGGCACCCAACATTGCAACGGTGGAGACTCGACCGTGCACAGGAAGTACGCGTGGCAATGGGATATGTAGTAGTATTATAGTGCTGCTTCTAGCTCTTATACATAGAAGAGTATACTGGTGGGGTGCGGTATGCGGATGGATGGTGGCGGAGTTCGCGTCGCACAGTCATTTTCATAATTCGGCCGTCTGTATTCTCTCCGGCCACGCGGCTTCGGATCGAACGGTGGCGTCGGAACGGTCCAAGTGACACAAACAAAACAGCTACGCTATATTCTATCTCTCTCTCTCTCTCT
>JADQWA010000758.1:0-12151 GCA_018344505.1 Nebria ingens riversi
TTACAACTGTCAAGTTCGTACTGAATTTAGATTGACCTAAAATTAAGTATAGTTCTTAGAAGGAAAAAAATCACAAAACCAACGCTCGATTGTACCTATATTACGTCGGTTTCGGTTGAAAATGTAATTATTCTGTTTAACATACACTACCTACAGATAGGTAATGAAAAATAATAATTTAATGTTTTCTTCATATAATTTAATATTTTTAATATTAGGTTTACGAATAAAATATTTTTATTTACTAAATACTCAAGTGCCAAACATATTTTCTATTAATTGTTTATAAAATTATATGTCTAAACAATAATTTTAATTCTGATTTTGTTATTATTTCAATTAATACAATTTATTATTTAAAACTCAAAAACATGTAACCAGTCAACATGGTTCAGTAATAAATTATTAATATTTTTTATTATTATTAGACATTCTACATTTTATTATTAATTCATAAAACGGCTTACAATTAGTTATATTGAAAACAAATCAATTAAAAAATGTAAGTTAATCAATACATAAACATATTAAAAACTTTAATAGTTTTATATATTTATAATTTTTTTTTTTCTGGTATTTTCCAAGTCAACTCTAATGGGATTTACCTAATACATGACGTCAAACGTTTTTAATATTTATGGATAACAAAAATCAATTTATATTATACTTCTGAAAATGCCATCTAACAAAACCAATCCCCAGACAACCACATGATACAAAAACAAATATTTTCCATTCACAATAGATTTTGCCACCTGTACACGTTTGGCAACGTCGCATATAGTACAACACTCAACGCGATTACGACGTGAAACGAGTCAACTATTAATCATTGATAACAGAGCAAATTTGTTGATAAATTAATAACTCACCCGTATTGATAAGCACTGATACAATAGCTAAGAACAGAAACTGAGATCGAGACATATTTTCAGTGGTATTTTAACACTCTGCAGTATTTAGTATTAGAACGTACGACACGAGGTTTATGCAACAGAGGTCGCGGTGAGATTGGCGTTTTTCCTGGGCGTTAGTATATACGGCACCACCGCGAAGCATGACCTGAAATTCAACTAGTACGACGGAGAGCGAATATGTCGTCTTTACTTTTGTATAGTCGGTTTTACGTCATTTGAACAGTTGTTTTCTGACCGTATTTTTATTTCATCAACTAGAATATAGGGAGCGACTGGCCAGAACGAGAAGCGTAAAAAAATACATTTCGTTATAATTTTCTCTTTCAAAACAAAATTAGCATCTGCAGTACCCCACACTAGACTTTCTTATAGGCATTATTAATTTAGATAAGAAGGATAATAAAATACAAAAAAAAATTCTAGGAAATAAACATCACTTGTTATGGTTGGGTAAAAAATATACTAGCGTGACTACACTGCGTGTCTCACTTTAAATAAAACTAGGGTGCGCTAAATGACAATATTGATTTTCTTAATTATGTATTTACTTATTAAATATTTTGAATTATCAATAGTAGTTTACCCAATATTAGCTCTCAAATTATTCAAATTGTCTTATGAATTTAGAACTATTGACTTAAATTTGCGAATTATACGGTGAAATCCTCTCAAATAATAAAGTTCCTATGCTTTAAGGACATTTAGGCAACCTACCAAAAAACTACAAAAATGTTGAAATTCTTTTAAATAACTTTTAAATATACAAAATCTTCCACAAAAGTTAAGCGCGTTTATCAGAATGGTTTTAAAGTTATATGGTTTTTATTTTAAAACGGTGCACATTTGTCAAAACATGTTTGGTGTCAGGTCTCTACCAGAATATGTGTTTACCATAATTTGATATGTGGAAAAAACATTCAGTTATACTATGTTCCAAAAATTATATTTTGTGTAACATAAATGAATAAAAGACAAATACAAATTATATATACGCATTCTCTTATCGAACGATACAATTCTGCAGGTTTTGGTATCATTCCAACAGGAGTTGCATGTGTGTAAAATAAATTCAAGATCTCATAAAAAGTTTACATGTAACTGCGTAATTTCTAAATCTGTATTAATTTATCAATCATAAAAGAGGAACTATAACATAATTAATTTAAAAAAAAAAGTTAATATATGTATGTACGAAAAAATCTATATCGTCACATTGATTTGATTTGATTTTCGCGAGTTTTCATATTTGTAGTTCACATATTTAATCCGTTCTAACTTTGCTTGATACACTATGCCATTATCAAATTGATTAGGATATTAGTATCCTAAGTAGTACATACACTGTAAAAATACGAGTGCACATTTACAACAGTTTTTATTATACATATATAAAAACATCGGCTATGCGTTGGCTCTAAACTTTCTTTTACGTAGCAGTATATTTTCATTTGATAGTATATAAATAAATTAATATAAAATGTTTAAACTTCAAGAAAATATTTTCATTCATTATGTCCAGTAAAATTGTAAAGTTAGATTATTGTCAGATTTCTAAAAAAACATATGTATTTTAGATTTAAAATGTTCGATTCTATAGTAATATAAAGAAAATATAATTATTCATTACACATTATTATAAATTATTATGGCCGGACATTTTTTAGTTTTCAAATGAACTTTAAACCTTACAAAATATTTTCGTATAATATTTTAAATTATTTACTAATCTTTGTAACGTTTTTTCACTAAACTTATTAGTGACACTGACAATAAATGTTAAATGTCAAAATATTTGAATAATTTAAACAATTGACATGCATAGTAGATGCGAGTTATTATATATGATTTCCCATACCTACGTAACTATGGCAATATCAATAAGATAAGATCTTGTAACTGGTGCTTTTTGAAAAAATGTTTCAAACAAAAGTTGTGCAGAATACTAATGTCTTTCAATGTTATTCTAACTATTTTTACTGCAAGTATAGCCGTTTCGGAGATATTACAGAAATTGCAAATAAAGTCTTAAGTAAACACGCACTTCCGGTTTGAATATGCTTTTCAAAAATAGAAGGTGTGTGTCTGTGTGTGGGTCTGTGTGCGCTCTACAGCCTACACCGTTGAAGATAAAATTATGAAAATTTAAACTTAAGATTTGTATATGCCTGGGAGGAAAACCTCCTATTTTTGAAAACATATTCAAACCGGAAGTGCATGTTTACTTGAGTCACTTTTTGCATATTTCCGAAACGGCTGCACTTACAGTAAAAATAGTTAGAATAAAATTGAAAGATATTAATGATTTGAACAACTTTTGTTTGAAACATTTCTTCAAAAAGTGTACCAGTTACGAGAAAATTGCTATTTTCCTATTTATATTGCCATAGTTATATAGGTATGGAAAATTATATATAATAAATCGTATCTACTATGGATGTCAACTGTTTTAAATATTCAAATATTTTGACATTTAACATTTATTGTCAGTGTCACAAATTAGTTTAGTGAAAACCCGTTACAAAGGTTAGTAAATAATTTAAAATATTATATATATATAAATATTTTCTCTGGTTAAGGTTAATTTGAAAACTAAAAAATGCCCGACCATAATAATTTTTAATAATATGTAATGAATAATTATATAATCTTTATACTACTATAAAATCCAACATTTAAAATCTAAAATACATATGTTTTCTTTGGAAATCTGCCAATAAACTAACTTTACAATTTTATTGGACATTGAATGAAAATATTTTCTTGAAATTTAAACATTTTATATTTTTATTTATATACTATCAAATCTAAATATACTGACTACGTATAAGAAAGTTTAGGGCCAACACATGGCCGATGTTTTTTTTTCGTGATTACAATACTTACTTATTACTTCGTAAAAGAAAGTAAATATATATATAAATTTCTTAAATTTAACAAAATTGTAATTTGTATAGGTACTACCTATGTATATATATAATATAAATTTACAATTCGTTCATTTTGCACTAATAGTAATCTAAACAAAATTGATTCTTCTATAATATAATGTGAGTATGTCACCTTGGTTATCTAAAGGGGTTGTATGTACCTATTATCTAAATCTTCATATTGTTGAAGCGAATAAATGTGTTTGTCGGACAGCATATTTGTTGTTTTTCTAATACCCATGTTTATTTTTATCGAAACACACTTACAATCATTGGTATAACTTTACAACTATAATTATTGTTATACCCTAAAACTTAAATCTAAAACAATGTTGTTTGTTAACATTATATGGACATGTATACAATTACTTTAAAGATAAAAAGAAATAAGGTCGAACGTTTTCTATGCAAAATCATATTATTTTATTGAAATAAATTGCTTTTTCGTCCGCTTGTTAGTGAAGTTAATAATGTTGTATACATTATATTTGTAATTTTACATAAGAAATAAATTTACTGCTATTTTAACAACGTATAAATATATTTGTTTATTTATTGATAACAGTTATAAAATAATAATTCCATGCTTGATGATAAGATAATAATATATACAATACTCTCTCTCACACATACAAACAAACACACACACACACACACATTTTAATTAATTACAGTAAAATTATTATTTAAATTAAGTAATTTGTTTTATATTGCATGGAAACAAAAGTAATATAAATTTTTTACTAATTTGTTACAGTGCAAAATGGCATATGTTGCGTATGTTTTCACAATAACCGTTGATTTATCTGCGATAACCTATCAATAAATAAACATATTCAATAAAAATGTTCTGAGAACTACAAGTAACTTGATCACTTTTTAAAAACATGTCACGCAAAAACAATCTGATTTGCTTGATTATCAGTATCAAGTAGTGTAAGATTAAAAAAAAAGGGCCATATTCTAAACTTCATACTTCTATGTCTCTAAATAAAATATTCCATGACATATAGCAACCGAGCATCAATGTATGTGTGTATGTATGTTCAGCCGTAAAACAATTAAACAAATCCTAATTTTTTAATTATCTTTTTGATGGATTTGTGAGTAAAGAAATGCACAAAGAAACATTCGAATCGTGTAAATAATTTGTTGTTTTTGAACCATATTTTAGTTGAGGTTTTAATATTTATTTGAAAAACATTGTCTGTCCCATTTCTGGACATTAATATTATACATTTTAAATAATACTCCATATACAACCGTTTGTTCTTGGCTTCATTTAATTGTAAATAGCGGTTGGTTATGATCCCCGAGTAGCCAGTAAGTCAGGCTAGGGTTCACTGCGACAAAACATTATTAAAGTCGGGATAGTCGTATAGTACATTGGCGGCGGTACCACGATACAGCATAAATGAGGTGAATAACATCGCCAGTGCCAGTGTTGGAGCCCATTGAGACGCGACGTCGCCAGAGCCGTTACAGGCGTCATTCGGACACGTTAAACACTGGCGCAACTGCAGCGACGCACTGTCCGGGGCTGAGAGTTTCACAGCGTCGCACGGATGCATACCATCGACGTACTGTGGCGAACAACCTCGGCTAGTTATCGTCTCGTTTCCAACTACATACAAACAAATAATTGCACTTCAACAGAGTTTTATAAAACTACATACATACATACATGCATACAGTGTCGGACAAAAGTTAAGCAACTGCCGTAGTAGTTAACAAAACCCGATAAATTATAAAGTTGGAATGCGCTGAGAGGAAATTTTTGTACGACTAAATTAAACTAAGAGATTAATGTTCCGATAATACAACCTTTTTTTAAATAAATTTTAAAACTAAATAAATAACATAATGATTGTAGAAGATTGAAGATTGAAGAAGATGTAGAATTTAACAACGACAAAAGTTAAGCAACTCTTTAAAAATATGTTAATATTAATAAAATGTCAGTATTTTGTGGCATGTCCTTGACTTTAGATCAGATGACTGTGATGGCCATGAGAGAACTCTAACATTATTATCAGCAAACCATTCTTTAACTATTTTTGCGGTATGTTTCGGATCATTATCATGTTGCAATATCCATCGTAATGGTATTTCTTCTTCTGCAAATGGCAACATAACGTTTTGTAAAATGTTTTCATATATATATATATATATATATATATATATATATATATATATATATATATATATATATATATATATATATCTGTCCATTATGCCCTTTATTTGATGTACCGGTCCCATACCGTGTCCTGAAAAGAATCCCCACACTCGAACATTTCCACCACCATGCTTGACAGTAGTCCGAGGATTTTATCTCTGCCCAACTGGACGTCGCACATAACACATACCATCTGAATTAATTAAATTGAACTTGGATTCATCACTAAATAGAACTGTTTTCCACTTATTTAACCTCCTCCAGTTCAGATGCTCTTTAGCAAATGTTAATCGGGCAGTCCGTTGTTTTTTTGTCAATAAGGGTTTTTTTGCAGGTCTGCGGCTATATAGTCCTCCTTCTACCAGGCGTCTTTGGATAGTGCGAAAACTTACAGTGTCCTTCAAATATGCTCTGATTTGTGAAGCGGTTATCCATGGATCTTTTCTGGCCATCCTAATAATACGCTTATCAGCCCTGGGAGTCGTTTTCCGTGGTCGTCCTGATCGTAGTGCTGTTTTAACAGACCCTCTTACTCGATATCGTTGAATCATTCTTGATATTATTGACTTATTTATATTAAATATTTCGCTAATTCGCTTTTGGACGTACCTCCTTCGTGTAGTCTCAAAATTCGCAATTTTGAATCTTCAGAATATATTTTTCGCGACATGGTCTTCACTTATAAAAGACAAAGACTAACTGAACTAAATCAAGCCTTGTATCCTATAAAATGCCAATTTCATCAAAGATATTTGCAATATTATTAATACTTGTTGCTCAACTTTTGTCGCGACATGATTCGACAATGTACTTATTACAGTATATTTATTATTCTTTTAAAATAATTTCAAAGATATTTTGTATTTCTATACATGATTATATGTTTCATTTGCCCATAAATAGTTTTCTAATAGTTACGCATGAATTCTGTATTTTTACAGTTTTATTCTGTATTAAGGTAGTTGCTTAACTTTTGTCCGACACTGTAGGTATACGCTATGGTGATAAATTATTTTTCATATAGTTGTAGATATTACTATATTTTATTTTGCCAGTATTGATTTAAATTACTACGTTCGCTTAAAATTCGAAAATTTAAATTAAAACGTATTTTATACTAACTGCAATTGAAATAATCTACACAGGATAATTAGCCTCTAAAATAGTTCATTGATCGTAATATTGGTTATTATAACTATGTAAATAAATAATTTAAATAGAAAAACATATTTTGGTAAACGACGGCCTTAAGTAAATTGAAATGGTTTGCTATGACTTTGTTATAGTTAAAAGAATCTGTTTTAAATTTTCGAACAAAACAATTTTTTATTATACTCGTACATACATACAGTCATCTTACCATTGATAATAATCTTTTGGCAGACCGTTTGGGTGACTGGTTGCCTCGTGGATGCCGTAACTGTTTTCGTTTCATTCTCTTCGTCATCGACGACTATACTAGCGCTGCCACCGTCTAGGCTCTGCATTATTATCTCAATGACGTCGAGCGTCTTTCCGTTATGGCTATTGGCGCCGCCGTAATGTCCCTGTTCACATTCTTGTAGCGTGGACGAAATGTTGAATGGATCCACGCAACGGACATTTTCTTTCGAGTTGCATATGTGGCATTTGATACCGCGACCTAACGGCATAAAAGTCAAATATTATTCACATTTGTGAATTATATCATAGTTATAAATACTTTTAAGACAGATTATAAAAATTGTCGGAAATTATTCAGGGTCGCATGTACTTTAAATTTCAATTTATTTCATAATTATAATAGGTACTAATTTTTGTCTAATCAAGAAAATGATGAAACTTGAACAATGTCGTATTGTAAGATTAGATATACAGTATCACGTACATCCACGAAATACTAATTCTTATTATAAATTTCTTATAAAAAGATATAGTATTAAAAATATACATAAGTGCGGTTTAAAATTGTAATTCATAAAAACTAGTCAGGTGATACAAATAATCATTGTGCAAATGTTGTTATCGAGAATAACACTAATACGTATTTCTGTTATGTTTGACGTTTGAGTGATTAATTAATTTTGTTAAAAAAAGTATTACTTATCTATAAACGAATGCAATATACATTAATTGAAATGAATTGCGTATGAATAAAATAATTTTAGAAATACGCTAGAATCTGGACTTCGAGGGTCCATTATAACCGAGTGTCCATTTTATGAGAAACAGAATTTTAATCGGGTTTTCTTTATAAGCAAGGTCGTTATTTGTAGGCGAATCTCACTGAATATCACAAAGTTCAAAGCTCGCCTTGTACGAGGGTGGTCTGAAAAGTTTCCGACCTCAACATGAAGATAGCAGCACTCGTAAATAAAAGCTAGGGAATTTCGTTGTTCATCTGTTGACAGTTACTCACCAAAGTTTCAGCCATTTTGGACGCGCAGTTGTTATGTAACAGTCGTTTGAGTGAGTTGATATGAGTGTTTTTATGAAAATGGACAAAATCGAGTATCGAGCTGTCATCAATATTTGTTTTTGAAAGGCAATACGCCTACGCAATTCAAAGATGAGTTGGATTCTGTGTATGGGGACTCTGCACCATCATTTACCACAGTGAAATTTTGGGCAGCTGAATTTAAACGTGGCCGGAAGAGCTTGGGAGACGATGAATGTTCGGGACGTCCAAAAACTGCAACTACTTCACAAAATGGTGCTAGACGGCCCCCGAATTAAAGTGAGAGAGATAGCAGAAGTTATGAACATGTCAAAAGAACGTGTTTGTCACATATTAAATCAACATTTGGACATGAGAAAGCTGTCCGCGCGTTTGGGTGCCGCGGTTGCTCACGTTAGACCAAAAACGTGTCTCACACCTCAGCGGTTGCCATGGCGAAAATCCACGAATTACGGTTTGAACTGCTTGACCATCCGCCTTACTCACCAGATCAAGCCCCAAGCGACTTCTTTTTGTTCCCTCATCTAAAAATTGCGCTCGGAGGACAGAGATTTTCGTCAAATGAAGAGGCAATCACCTTCGTGAACAAATATTTTGCAGAGAAAAACGCCGAATGCGAATAGCACAAATTGTGTACCCGCGGATTATGTATACCAAATTTGGAATTAATGCTTTCTGTATCTTCAGAGAAGAAAGAGCGACAAATTTGGTCTTAGCGAGCGACAACTAACATCCTAACATATAAGCGATCTTATTAACTTAATTTTTCAATATGACAACTATACTTTAGATACTGTATATATATGATTTCAATTTGTCAGTGCGATTGTCATGTCATTCTATTGAGTTAGGTGTTTTTCAACGAATTTTATTTTATTTAGAAGTCAGTGAATGTTGAAACGTTGCGTAAATATTCCTGCATATGCATTACTTAAGTTTCAAATTTGGTTAAAAGTGTTTTTCTTCGTTTACCTATTCATATATATTTAGTCAGTGCACTGTTTTCCCAAAAGAGTTCATGTTAAAAAACTTAATGGATTTCGAATACCAATAAAGGCAAACTTATATTCCTACACTATATTGTCATTCATTTACATAATCATATGTATAAATTTAACTTTTACGTATCCACGATGTATTTTATTATTTGCATTTAACACAAATTCATGATTTCATCGATTTTAGTCAGCATAAGAAAGAGATGAATAGTCTATTGTGTCTTGCTTGAGCATCATTAGATGCGCTACGACAGGCGAAAACGGCCTCTTCTCCAATAACAAAGAACCGGAAAAGATCAACACTGAATGCTGTCAAACGTGACATCAACAATACATTTTGTACACCGCATACCAACCAATATAAAATATACTATATATCCATATATAATCACAAAATTTGATTAGAATGAAAACTCGTTCTCACACCATAAAAGCGATTTAACTGAGGAATTTTCTCTTATTTGTTTCAATTTCCTACGTAATAGCGATCAATTGTCTTTTTTGCTGTAGTGACGCGAATGCCATCGGCATTCATTTAACATTATCTATATTCTTAAGATATTTTATTAACGTGCATCGGACAGCTTCGTTACGCAGTCCTCCACGTGCTGTAGTTATATTGATTATATATGCATCACGTGTACCAACCACGTGTGTATATGCGTATATGATATTTTCAAACCAGAAATAAATAATTTGCTAATAATCAACCACATTTTTAAATAATCCAGTATATTACTAGTTAATATTTACTATTGTTGATGAGATTGAGATTTATTTATAAGTTGTATACAACCTATAAAGATTATAGGAGGATAACATACTATCTTTTGATTTCATTGAACTTTCTTTATTTTATAAAATGAAAATATTTCGAAATTTGTTTTGATGTTATATATACATCTTAAGATAGACATGACGCAGCTTATTATTATTATTAGTATTATTATTGATCTTTTCTGTAACTTAAGTTTCAGTCTAATATACCTCTACGCCAATTTCGAATTATATATATATATATATATATATATATATATATATATATATATATATATATATATATATATATATATATATATATTATAATAGTATTTTCCGCATTAAGAAATTATAGTTCAGTAAGAAACGAATTTATATTATTAATATTATTTTCTAATTTATTTATTTGTCTTGCACTGAGAGAAATATTTTGGGACAGGTATAAATGCTTATCACAACCATATAGATACTAAAGTTATTATATTTATTACTGTAATAAATATATTTTATGTTGGTATGTGTCATTCTTAGTAAAATATATATGTATGTATATTAGTCACTGATATGTGACGTAGAGAAAAATGATTCATCAATGAACCACATATGAAAAAAAAAAAAAGCTAAACATGAAAACTTTAACCCTCTTGAATCTTGTTTTCTTTTATCCTCATAAAAATGTAAAAGCAAAATTATATATCAAATTTACTGAACATATTCATAGCAAATTAAAAACATTTATGTTTTTTCATAGAAACTGCTTATTTAATGTCATATGATGTAACTTTATCTTCCTTATTATTATTTAAAAGGTACTTTAACTAAAATCTATTTTAAACCATAAGTTTTAGAATTGATATAAATTGTTGCAATTTAAAACATCGATAATTCACGCAATTTGACTACACAAAAAATGGTTTACTATTATATAAACTGCTAAACAATTTAATCAATTTTAAAAAATTCACTCAAAACAATAAAACAAACCATTTTTTAGAATGCAATTAATTTGAAAACAGTTTATGTATGAGAATTCATTGAAATTCAAACAAAATCTTTATTTTTATCAGTGTACATACATAATAAATATAATACGACATCAAACACCCACACTTACCATAATTAATTAAATAAGTTATTATAAAAAATATATAAACGAAAAATGCAGTCATTGTTGCTAAATAATCTTAATATTTATTTATAATAATTTATAAGGTCAAAATAACGCGATTACAAGCAAATAATTTAACGCATACTCAAGCTATGTATATATTTCTTAATTTTTGAAGCAATAATCACATTGATATTTTTTCGAAAACGAAATAAAATTCAGAGTGCGCGCGCGAGTTAAATAAACTCACATAAAAACAGCATAATATTAGTAACGTGCCGCGCGGTGACAGACTGACTGGCGCTTTCAATGATGCCCATTCTCTATCCCACGGGAATTCATATGCAACCCCCTTACCTACTACATCCCTCTCCTACGTACTTCAATGCTATCCTGCCCCTCTCGCCGGTCTAACCCGTAAGTATTCGCGAAGTTTTCCGGTTTTTATTTTTGTGAACAAAATAGTTCCGTTTTCCTATTAATATAGTCAGATATTATTCTCTTAAACAAAATTTGAAGAGAGTTTCATTTTAATATATATGAACTTTACTATTGGGGACACAGGTAGACAAGTATAAAGGAACAATGAATGAAGTTGTCAGTTTATCAAATTCGGTAGGTACAGCCTAAGAGGCCAACATGATCATAGTTTAACAACAGATGAGATACACTTATAGCTGTGTTCGATACAATGGATAGGTACTCTTACATAAAAATTTATATTAGAAAATATTATAAACATGACCATATCGCAAATAAGTGAGTTTTTAATATCTGTTTTATAATTGTGTGTAATCAGTGATATTTTAATCAAGTGGATACTTAT
>JADQWA010000761.1:0-10000 GCA_018344505.1 Nebria ingens riversi
TATATATTGGCAAATGAAATTATCGTTGAGGCCGATAGCACCGTCAGCAAAATGGTAGATCCCAGTATAATTTGAACCTTTGTCCTATACCTTGACATATAAATAGCTTCACTAAATAACCAGCATTATTCTTTATTAATAATACTTTCTTTTAATTGGCGAAGTAATGGAATCAGACATTTCTATTTTTCTGTGAATCAGATAGACGATTGACAACAAAATATTGTCCTCACTATTTTTATTAATATCGCTGAAAATTAATTTTGACTCGTAAATAAACAAATAATGGCAGCTCCAAGTATATTTCAAATAGGATCTAATTACACCGTCAGATGGCGAACTGTTAATTTCGTTTGCCAATCCCTTAACTATAATAAATTGTTTTATTATCAATGGACACAATTCTAAAATCGTAGCAGTCATTGGCCAAATTTTTATAAGGAATCTTACAGGTCATTAACTCCAAGTCAGACCATAATTTATATTATAGCTGGTTCAGGTCTGGGTTTCCCGAGGGCCAATTTTTAGTTCAATTGTATGCTGGACTGTTACGACGCAACCATTCTTGAGTAGTTTAGGTGGGTAGGAGCCGAGTCCTGTTGGAAAAGAAATCTTTGCCTACCGAACAGGCCTGTGTTCAGGGGCTTCAAAACTCGCTTCAGCACATCCTGTTGGTACACTTTGGTACCAGTTTTATAAAAATGGAGGCTTGTCGCATCTTGGTGACTAACTCCCAGCCCCAACACTGATGCTGGGTGATGTCCACTTCGCACACTCGAAGCGACCGCCCGGGTGTCAGTAGCAGTTTGAGCATACATTTTGTTATTTTTGCGGATGAATTTTCTCGTCGGTAAACAAAATATTATTGTGACTGTTGGTTGCGTGCCATAGTAGCAGGCGCCGATATCTTGACTCGCTAATCGTCTTTAGCTCTCGTGTTAGAGATGGCCCGTGGATCGCGAAACACGTGGATCATCAAAAGCTCATCTCTGATTAGATGCGACCGTTTTCTTGCAGACGCATTTATCTCACTGGCCATATATTTCTGCTTACGCAGCAATTTATGACGAATACATTCTCTTGCAGTCCTAACAACTGTAGGTGTACGCATATTTCGTGGATGGCCACCTCTTGATCTGTTACCGAAAGTTCATCATACTGAGTTATAGGCTGGGAAATAAAAATTCGGTTTTAATAGGTTTAAAATTTTACTTGGACTCTTTCCGCACTTTTGCAACGCTATAACTGCTACTCGATGTTCTTGAGCACCCTACGCCATGCTTACGCTACAAGAGACAAAGTAATCTACTTGAAGGTCTTATAATATCCCAATTTAACAATTACACGGTCTATGCCAGTCTATATCTCGAGGGGTATATTACGTGTCTGTTACAGAACTTATTGCAAGACTAGATAAAGCGTCGAACAATTTCATCGTGAAGATATGATTTAGAAACATTAAATAAAACGCTTTATTCTTCATAGTTTTTTACTCTTGGTAAATAATAAAGGGGCGACCGGTATCGATTTGTTTTTATATTAAATCATCTGCAGGTTCATAAGCTGGTAAATAAAATATATAATCACATTTTAATGTTATACATAATTAATTTGTAAAATACATATACAAGAAAAAATTAAAGAAACCATACTTACAATCTAATTATGTTAATTAATAATAATATAAACCCTTTACCACAAAGTATTTTGAAAAGCTAAATATGTATTTCGACAACTATATTGTCATCATCAGTAGCAAAAGAAAAATTAAATTAGGGGGCAGTGTAACGTAATGTCTCTGATTAAGGTAAAACCTAAGACGATATGCTCTGCACCTGAGTACCAAGCATTGCGAGACTAGCTGTCCAAATGACCAGTCGTACTCATAGCCGCAAGTAAAAGTGAAAGTGGTAAATTCAGCACTCCCATCAAACCGACCAGCGCATGTCTGTGCTGTCAGACAAGTCGTCCACAGCCGACGAAACGCATGCGAAAGTAATTTGTAGGTCAAAGACACTCCATTTACTCAGTACCGACAGCCAAGGAAAAGAGTGCCAAAACCCTCGGCTATCAGTATCTCAATTCTGGCTGCTGCGGGAGCGGCAGTCAATACCAGCACAACTCGCCGCGCGGCGAACCAATCCAGTGAAACAACCACTAGCAGTGCAAACTTATTTGCAGGACTTAAATTCCACCCATCCCCACCATCTTTATCACACAGAACGCACCCACTGTAACGAAAAACAGCTTAACCTTAAAATGTTATTCACAACCAAACAGCGCAAGTAACATGAACCAATCATAATCAACCCCCAAAGAAACGTTGGCACCAGTCGTCCCCAGTGCACTGTTCGTCCCCACAAGGACTAATGACACGAAACCGGTACCAGACACTAATACCAACACTAAAACTAAACAAGACACACATACCCGACCAAGGAGCGAGTCTCCCGACCACCAAACTGACACATTCAAAAAGCTCAGAAAGTCTAACAGACAACCCACACTACAAATTAGTAGCACCCGAAGTAAGACCCACAATCGATTTGAACCTTTACTATGATAGTACTGACCAGAACGAGCAAACAGATGAACAATCAGACGACGAACCAAATGCACCCCCCTCCCCCAACGGCACCCATAACACTAAAACCTAAACTGGACTACCCCCACCCATAGTAATACCGGTCACACGAATGACCCGACCAAACTGACAAATTATATTAAATCCTACGCCAAGAACGGATACCATATAAAATGGCCTAACAGCAACACGAACATCTACGTACATGACGAAAAACAGAGACTTAACCTAATCGACAACATGAACATTGACAATGACTTTCATTACTACAGAGTCTCAAACAAATCAAATAAATCACATGCATTCACACTGAGAGGACTAGACAATAATCACACGACAGATGAAATTAAGGGCTAAGCCACGTTAACATGCAAACACAAAAAATATTCAAGCAAAAAAATACCAGACGACCTCTATACCTTATCACAACGGACAACAGACATACGACTAAAACACTAAACAATGACGAAAGGTACCTGTTTCACACTAAAGTCCAGTAGGAATGACACTTGAACAAAAAATACTAATTCAGTGCCATAGATGCCAATAATGATGACATGCAACTTCTAATTGCAGACTAAAACCAAAATGTCTTGAATGTGCACTAGATCACCTAACTTTCATTTACGAGAAACCCAAGAACACCCCAGCCACATGCGCAAACGGCGGAGCGGCCCACCTTGCAAATAGTACAAAATGCTCAATCGACAAAGTTAAACTAGAACAAAAAACACAAAACGACCTCAAACTTACTCAAAAAGACGTTCACAGACGCCCCAGCACCAGCCGCAAACCACTGGAAAACAAACACTCACAAAACCACCCAACCAACATCCTTCTCCTTCCAAAGCGTCCCCACCCTACCATCTAGCAGGACAACAACTGCAACTACACCAACAACAAACGTAACATCAACAAACCCCAACAACATCGACAGCTACAACGACCTCACAAACGAAGTAAGCAATCTCAAGCAGCTCCGAAATTTAAACAATTCGCTAAATGCACAAAACTAAAGAACATAAACCACCTTTTAGAAAACGCCAGCACAACAGCTGAAAAATTCAGTATGTTTATTAACTTCGCCCAAAACTTGAACTCATATGCCATCTAATCATTCACACATAACTGTACAAGCATACACCGCACTAACAACTAACACCCCATCTCATCAACTAACCCAAAAACATCCATAAACATCAATGTACATACATAATCACCGCAACTGTATTCATCCTTGCAAATTAAATGAAGTTAGCATGTAAGTTTATGTAAGTTTTATGTAAAAGCTCATGCGTTAGACTAGGTTTTTGGTCTCCTCCTTGTCCTACAAAACAGTCCTCTACAATATGGCACCACACCAACACTATAAAAATGTGTAACAAGCAAAAATAATAAAGCTACGGCAACAATTACACACTCAGATATACACTCTGAGAGTAGGAGCACTGTCAAAACCCGCCATGCAGTTCCAACATTATTCATTTTGTAGAAGATCGAATGTAATATAAATCACACTAAACAAAATAAATTCGAAATGAATAGAGTAACAATGGTTACACTAACATTATGAATTAAAATTATCCTATTTATATACTAAGCCAGCGGTTATGCTTGATCAACTAATGAGGCGTATCATTTAATGGACCTTACAGTGCTAATTTAGGTATAGGATCTTTATCATAGATCATTAATTTACCTGTTTTTTTTTTTAATTCAAATATACTTTCTAGAGAGTCCAATTCTGTATTAGAATACTCGGATCTAACTAGTTTTAAATTAGAAATGATAATTTAAAACTAGTTAGATCCGTGTCTTCTAATACAGAATTAGAATCCCTAAAAGTATATTTACATTTAAAAATTCAGGTAAATTAATAAACTCTGATAAAAGTCCTATACCTAAATCAGCACTCTACGTTCTATTAGAAGACATGTCTCATTAGTTAATAGATAATTTTTATTCATGAGTGGGGGTACTCTGGTGAAAATTATACCTTCTTAGGTTTTACCTTAGCCAGAGCTATTAAGTAACAGTGCCCCCTAATTTAGTTTTTCTTTTGTTACTGATGATGACAACTTAGGTGGAGAAATACGTATTTAGCTTTTGAAAATACTTTGAAAAGGGGTTGATATTATTATTTCATGCAACAATTTTTGTCGGAACTTGAAATGTTTGAAACGATAAGAGTATTAGAACCTGCGGTTAGCGCTCGCTCTCATCGTGGCAAGAAACAATAACGCAGATCAAATTAGAAAACAAAGGACAGATGGTGCTGGTATCGAATCTATTGGGTTAAGATTCGAAAAAGGTTACAATATATATATATATATATATATATATATATATATATATATATATATATATATATATATATATATATATATATAGTATGTATATATATATATATATATATATATATATATATATATGATATATATATATATATATATATAGTATATATATATATAGTAGGTATATATATATATATATATATATATATATATATATATATATATATATATATATATATATATATATATATATATATATAGTATGTATATATATATATATATATATATATATATATATATATATATATATATATATATTTATATATATATATATATATATATATATATATATATATATTTATATATATATATATATATATATATATATATTATATATATATATATATATATTGTCACGATATTTTTGACAATACCGAGAATAAAGGAGAGTATGCCAGGCTAGTTCAATGGAGATAGGAGGGGTTCCGGAGCTTCTAGCAGAGGTGTGGTATTCGAAATAAATACGATAGACTCAACTCGACAATATTTATACAAAAACGGGAGATCAACCTTAACAGGGCGCGTGGCCATTACATGATAAATATAAATAACAAAATAACTTACTCTAAATGAACTTAAATTTGGCACGGAGCCACAAACGGAAAATTAGTAGACAGAGAATTAATTGAATGGTAATAAAGAACAATATTTAAATGAAATACTCAAGTGAGACCCTGGGAGCGGTGATCCAGCTGACAGGTGGATAAGCAGATGTAGCGGCTAGCGGTAATTCAGGACTATATTTGTTTGGGCGCCAGTTCTGCGGATGGCAGAACGTCCTGGATCCGATAAGAAGAAGTTGATCAATACGCTTTTGCACTCCCATCGGCTCGCTAGGTAGTCAGTAAACCTAACGATATTATAATTGAATTAAAATATATTGAGATTTAATTGAAGTTACATTAATCAAAGAACGGAAGTAAAGATTCAGGGTTGATCACACTAAACCAAATTAATTCGACAAACAAGGAATGGAGCGATACAATAAATAATACGATACTCTCACGGTTCTTGCGTCCGGTAGTCAGTCAATCGTCAACTGGATTGGATGGTGGTTATCCCTTCTTGCAGGGAATGAATACTGTAATTATTCCTTTCTGGTTTCTTCCAAACAATCTCCTCACCGGAGTCTGCGTCTTGATGGAAAGATACTCATACAGACATCCCAGCGGTACAAGATACTTGAGGTTGAATTACCCTTAAACGTTTGACTGATTAACTAACGGAGCAGATATAAATATATGATGCGACCAAAATGATATCGACGGGTGAATGTAATCACTAGGGCTGGAATTATATGGCAAATGCATATTTAGTTTATGGATATGTCTATGATGACACATTTTGCATATCTACAAAAATTATGTAAAAACAAATAAAATTAGCCTACTCTCATTTTGCATATGTTGCATATTTACCCGTTTTGGACCATATTTCTTCGAAATTGCATATTTGGTTATATTTTGCAATTATTTTAACAAATTATTAGTGTGTTTTTACCATTTATGTATACGACTGAGATCAATATATCTATACAGGCTTAATAGTGAATTACTATAACAAATAATAGAATTATCTAACTCATGTATAATTGGATGTATACAAATTGCAACTCTAAGCATTTTAGCTATTGAAATTTTTAAAAAACTACTCACGTTTAGTTTTTGTAGCAGCAACTTCTGCACATTCATCACCATTGCTGGAACAATTTATACACATCAACACTTTGTAGAAACAAAAAAAGTTTCTAAAAAATGCTTGTGCACAAAGTTTAACACTTAGACCATTTTTTTTTTATATACACATTTTAAACACTTTAAAGAACAAAATTATTAAAATAGGAATATCAACATTATTAGGGCTGGGATTATATGGCAAATGCATATTTTAGTTTATGGATATGCCTATGACACATTTTGCATATCTACAAAAATTATGTAAAAACAAATAAAATTAGCCTACTCTCATTTTGCATATGTTGCATATTTACACGTTTTGGACCATATTTCTTTGAAATTACATATTTGGTTATATTTTGCAAGTATTTTAACAAATTATTAGTGTGTTTTTACCATTTATGTGTACGACTGAGATCAATACTTTCTGCCGTTAGACTATAGTATAGAGTGCAGTTCGCGTAACTAACAATAAGACGGGGAAGTCCCTTAATGACAATGCGCTGTAACAAATGGACTGATGACAGCGCTCAGCAGCTCAGTACTAATTCGATCAGTAGCATTACTAGTTGACTGCTGTACTAAATAATTTTTAATATGCCGAAAACAAATAATTCGCTTGTATCTGTGTGGATAAAAAATTATCCCGAACTAATTATCGACAATGGCAGTTTGTTTTGTAAATACAGCAGTATAACTGTAAGTTAATAATTTTTTATATGATTTTTATTCTTAAGATAATTTGTTATTTATTTTAGATATCATGCGATAAAAAATTTCAAATAACATAGCATGTTAGCACTAATTTACATAAAAGTAATTTAACCAAATTTAAAATATCACCACAACTTACTTTAAATCAATCGTTTGCAAATGTTCCGCTTTCAAAATTAGATAACCCAACGTTTAAAATATTTTGGAAAAGTACACGAAAATGTCAATACCTAATAGAAGCACCATAAGAAAAAAATACGTTGACATAGTATTTGTAGAAACAATGAGCAAAATTAAAGAAATAATATCTAGCAACAATATTTACTTTATTGTAGACGAAACAACAGATACTTGTGGGCGATATGTTGCAAACTTATTAATCGGCATTTTAGACGAAACTTGCGCCGGAAAATCATATTTAATTGGCACACAAGTATTAGATAGAACACATAATGTAACAATCTCAAAGTTTGTAAACGATACTTTCACAAGGTTTTATCTACCAAAAGCTGTTCCAAGTGAAAAAGTATTGCTAATGTTGTCAGATGCGACAGCGTATATGATAAAATCTGGAGTTAACAGAATAGCAAAAGCAATACGCAACGAATTTGAAGATATTAAGGTGAACCATCAAGCTCACTAAAACATCGTGCCTTGCAAATTTAAAAAAAAAATACTACTCGATGTGTATTTGCATAACAAATGCATGGTAAAAATTTCGTTTATTTTGATCTTGTAAAATAGCAGATAAAAAATAAAACTATGAAAAAGTGCCTATTTTGAGGGTTTTTATTTTTTATCTGCTACATTACAAGCTCAAAATAAACGAAATTTTTACCATGTATTCGTTATGCAAATATACATCCATGGTTTTTTTATTTTTTTCAATACTAAGGCAAGATTGGAGATATTTTGGATTTAATGGTTTTTCATCATTTTTATGGTATTAAGACCAAAAGTATGGTACCAATGTGTTCGAATAACTTTCTTACATTTTATTCAACGAAATATCTTTTATTGTGGCGTGAAAATAGCTTATTTCTAATTTAATAGCGTTTTCGCAAATCTAAGATTTTTTGAATATATCTAGCTGAAAAGTGGCGCCGTCTATGCAAAAAAAAGTTAAAAGGAACTAAGCCTAATAGTTTGTATCCATAGTGTGAACTTGAGAAATTCACCACTAGATGAAGCGGAAAAACAAACGAAAATTTGTTATCTCACAATTGTATTCTTATCTTATCTGTACAGAAAGATAAAAATAATAAATACTATGTTTGAATTTAGAAAATATTCAATAAAAGTCAATAACCTGTTTCTGCGTATGAACGCAAGAAGCAAATGTTATCTCAAAATTTAGAAAGTCACTAAACTCTGACTCATATTCATATGATTTATTTCAATAAATGGTAAATATTCGGTCGAGTTTACGACTGTACTCATCCGAGTAATATTTGATGTTATTTTTTCTTTCTTTCATAATTATATTTGCAAACTATTGTTTTGATTGTTACTTTGATAATTTTAATTATAGCACTAATATTCTTTATTTATTCAGAATGTCGCCATGCCAAATTTTAGGCATTGGCCAAAAGCGAGCTCTGAGGATATAATTTAAATTTTATATATATATATACATATATATATATATATATATATATATATATATATATATATATATATATATATTGAAACATAAAAATATAAATTAGCTCAGAGCTCGCCTTCGACCAATGCTTAAAATTTGGCATGGCGAGATTCTGAATGAATAAAGAATATTTGTGCTTTAATTAAAATTATCAAAGGAACAATCAAATCAACAATGACAATATAGCGTAATCAATCAAAGATATCTATTTTATATCTTGAATAATATAAACATTAGATATTCGGCGAGCTGTTTAGTATTGGCTGTCAATCAAAGATATCTTTATTCCTTGGTTATTATAAAAAGTATACTCGGCGTCGGCGAGCTGTTGCCTAAACTTTGGCATGTCGAATATCTGTATCAATAACTATTATTGCACTATAATTAAAATAATCGAAGTATCAATTAAATCAACAATGATATAGTAATCAATATAGTCATATGTATTATTCAAAGCATCGCGCAAGCCGGAAAACACAAAAACAATTCAATAAATTTTTAATTTATTTTAAAAATAAATACGTTTATTACTTTTTTACGGCGAGTTAAAAATCATTCGTATTTCGCATAGCATGCGCCTATCTAAAGTAGATAAGAGTTGGGATAAATACAATCGCACGAATGATTCATAGTTAGGAACCCAGTATTAGCGCGAATGTAATAAACAATTTTAGTAGAGCGGTCCTCAACATTTTACCCCAGTTTATACTAATAATAAGTAAATACAATGTTAATATACGCTTTGTTGAGATATTCATCGGTAGTTGCATTCCTTACACAGGCTGTCAAATGTATGTTAAAGCTCGTCTTCACTACACAATATAGTGTTCAACATTTCGAACTACTTAAATTGTGTAGTATAGTATCATACAGCAAATTGTGTAAAAATTGTCAAGCTTGACAATTTTTCACACAATTTGCTGTATGATACTACACAATTTAGAGTGTTCCAAATGTTGATGAATTTCTTGTAGAATATATTGTGTAGTGTAAGACGAGCTTTAGTGGTAGAACAAAATGTGATTGT
>JADQWA010000761.1:15000-29012 GCA_018344505.1 Nebria ingens riversi
TGTTGTAACGATCGAATTGCTGAACCTCAAAGCCGCACAACATTAAAGGTAACTAATTTCTGTTTCAAGCCAGTTTTGTGTAGAGAACCGATATTGGATTACTAAGAAAATGTTTGTCGTATTCAAGACAGCGCCACGTTGGCATTGGATTCAAGGTCATTCCGAATTAGTGAACCTACTCGAATAATCGTGCTTACATTTTAAATCGAATCAGAGTCGTACTTCTGTAGATATTGGGATCGCCAAAAAAAAGCATGCCGCCACGTCCAATATGCTTATTGTATTACGTCTTCGCAATCCCCATATATATTTAATGGCATTAAACATACAATGATATGGAGGCAGTCTCAAAATAACATGACTTGATTTAAGCGATATTTCAAATAGCTCTTTGAAGGCTTGTTTCTAGAATAAAAATGTGTTAAAAGAATCCACATCAGGCACAAGTTTCGGTTTTTTCGTCCGTTCAGAAGATTTAAATTCTTCTCATCGTTTAGCTGTGCAAGCTATAGTATGAACTAACCTCAAATTTAGATCCAACGCATGCGCAACTCTCTGCAAAATATAATCATACTCGTACTATAATTATCGATTGATACACAAAATTAAATTACTTACTTTTCCAGCAATATATAATTTAGCATCCGCCAACTTTGGTTGTTCATCTAAATGTGGCCGAGTGCATAAAGGACCTCCATTCTGTTTTTCACATTCGAAATAATAAAATATGTTAGGAACTAACAATTTAGATTTTTCGTATAAACGTAGCCGTGAGTCCTCGCCGTCCCCTCACACATTTTAATATTATTGTTATCACCGTTGCAATTTGTATAAGTCGCCTAACTATATAATTGAAACATACAACACTGTTTTCATGTTGTCATTATTTCCAACTAAAATATGTAGTTTATGTACCTTTACAACTTGAACACCGTAAAATAAATTATTTATTTACATTGTTGCACGATATTCATAGAAATTATTATGTCTGAATTAGGATTTTATACATTTTTATTAAATTTAATAAAAGCATAACAGCTTTTAAATACTAGGTTGGCAATATGTGGTTTTAGGTCATTATTGACGTCACTGAATCAATTCAATTCCGCCGACTATACATAAGACAGTTGATATTTTAGATAGATTACGATATCATTGTTGATTTGATTGCTACTTCGAATATTAATATCACTTTGCAATAATATTTATACTGAAATTCGACATATCATAGTTTAGGAAACTGCTCGCCGAATATACAAACATACATAACATCATGCCTAATACCATCATATGAGGTGGCAAAAAACCCTTTACATTCATTCAAGTCTTGACAATCTTCGCCATTCAATTCTATCCTTACAAACTTCTTTCGCTTCATTCAAATCATTGGAATCTTCAATCAAGCTCTTCTATTTTGCTTCCTTACAACTTTTCTTTAGCACAACTCATTTACAATCATATTTAGCCACATATTCCGAGAACGATTCCGCATTCTCACACCATTCATCTCGCCCACGTAAATATTTTTTGTTAGCTTTTCATTCAACACTTTATCAACATGACTGTGACGTAGATTTTAGCGTCCTTAATATGAACCTCGGCTAGTTCAGGGAGGTGGTCGGGGTTAACCGTTTAGTCGATAATTTTGAACCAAATAATTATCTTAGAAATAAAAGACTGGTTTGAATTTAAACGGTAATAAAACAACGAATTATATATATAATAAATAATGATCTGCATCCAAATGCCGTGCACGTCAAAGTGAATTTAGCGTAGTGGTAAGATAATTGAAAGGTGCGCGGCCAGGAAGAAAACAGACTTTAGTGAATATTCTTTCACTGCGCCAAATTAGTTGTTAATAACCACTATGCCTGTCTCTAAAAATGCTCACAGCTAATAACTAAAACGTACACAACTTTGGATGATATTAATTAACAAATGAAACTTAATAGAATAAATCAAATACACAGAGGAATCAAATATAATATAAAGAAACAATCTAAACTAATAAAACAATATGAAGTTATCCCCAAACATCAATGGAAAAGTATAAGGTACAATTCTACACCGATGTTGGAACAAATAAATGACTAGGGCATCCGACACCTAAGAATAATATGAACCAAAAAATTAACAAAATGCACTTAACTTTTACAACATCAATACATCAGCATCCACAGATATTACAATTCAGATGATTGAGGGATTCGTGAATGGTGACGGGGAGATAACGGAAATCGTAACACTTCTATATTTTAAAACACACGATGAGAGAGGAGTAGTGATATTCCTTTTTTGGAAAAAGGTAAAAGTCATCAATGATAAAAAAAAAGATATCTCCATGGATTCATTAAAAATAAAATAGTAACAATGCTGCCTGTAGATCAGCAATCCGGGATACATTTATGACAAAACGGTAGTAAATCTACAAATAAAAAGTAATTTATAGATAACTGAATATAAAATTGACGATTTCGTCACATGCCGTCATCTCCCTCAAAAAAAAAAGAAAGAAGTATATATATATAAATATATTAAATATATTATTTTTTATTTTTTTTTGTAAATTAACTTAACCGGGACGACCTTTTGGTTCTTTCAATTTGTTTAACCAAATCAAAGATGCATGATCCGTTATAACGGTAAAGTGTGATCCTTCTATATAGCAACGGAACTTTTCGACTGCCCACAGCACGGCTAAGATTTCTAACTCTGTCGCGCAGTAGTTAGTTTCGCAATTGTTCAGCTTTCTGCTCGCATATGCAATTACTCTCTCACCATCATCAAAGTCCTGAGTAAGAACGGCTCCCACAGCTATGGAACTGGCATCTGTTTGTTGGCAGAATGGCTTCGAAAAGTCCGGGCAAGTTAAAATCGGAGCAGAGGTAAGGCATTTCTTCAAATAATTAAAAGAGGTATCGCACTCCGGAGTCCAACGCCACGCCGCATGCTTGCGCGTCAAGCTGGTGAGGAGCGCAATGATTCCTGCAAAGTCGGGAATAAAACGTCGATACCAGGAAGCTAATCCAACAAATCTCCTTATCTGTTTCGGCGAATTTGGTCTCGGGAAGTTTAGGATGGCTGAAACCTGGTCCGGGTCTACACGTAATCCTTGATCATTAACAATGTACCCCAAGTATTTCAGTTCCTTTCTCGCAAAAAGGCATTTTTCGGGATTTAATGATAAGTTGGCTTTGTGTAATCGATCCAGTACTTTTTGTAATATCTCTAGATGTGTATCGAAATCTGGCGTTACCACGATGATGTCATCAAGATATACAAATACATATGGCTCAAGATCAGGTCCTAGTACCGTATCGACTAATCGCTGGAATGACGCTAGGGCACCGCATAGTCCAAAACTCATTCTTTTGAATTGGAAGAATCCACGATATGGGACGGTAAATGCGGTCTTCTCCCTGCTGGATTCTTCCAAGGGGATCTGCCAAAATGCAGATTTCAGATCTAGGGAAGATAAGAATTTTGTACCTCCAAGGCGATCTAAGATATTGGAGATATAAGGAAGGGGATAGGCATCCTTTTTCGTCACACTGTTGACTTTACGAAAGTCAATACAGAAACGATATCCACCTGAAGATTTCTTCACTACTACGATAGGCGAACTCCATGGTAATTTGGAGGGTTCGACAACACCTAACTTCAACATCTCATCTAGCTCTTCCTGAATGAATTTTTGAATTGGAGGGGAAACAGGATAATAGCGTTGTTTGACAGGGGGTGCATCGCCGGTGGCATTCTTGTGTTCCAACACATGTGTTTGGCTGAGTTTAGGACTGATGTTTGAGAAATAAGCGTCCGTTAGTGCCTGTAAACGGGCGTAATCCTTCGTAGATAAGGTAGACTTGTCTATGATGGTACTGGTTTTCGGAAGGAAAGGACGATCAAAATGAAAGGAGGCCTTGACGAAGTTCGGGATTATTCCGAATTTACGGAGAAAATCCATTCCGAGGAAGAGATCTGAAGCTAACGAAGGAACGAATAACGTGTCCACCAATTGAGTTTGTCCTTCTATACCATACGGAATTCGGATAATTTTCTTCACGGAACTATGGTTTTCATCGGCCGTAGTAATTACTTGATCGGCTGAAGTAGATCGTGATGATATTAGCATGTGCCTGATTTTCTTCCAGGTGTTGCTTCCCAACAACGTGCAGGAGGAACCAGAATCAACCAGGCCTAACATGGCTACACCGCATATAGAGACTGAGAGATACGGACGCGGATCGTCGTTAAAAGAACTCAGTGCATAACTGACAACTTCGTTGGAAAATTCTGAAACAGTGTTTACCCAAATTAGCCATTCCGGATCATTATGTTGAATCGCAGCTGGATTTACCCGATAATGTTGGCGATTCTTCAACATTCGGGTTTCCCATTTCCCGAACAGGATGAGCAATCACGTAGAGTGACATTAGGTTTTCCACACTTGTAGCAGAAGCGTGTACGAGGTATTGAACAATTATAATAAGTATGTCCAGTCTTCTTGCAATTCCAGCACACAATGTTAGCCGCGAAAGAGACATGTTTTTTGCTGGGGTTGTACTCTAGAAGATGGAGATCGGAGAAGAGGTATACTGGAAGAAGGAGACATCGAACGACTGGAGCGTGAAAAATCCATATTTGCGACTTTAGTGGTTAATGCCGGAATTGAGATTACAGGGCTTTTGACTGCTTCTAAACGGAGGCAAACATTCCGCAACTCATTGAGGGATTTAAAGTCATGAACGGCAACATGCTCAGCATAGAATGGCGCATGGTTGCATTTAATCGTAAACAACTGCTTTTCTTCCGATACCTTATCTGTCATGCGTGAATACAAAATTTGCATCTCCGTGATAAAATCACTAGGACGCTCAAAGTTTTGTTGTCTTCGTTGCAGGATTTGTTGCGCTAATCGATGATCAAAATCGATTGGATGGTAATTCAGCTTCAAACGCACCGTGAGAGAATCCCAGTCTGAAACTAAATGTTTGTTCGCTCGCAACCACAGCAGCGCAGAGCCCTCAAACAAGTCAGTGGCACCAGTATATAAATCGGCCTTAGCAGCAGTTCGAGCCAGTCGCAACTCTTCTACTTTCTCTAGAAATTCCACCACAGACGTCTTGCCATCAAATGTCACACCCCATTTGTAGACTGGCACGCATTTGCGAGGCATCTCAGGTACCATGTTATGGTTGACCAGCAGAGGAGTAACAGTAGTGAAACACTTGTTATTTAACTCTTCGTCCAGAGCATGAATATCGTTAGTCAAACTCTGACATGCAGTCAACAGAGATGCAGTAAATGGGACAAGGGATTATCCAAATCCACAAATTGTACATTATCGACAGGTCCAATAAAATGATTAACCAACTCAACCAACATTTGTAATTTGTCACGGCATACAGTCAATTCTCCTTCCTCATTTAGGTCCACTGGTACAAAACTGACGTTTGCTAGCGCAATCTATTTTAAGGCGAGATTGCCTTAAAGTAAGCCGTTGTTCTTGCCTCTCCACGTAATAGCAATTCGAACGACAGTTCGTCGCTAGACAAGCCATCAAAAATGGACGTCATTATGAACGATACCTTAGTGAAGATATTATTCAAGTAGAATTTCAAATTTCTTCAAAATGTTCCAAAAAAAGGGCCCCACGTTGGGCGCCAAATTATGTGACGTAGATTTTAGCGTCCTTAATATGAACCTCGGCTAGTTCAGGGAGGTGGTCGGGTTAACCGTTTAGTCGATAATTTTGAACCAAATAATTATCTTAGAAATAAAAGATTGATTTGAATTTAAACGGTAATAAAACAACGAATTATATATATAATAAATAATGATCTGCATCCAAATGCCGTGCACGTCAAAGCGAATTTAGCGTAGTGGTAAGATAATTGAAAGGTGCCCGACCAGGAAGAAAACAGACTTTAGTGAATATTCTTTCACTGCGCCAAATTAGTTGTTAATAACCACTATGCCTGTCTCTAAAAATGCTCACAGCTAATAACTAAAACGTATACAACTTTGGATGATATTAATTAACAAATGAAACATAATAGAATAAATCAAATACACAGAGGAATTAAATATAATATAAAGAAACAATCTAAACTAATAAAACAATATGAAGTTATCCCCAAACATCAATGGAAAAGTATAAGGTACAATTCTACACCGATGTTGGAACAAATAAATGACTAGGGCATCCGACACCTAAGAATAATATGAACCAAAAAATTAACAAAATGCACTTAACTTTTACAACTTCAATACATCAGCATCCACAGATATTACAATTCAGATGATTGAGGGATTCGTGAATGGTGACGGGCAGATAACGGAAATCGTAACACTTCTATATTTTAAAACACACGATGAAAGAGGAGTAGTGATATTCCTTTTTTGGAAATAGGTAAAAGTCATCAATGATAAAAAAAAG
This sequence comes from Nebria ingens riversi, assembly GCA_018344505.1. NCBI lineage: Eukaryota > Metazoa > Arthropoda > Insecta > Coleoptera > Carabidae > Nebria > Nebria ingens. Next base: position 21,440 of record JADQWA010000761.1, read on the forward strand.
ATATCTCCATGGATTCATTAAAAATAAAATAGTAACAATGCTGCCTGTAGATCAGCAATCAGGGATACATTTATGACAAAACCGTAGTAAATCTACAAATAAAAGTAAGTTATAGATAACTGAATATAAAAATTGACGATTTCGTCACATGACTATACATTTCATTTTACTCTCACCTATTCTGCGTACGACATTTATTACAATATCGCATTGCACATACCCCAACGTATTTCTCTTTCCGTCTCTTTTTGATACACCACAAATACTTCTTAGCAGCTTAGCAGAAGTCATGCGATATTTATGCTTGGTATGCCAAACCCAACACTCACTTCCATACATCAACGATGGCACAAGTACACTATTGTACACGCATAGCCTTGCATCCTATAAAGCCCCTAAAATCTTACAACCAGCAGACACTCTTCTCTCAATCTTGCTATCATCCTTTCCATCGCTAGAGAATAAACAACATAAATATACAATCTGTTTCACTTGCTCTAGTCGATGTCCATCAGCTACAATATTACACACTGTCCTGTCCTTAGTCTTTCCAAAAACCATAACTTTTGATTTGTCTACATTCAGTTCAAGGTTCAGATATTTTCTTTTTGCACTTATATTCTGTATCATTCTCCTAAGTTGCTCTTCTGATTTACTAAAAACCACGAGAACATCTACACAAGCTAAAGCAGGATATGTCGTACCACCAACAGTTACACCATCGGCACTCTCGCCACGTATGGCCCGGAGCAATAATACATCCATGAATATATTAAATAACCAGGGCGACATCAAGCAACCTTGTTTTACACCAATTTCAATATCAAATCATGAACTCAATCTGTCATCAACTCTTACTGCAGCTTTCCTCTCTGCATACAACACTTGTATGGAATTTAACAATATATAAACAAGTGTCATGAACATCACCCGGCATATCATTAACATTCAAATAACTAAAGTATTGTAACATACGCGGCGTTCTGACTATTGCGCCCGTTGTTTCCCCTCTCGACTATATGGTGTTGGAGCGAATCTTCTTTATACTCACCTGGATAAGTTGACTAGCCACGTTTTAAAAGCCCCTACCGTAGTTGGTCTCCTTTCTCCCGGTAACGCGTAATAACATGACTGAGCCTCGCCTTTAAGTCTCAATTTTATTGCCGTTCCGATCTGGATTTCCGACCAGTTAAAAACATTCTGCCGTTGTAGCTACCCCATCGATAAATGCTTTCAAATCTGGCCCCCCCCCCGAATAATGTTCGATGGATTGCAATGCGCTCATTGCCTTCCGGTCTCTAAAGATTAAACCAGTTGGAGGGTGCGCGCCTATATTCATTTCGCTGGCTTTTTTCGTACGAAGTGGAGCAGAAAAGGTTAGTAGCAGAGATAAATGGTATGAAAAAGGCGTTCCATAGGGAATTTGTATGCTTTTATAATTGGGAAGCGGAACGGTGTGCGAAGTCGTGGTCTCCAAAGTGTGTGCTGTCGTTTTTGTTGCTGTTGTAGTGCGTGTTGTCTCTTTCCATGTGGAGAAATCACGCGCTAGCAACGGCATTCTATCGTATCGCTACAACTACAAATAGTCAAGCCGTTTCTAAAACATTACTGATGATTGAAGATCACACAAAAATTACTGATCCTACCGACTGCGCCAATGTAAAAAACGCGGCGTTCTGACTACTGCGCGCGTTGTTTCCCCTCTACTATATGGCGTAGGAGCGATATCTCTTTTATACTTACCTGGATGTTGTGGTTCGATGAAACTTGGCTTACACACACTTGTAATTCGGGATCGGGACAGTACGCAATTCAGATCAATGTTTTAACAAAATTATAATTTAATAAAACGTATAGAAAGGTAATTAAATCACAAATGAATTTAAACAGAGAAGAAACAGCAACTACTAGGACTACAATACTTAAGTTTTAACACTGCCTACGTACTAAACCGCAACCTGAACTGAGCCCGAGGCTGAGCTGAGCCCGAGACCCCGACTGTCACACGACAGTCATTTTATATACTTAGTTCATAGCAAAAATCCATTCGTCAGCAAAGTAAACAAACCATGAAGTCGCTACATATCGCCGAGTGCGTATGTTGACCGACTTAAGTAAAATCGCTTGCTCAGCAATTCTGAGCTAGTTCACCTTACTTTTGTAGCTCAGTAATTCGTATAGCTAAGTTTGTTACAATGCCGTCCTCTTGAGATTTAATTACATTGAAAATGAATTAAGTCCTTAGGTGGATTTTTGCCGATCGCTCTACTTTCTAATCTATTTCTAAATTGTCCGTCACTCGCACTACACATCGTTTGACGAAGGAGTAGGCGATTTCAGAGCGCGCGTAACGGTTTTTAGACTAGAACGCTTTCATGTCTCCCTAGCATGCCCCCCATGAGCGCATCTTTATCCTTGGGATGGGCTCTGCTTTAACGTTGGCCCTCAAACGAACGGAAGGGAGAGAAGCCTATTTCTGGTAGCAGAACTCAGCGCGGTGGCAATCCACGATCCTTGCTTGGCGTCTTGCAATGCAAAGTACTTCTCCCAGTACTTTATCTGGGTGTCCGCCGGCTTCTTTCACCAGGTCGTTTGTGAGATCCACGAGTTCCCGGACAAGAGCCAAACGGTTTTCCCTGATCGCTTTTCGTAATCGCTACTGCATAGGTATCGCGTCGTAGACCAAGTCGCTCACTTGTTGATTGACTGCTATTCTCTAAAAATAGCAGCTTAGTGAGAACTTGCGGCCATTAAATCTGTATTCTGCTGGATCTTCACAAATTTTGATAACATACCCAGGTCATTTGATTGTAAGTGACCCACGTCAAAAGATTTTGTCAGCGAATTACTTGATATACTGTTCACAGCGCGTGAGTCACGTTCCTTGGTATCTAACTGACATTCTGCTGACACCGCGACCTCAATCAATATGCGGCCTTCTAAGGTTATTTTCTCGGTGTTTTTGTTTACCAATTGAGTTTTTACGTTGTCAGCAAGATTGACGGTCTCTAATAACCATCGCGCTACTCGAATACCGTGCTTCCCTACGTCGAAAGGTTTAATTATATGTAAACCTTTCGTGGTGCGTTCTTCTAGGAAGGCAGTTTCTCCAACAACCTAATGAAATGCTGTTTTGCATTACTTTTTCCCATACGTATATCTGCTACGTAAGTAGCCTTCTCAGCCAAACTCGTGCGAACATCTGGTGATTCGCTTTCCAACGATTTTTGATCCGATTGAGGAGCCCCATCCGCAACCAGATCCGTGCGAACCATACTTGGTTCGCTTTCTAATGATTTTTGATCCGATTGAAGAGCGCCCTCTTCAATCAAATCTGTACGTACCACAACTGGTTCGTTTTCTTACAATTTTTGATCTGACTGAAGAGTGCCCTCCTCAATCAAATCCATGCGAAACACAATTGGTTCGCTTTCTACCGATTTTTGATTCAATTGAAGAGCGCCCTCCTCAATCAGATCTGTGTGAACTATAACTGGTTCGCTTCCTAACGATTTTTGATCCGATTGAAGACAGCCCTCCTCTATCAAATCCGTGCAAACCACACGTGGCTCGCATGTTGGCGGTTTGTGATTGGACTGAAGAGTGCGTCGCTCAGTCAGATCCTGGCGAACGACAAGTGGTTCGTTTTCCAGCATCGCTTGATCCAACTGCGAGGCGCTTTCCTCAGTCGAATCCGTGCGAGCCACAAATGTTTCACTTCCTCTCATGTTTCTCTGCGTTATATGACTTGCGCCATTTTTGTAATTGGTTACCCTCTGAATTCTCAACACTAGCAATTGTATATTCGTTTTAATGTGAATCGAAGGCGCGTTTTTACGATTCCGAGGTTGTTTGACCCTAGGATTGTTCGTTACTGTTCGTACAGTGACTTTGTAGGCACTCCCTTTCGTGACTGGAAGTGCTTCTTCTAAAGAATTAAAGTGTTTGTGCCGCCTGATTTCGTTAGCTAATCGCGTGTCTAAACCGTCTAGAAACTGCTAAACCAGAGTAGCTTTTCTTTTAAACCGATTTCTTATAACCAACAATTTGTCTCTATCGTTAGTTCTAAACAAATTCGCGGCAGCTGTTTGTAGTCTAAAGGCAAACCTACAAAGTGTGTCCCCTATTCCTTGGTATATTTTAAGCAATTAGCGTTTTGCTCCGGCAGTGTCTAATTTTTACCCGAATAAGTTGACTGGCCACGAATTAAAAGCTCCTACCGTAGTTCGTCTCTTTATTCCCGATAACGCGTAATAACCCGACTGAGTCTCCCCGTTAAGTCTCAATTTTATCCCCGTTACGATCTGGATTTCATTGATTAAGTACGACCAGTTAAAACATTCTGCCGTTGTAGCTACCCCATCGTTAAATGTTTCTAAATCTGGGCCCCGAGAGTGACGATCGATAGATTGCAATGCGCTTATTGCCGTCAGGACTGTAAAGATTGGACCAGTTGGAGGGTGCGCGCATATATCATTTCGCTGCCCCTTTTCGTACGAAGTGGAGCAAAAGAGGTTAGTAGCAGGGATAAATGGTATTAAAAAGGAATTCCCGTTCCATAGGGCATTTATAATTTGGAAGCGGAAAGGTGTGCGAGGTCGTGGTCTCCGAAGTATGAGCTGTCATTTTGGTTGCTGTTGTAGTGTGTGTTGTCTCCCTCCATGTGGAGAAATCACGCGCTAGCAACGGCATTCTGTCGTATCGCTACAACTACAAATAGTCAAGCCGTTTCTAAAACAGTATTGTTGATTGAAGATCACATAAAAATTACTGATCCTACCGACTGCGCCACTGTAACAAACGCGGCGTTCTGACTACTGCGCGCGTTGTTTCCCCTCTCCACTATATGGCGTTGGAGCGATATCTTTTTTATACTCACCTGGATGTTGTGGCTCGGCGAAACTTGTTTACACACACTGGTAATTCGGGATCGGGATGGTACGCGATTCAGATCGATGTTTTAACAAAATAATTATTTAATAAAAACGTAAAGAATAATGAAACAAAATACAAATGAATTCGAACAGAGAGACACAGTAAAATACTAGGACTACAATAATGAAACGTTTTTACAATGACTACGTACTAAACCGCAACCTGAACTGAACCCGAGACCCCTACTGTCACATGACAGTCATGTTATATACTCAGTTCATAGCAAAAATCCATTCGTCAGCAAAGTAAACAAACCATGAAGTCGCAACATATCGCCGAGTGCGTATGTTGTCCGACTTAAGTAAGTTCGCTAGCTCAGCAATTCGGAGCTAGTTCACCTACTTTTGTAGCTTAGTAATTTAAAAAGCTAGGTTTGTTATATAAGTACAGATTTGTACACATTCATATTACTTCTTTTAATTAAAGTTGTTTCGAAACTGAGACTTATGTGACAGTGTAACGCTATATTTTAATACTTATATAGCCCAAATTCAATATGGGTATCTAAAAATTTCTGAATTGTACTACTGTATTGATTATTTGTTTTGTTTTCCATACTTTTTCTCAAATAGAATTACATCCAAATACATCTAGTGGTTTCCGTCATATATCTGTTGGTCGTTCAGCCGTTTGGGCAGTTACTAACTCTGGATATATATGTGGTCGTGTTGGTGTCACTGCCAAAACTCCTGCTGGCTCAGGATGGGACTTTGGTATTGGAGTAAGTCATTTAAGACAAAATATGCTAAGAGATATTGTATTATTTTATTTTCTAGGGGAATTTCCAGTATGTAACTGCAAGAGGGTTACTTCATTAAATGCAGCTTAGTTGCAATTGCGTAATTGCTTATTCTTTTGAACTTATTTTATGAAATTTTTGATTCTGAGCTTGAGATGGAGAAAACATTGTTATGTTTTTATGAATAATAAACAATTTGACAGATACCATATCAAGTGGTATTAATCTTTCTCTGAAATTTTACGAATCTATTTTGCCAGTGGTAAGGTTCAAATATGCTACATGAATAGAAAAACTTATTCGTTATGCCTGCAGCGCATGTTATTACTTTATTTGTGTTAAAATAGTATTTAAATTTTGGTTAAATAATATTTGGCTATTTAAAAACAGAACCAATAACAACACCATTCGAATATTTAATATGCCTTTTGAGATATATGAGTCCAAATGCTAAAGAAATTTTTCAACTAAAATGTCTACTGGCAGCAAAAAATTGGTGTTTTGTACAATACATACAATATATGTTCTATACAATATCTTTCATATAATCACTTTTCAGTTAGTAAGTCGACACGATTACGGGCCATTATCATCTTTGATAAAAAAGAATGTAGTAAGATATGTTTTAAAAAAAGTACAATAGTGTCGTACATCAGGGACATATAGAATTGTATATATTATTAAGACATAGCAAGTAAACATTTTTGAACCACGTTATTTGATAGTATATGTAAAGAGCTAACCGTCATACGACATTCAGTTGTACACCCGAAATATTATGGTGATTAAAATGAAAATTGTTATTAATTCATATATTATAAAACAATAGATTTTTATGAATAATTATTCGTGATTTATATTAGTAAATGGTTGTTTTAAAAATACAATTTAGTCGCAGAAATATAATTATAACATCGATTCAAATGCAAGTATCCAAATATAAAATGAAATCCTAGGATGTACCTTAACTTATTAAAGTGATTCATGACATCGAAATTATATTTTAATTAAACTTTTGCAGTATCTTGCACTAAACTTCCTTATACAAATTTAAAAAATTGAATTGAACGTGGTTTTATTATATTAATCATTTTTATGACCTGACATTTTTTAGGTTTCAAATATATTAAACACCCACAAAATATATTCTTTAATTCTGCAATATTTTAAATATATCACTAATCTTTTAATCAACTACGTCTATTTATGACAATAGATGTTAAATGCCAAGTTCCTAATTATTTGATATTATTTTGTTTTTCTGTTAATATATTGACAGGCATAGTGGATATAATTTATTAAATATTATTTCCCATATCTACTTAACCATGGCAACATTAACAAGAAATTTAAGAGATTCAGTTACAATTTTATTGTAAGAGGTACACTTTTCAAGCAAAAGTTATACGAAATATTAATATCTTTAATTTTGGAAGTAACTATAAATGTTGTAAGTTCAGTCGTATCGCACACATGATAAAAAATTGTCTAGGGTAAACATGTGTTTGAATAATCTTTTCAAAAATTGGAACTGCACATCTACACCATATACAAGGGTTAAGTAACCTTCAACAGTGTAGGCTCTAAAGCATTCACACTTTACATAAATACATGCAGACACGGAAGCAGGCATGCACGACAAAACGCAAATACGCGCCCAATCGCACAAACATTCGAAAAATAGTAGTGTAGATTAATAGTTATCAACAGATGTAATTCCATTTCAATCTCGAGATAAATTTGTCTCTTGCTTATAACAGTTACTTATTACTACGTACAAGAAAGTACAAACAAATTTTTACTAGGGTTGGCAGATTAATTGATTTATGGATAGTTATCGAAATCACTTTTTAAAGATATCTTTATTTTGAATTTCTCGAGATATATATATATATATAT
>JADQWA010000337.1:0-38089 GCA_018344505.1 Nebria ingens riversi
AGTATTTATTGATTGTATTATACTAACGTTTAGATTTAATTGACTTGATGAAATTAAATACTAAAATCATTGCAACTATACTCTATCAATATATGTAGGTCAACTAGAAATATTATTGCAATTACAGTCTTTTACATCTATGCGTTCTACTACAAAACATCTCAAATATGGTATACATATGTATATTAAAGAAGATAACAAATAATAGCTCTAATTTATCATTAAAGGTTTATACGCAAAAAAAATATAGTATATAAAATATATTTTTAATAAATAGATTGATTAGTTCCTTTAATTAATACCTATGTCGTGTGACCAATTAAATTTAATATGAATTTATAGCATAATTATAATTAGTTTTAATAAATGTCGATATTTAGGATGCTTTGTAACAGATATGAATGGAATGTCTGCAAATATTTGTTTTTTTCTTCACAATTAGTAATTTGTAACCATGTCGTTTTAAAAGCAAATTACAATGAACTCCGCAGGCCTCATTGAGGATTCTTGTCAATGTGTTCTGTGTTGTATGACACTGACAACGAGATGTGCATGTAAAAATGTTCTGCAAGGTGCAATCATAATTGGTGCTTTTATATATATATATATATACATACGTATATTAATAAATATGAACTAGAAATTGTTATAGAAAGCGTTTTATAATCATATACACGATAAAGATATAGGTAATATAAAATAATATATTTAAAACAATAAACAATTTAGTTTGTAATAAATATCCGAGCATTCAAATAAATAATAATAATTATATGGCAAATTCAATTGAATAAAATGCAGCAATAAATATGTACATACATACATAATGATGATAAGGGGAAAGTGAACATTCATCATTCGTGTGCAAAAACAATTTCTATGTCATTAATTTGTACTATGAACGTATATTACGTCTAACGTCGTCTTGTTGCATTGCATATCACTTTCCATAAACATACTTTCAAGACATATAGCATAACCTTTCTATAATTCTACACCGCACGCCTACCACTACTTCTATAAACGAATATAATCTTTAAATTTAATTATCAATCTTCAACAAATTGTCATTACACGAATCGTAAGGCTTTTCATATACTAGTGTCAATATAACACGAAATTCTGCGAAGTAAACTAATTTTATATATTATTTCAAAATTAAATATACCTACATAAAAACGATGCAAAATTGCGGAAGTACATACATACATATCTAATAAACAAGAAATAATTTACATTTGTTTACAATTCATTCATAAATAGCGTAAAATCAGTTCGGTAATGTTCGTAATGGTTCGATTTTACAACATATAATGCATTTATGGTACTTTCACTGTATTAGTATAGCTGTGAGGTCAAGTGACCTTTGCAATGTACGGAACAATCGTATAGTACAAGTACAGGTACAGGTAGCTGGGTCATCCGATCATAAATCTTCACTGTATGTCATGTGGTTTTTATGGTGTAATTCAGAACAAATTCAATCGCATACACAAACACACACACATAGAGAGAACAAGGTCACTATTGTGGGATGCAATCCTTGGACAATAGATTCCGTAAACATTTGATTTGCAATGGCGTACAAATATTTACTTGCAATGTATATAACAATAATGGAAAATTAGAGCAAGAATTCACAAACGGTGTAGATACATCACAATAATAAAGCATGATGTTTTTATCCTCTTAGTTGAATAGCGATTTCTGTGGCCAACTACTACAACACAGATGAACAAACAGTAAGACAGAGACGCCCGGTGCAAAGTAGGCACCATCATTGCTTCCTCATTCCACCGCAGGACTCTGAACCCGAAGCAGATTCATCATCGTCGTCTAGCTACAACCCCATTCACTAATACATACTACTATATTTCATTTTATCACAGATAAACATTACATTCCTTTATGAATATTAAGACATTATATACCTATATAATAATAAATAGTCATAATGATGTAAATAGCATTTAATATAAACATATATTGGCAACTTTGTTATACAACTTGAAGAAGAAAATTGTATAAAAATTTCATAATTTAGGTTTTCTAAGAAATGCTGTAATATTTCATACATAGATACATATGTAGGTTGATATGTGTACTGAAGCAATTAATTCAAGTATACATAGATAGAAAAATGTATCTGTCAATATAATTAATATATAACCATTTGAGAAAATCGTATCGAAGAATAATAGACCACCGGTAAAACTATTCGTAGATCGTTTCCTCGCACTGAAGATACAATTTATCGAACGCCTCCGTCCACAACAGCGAAGCCCAACAAGCTCATAGCTCATGTCTTGTGCATACATACATACATACATACATACATATGTACCGTTCTTCGACTTTGACTCACACTAGCTTTACTTTAATAGAGAAACATTGTATAAATACTAAATTTACTTCTCGTGCAACAGATAAGTATATATGTACATATGTATGTGTATGCAACAAAATTCAACCCAATTTTATACTTCAATTGACTCAAAAAAAAACAAACTATTTACCGCCTAAAGGATATTAACGCAATTGTACAATATATGTACATACATATTTAATAATACCTCAGAGACTAACATAACATATGATGTTTATAAAGGTGAAGAAGAGAAAACGTAATACCATCAGACGCTGATTTATTATTATAAATGGGTGCAGGCGCTTTTAGCCACACGATCTAAATTATATATTTTGCAGCATCGCATAAACAAATGATGTCGTTACATTGTTATTCACTTACTCATCTTCCTATTCAAAGCAATCAAATTCATTCCATTTATACGCATATATATTAGCAAAAATATTCATAGTTTCTATAAACAAATAACATTGATTGAGTGATTAAAAAACAATTTAATTTAAACTACCAATCAAATAGACAAATTACAACAACAACAACAAAAAACTATACATAATATATTTTAATTCGAATATTTAAAATATAAAAATATTTAAGTATATATTTAACTATATTATGGAAATGATAATTTGTATAACGGCAAATTGGGCTTTAGCATAGATTGAGAATCGACAGTAAGTAATTAGCTTGAATAAATATACGAATCAGGCGACAATAATTATCGTATCGGCATCGGCATGGGGTCTATGATGAAATCCGGTAAATTGATAAAATTACAGTTGCGCAATCTATAGCTGTAATCATTGAGAGGGAATTGTACATAATTAAACAGCAGGCGGTTATAAACAAAAACGACAAAAAAACCTCTCCGACACTATTTACCTACAATTTTACAAAAACAAATCATAAAAATGTTATGTTGATTTTAATTGAAAGGTATCTTTTTAGGATAATACATCACTTGTTGTTGTTTTTTTTTTTTTTATCAGTATTATTTATTTATAATTTCAACTTTTAAAAACCATAATATTAGATTTTATTTTGGTCCTATCTATTTATAATTTAAAATGTATGTCTAAAATAATATTTATATTGTTTAAAATGTATATGGAGAAAAAATAGTTGTTATTTGTTGTGTTTCGATATTATTAACAATTATTAGCATGTGCAAATTTATAACCGTGGCATTTAAATGAAGATATATTATATGAAAAATAGTGGTAAAAAAGTATTGGTATTGTTAAAGAAATAAGCAGCGGCGCACTGCATTATCTAGATGTACAGTATGAATACGCGAACGGCATTATATTTAAATTGAAGGTGTGTGATGGATGGTGGGCATTAGGTTGGACGACGGGAGATTTATGCAACCGCAACAGTCGAAATGAACTCTGACATATGGCGAATCAGGTACCCAAACCAGAGAACAATGCCCCCAAATCTATCAGAAATTTATTTTCTAGTTTTTAATTTTAAAATCAAATCAACATACACTCCTATATATAATAGGTATAGCTTTATTACACTGTTACTACAAATGTAATAATAAGTCTAATTTAGTATAAAAGTAAATTCCTTATTTAAATTATATCGCCTATTGTGACACGAGTTTTGCAGCTAAACAAAAAATCGTAACTGTAACCATGTGAAGACATTTCAATCGTCCGAATCGGAAAGATTGTGAAACACACATAAAACACTAGAGAACCGTTTTCTTTTTCGAATATTCACATCATTTTGTATATATGTATCTACGATTGAAGGTGACATCGTATGTATGTGTGTGTGTGTGTGTGTATCTTACGTAAGAAATACGCGTGCTTGTATTAAACTTATATACGCATAATATATTGAGTAGTATATAATATATTAGATGATAAAGAATGTTTTTCGATTGTAATCTAGGACGAACTACTTCTAAAAACGGTAAAGTTTAAATTAGAAAATTCCTTTGATTATTAATTATATGTTTAGCTATAAAGCTATTTGTATGGCATGTTAATTTATTTTATATCAAAAGATTATACGTTCAATGTTATTTTTCATCGAAAGCTTATTCGATTTTATTATCCGTCATACATTATTAATATCTTCAAAATATATAGGTACTACTACAGCATTGTAGGCACTTTTTTGTAAATGGGGTAACATTTTTACTTTTTTTTTACATTTAAATCAATTTTTACACAATTATAAAGCGACCAATAATTAAATTTTCATTTAATCTATTTTTTCAACAAAGCAAACAGAATAAATGAAATAATTTGTGGAGGTTGCAAAACTGATCATGCATAAATATACGTACACAATACATTCTTAACCAATTTTTCCGCTTTAATTTTTCACGTTTAAAACCAGGAATTCGCGTCCATAATTTGATAACAATCACAGCTATTTAGTTCAAGGTAATTTTGCGTTCTCTGCAAATGTACATATATTAAAATTAAATCTTCTATTGTGAAAAGTTACTTAACAAATGTTGTTGTTGTTATTAATTATGAAAAAAAAAACACAAACTAAATGTTTGAATGTCTAAAAATTATGAATGAGTTGTGAATAAATTAGTAAAACAAATAAAAATTAAATTTCCCCATAATTTCCTTTCGTGTATTTATTATATGTGTTTATGCAAATTTAGTGTTGCGAAATCTTTTTAATATAAGAGCATGGTTAGTATTGTATTTCATTCATATGATGACGTAGTAATGTTTACAACCTACGATTTTGTTGTTTTCTAACATAAATTTATTTTTGTCCTAGTTATCTTGTGATATTTATATTCACAATTAACGCGGTGAAAATGTTGTTAACGAGGAATAAACGATGTAAAATCTACAAATTACCACGGTTAAATACACTGATTTACTTGACATAAATCGACATTTTTTTTTTTAGCGAAGCAAATGCGCATACTAGTGATACAGTGGCAATTATTAATTGAAAGTGTACTAGGTAATAGCATCACCAATTAAAAAATTGACATTTTTATAAAAGTGAATTTACCTAATAAAAAGTGAAAGTGACTAAAATTATTATGCGAAAACTATAAGTAAATACATAAAATACTGTAAGTTAGTAAGTAAAATTTATTAAAATGGAAAAATACTTGAGAAAATATTGTATGGTGGTAAAATAATTTTTTAAAACCTCGCAAGATGTTGTATTGAATGATGATAAGAAAGCTGCATAAGTGTATTCGGATAAGTAAAGAAAGTGATTTATATTTTTCTGATTTCCCCTAGAAAACGAATCTATTTAATACCGAAAGTTGCAGTATCGTTATCCTCATCCGCAACTCGGTCAAACTGTACGAATATTGCAGCTACAGGTGTATATTGGAAAGCGTGACCTGTGTCTCACACACACACACACACACACACAATTGCTGCAATCTCATATACCTATGTTATTACATAATCAATGTAATATGTTGTAATCACTTCCCAAGTTCTTTTATTTTATACAGGTGTTTGTTCTGATTTGAACAAATATCCAAAATTATGTATGTACATTTGTAGAAAAACAATTTCAAGTTGTAACGAATGTATTATATAATAACACAATAATCAATGTTAATAACAATAAATTTCACTTAAAAATCCATGATACCTACAACTAATAACAAATCCTTGAATACACACGCAAACGCAAGATAGAAATACATACATAAGTATTATTTGCGCGCATCGGCTTGACTAATAATTAACTCACACGTAATCTGTCAAGATTTATCCGAGTAGAGAAAGTGGCACATAGATAGTGACATCTCAAACAAAGTAACAAGTGAATAATATCCAATTAGCTGATATCGGATTTCTATACATTAAATTGAATATCGGTTTGTTTGTATTGCTGATGCTGATTTTTATACGCGATCTTTGGCGTTTGAGTAATTAATTAATTACATTATGCAACTACAAATATTGTGAACGTTACGCATGTTTCTATTAGAAATAAAAATATAATTAATATAGGTAAAACATATTTTTTACTGCATAGACGATTTTTATTTGAAATTAATTAATATACCTATATGATTGAGAATACAGTTGATATATTTTAAAAAGATAGATATAACGCACATTAAAATAATTCGCTCTTTTCTATATCTATGTGAATGTGGTAAATAATGTTTAATTAATAGTGGCAATTTTTTAAATGAATCGCATATTCTTTTCTATGTTCTATATATATACTATATAGGTATTATGAACAGTTTGTTTCAAAGTATACATATAAACATATAATATTTGTGTTGAGTAGGTACTTGTAGACCGTCAGTAATCAGCGGGGAATGGCCGGTAATTTAATACGTACTAGCGACGACCGTAAACAGATTTGTGTATTAGTTCACGAGCTCGTAAATTTCAAATTAAACATTTCCATCACGATCTGCAAATTGCTTATATACTCGTACATACATATAACAATACACGCGTTTGTATATATTATTATACTACTAGTAATCCTTTCACTTTCTTAACAAATTCATACTTATTATATACTACGACCATCCTAGAAATGTATCTTGACATATAGGCATCACCTATTGTGTGTACACTCATCCACATAAATCGAGTTAATGGTCACTTTAATTTTGTTATTTAATAAATATCTGTAGATATATGTGTGCGTATGCGTGTGTGTTGGATACTATATGCCTATATTTTAACATCTAAAAGAAACCCTAAGACGAAAATTTATGTGCCTTTTGATGTGTCGTATCCTGTGTATAAGTAACACTTACATATATGCACCACACTATATGCTTGATTAAAATACAATGCAACTCGGTTGCATGTGCAACAACACATTATATACAAACTAAATTCGCCCCCATATATATATATATATATATATATATATATATATATATATATATATATATATATATATATATATATACTTTGCATATATTACCTATATATTTTCGTACGCAAAATATGTTAAATGTACATACATACATATACTGTGTGTATGAATAGTGCATGGAAGTAAAGTAGATATGGTGCAGCTTCTTTAGAAGAAAAGCATCTGATGTAGCTATCACATGACTCTCTTATACGTGCTTGTTAGAATAATTCTAGTTTTTTAATCATATAGTATGTTGTTTTGAATGCTCTAAACGGATATTTTTGTTTATATCTCGACAATATTATTCATTACTTCGTATAAGAATATAAATGTGTAACTTATGTGTGTGTGTGTTAAAAAATGGTAACGTACTTTATGCTAAAGTGCGAATTTGTTATACATTGAGACAATATATACCTACAGGATGAGTAACTTATATATTATGTATACGCAATTTTTTTTTTGTCTAGGTACTTATATATTCGTAAAACGCTTTGGTACATTTCGTCAACACATGAATCATAGTGTTCCCAAATTACTGTTCAGTTTAGTATTTCTGGTAATTTAATTGTTTAATGATTGTGATTCTGTATAATATTATTATCCGGAAGTATAACACAATTAGAATGCAATAAACAAGGTGTGATTGATATATATCTATAAATAATGTAACAAGCATTAGTAAAATGACCGTTACGCATATTGAAATTCTTAGGCTATGAGATATTTATGTCAAAGATAGTGTGTTGATAAATCAGTTACAATACAAAATACTGATTAATTAATCGCTACCAGCGTTTCATATTTATTACTTGGACACTTTTTTAACATTAACTACAAACATATTGATTGCAAAATGTGTATACAATACCCGTATATGGTATATTTAAATCAAGTCATACAAGTTTCGCGTCTGACGCCGCGTTGGTATCTCTAAAAACAAGTGAAATTGTGCAATTTTATTATTTATCAGTGCCGGATTTATTGATACTAATTACAACATTTAGAATTATTTATCATTTTAATTCATCGTATACCTAAATAAATTCTGTTTCTGAGTATATTTATATTTCTAAAAGATATTATCACAAATTTAAAATAATTTATCATATACCTAAATAACAAAGTTGATACCTTTCCATACTATTAATTAATTTATATTATATTAACCAGAAAATAAACTCGATTCGTAGTAGTTTTTATTTGATTACTTTGGGACAATTGCGAAATTTTAATTACAAATAATTAATAAACGATACCGTTTAAAAAGAAATAAATGCAATTAATACGAATTAAATTACAATTTATGTTGCATTTAATGACTTGAAGTATAAACCCTTTTGTGTCTGATACATTTTAATAAATATAACATTAGCAGTTTAATTAAAATTCACAGGATATAAATTATAGACATGCATCATAAATTGGGCAATAATTTCTATCGCTAACGAAAAATATATAATTTTTAATTAGCGCAATTTGAACCAAACAATAGCGTGTAATATTGTATAAATTAAATCCAAAGAAATTATAAAAAATCTTCTGATTTTATCTGATAGCAAAATTTCGTTTTAATTGCACGTATAGGTTTACGTATGCATCTGGGGCAGATGTCTGACATTCGTGCATTTCTACAAATAACTCTGTAATCATTTTAAACCTATTATTTGATGTAACACCCTATAATTATGAAACAAATTCTGAATTCAATATTGCTGTAGGCACACTATTAGGTATACTTAAATACGAATAAAGGCGAACCACTAAAAATACACAATATTTCGAATGACATAAATATGACTTCCTATTTATTTAGGTGGGTAACTGTAATCATCATCAGCAGCAGCGGCGTCGCAAATGGGTAAAGAAAAGAGGGTGCGGTTTTTGAGTACTTTGTTTAATTACTCACACAAGTAATTAGTTGTTGAAGTAATTAATAATTTGTTGATTTATTAATAGGAATGTGTTTTGAAAGTATGCAATACGTGAAAGCTAGGTAGGTATCTATAGATACAGCGCTGTTGAATGCATTTGTGCACCTTGCAATTTATTATGTATATAATTCACCGGGTGGGCTTATTAAATTGCAATAAAGTTAAATTATGTTTAGTAATTCAGAATTTTTATTGACGCACGCGGACAATGCCCAAGGACCTTATTAATATGAGTTTATTTAGATCAATTATATTATTGACGCTAAATTAATTATATAAATTGTTATTCCTGACAAGTAGATACATAATAAAATATCGTAATAACCTGGTTACAACGTAGATAAAATATAACAAATATAATAATTATCCGGCTGCAAGTTTGATGGACATAGACTTACGAAAAAGACCGTAGCCCGCGATAGCTTTCATCTGAAGCGTACAAAGCACGCTTTGATGATGGCCATGTGTGCGGCGGCGGCGATAGTGGTCCAGCGAAGTGGGAAGAGTGCGGTGCGCTCATACCAAATGGTTGGATGCGATTGGCCGCGGCGCACGCCCGTCTCTCGCTACCGATTGGCTACCACACTCGCCGAGTAACATAATAATGATAATAATAACACGGTAGCCGAGGCCCGTCGTGTGTAATGATGAGTGCGCCGCTGGTTCCATGATACAAGCCGCGACGCGCCGCTAACCACGAGCACACCGGATTCAATATGGCCGCCATCACACACAAAACACCGGAACTATCTACATACACATACAATAGTTGCTTTCAACACCGGAACAAACTGATTGTCTCAAAACCTATTACTAAGACCTATTGTAAATAGAAACAATCTACACTAAACCGAGTTTTATTCAATCTTCCCTTACCGCCGTTTTGGTTGTATAATATAAAATTAAATATTCACCAAAACAAAAAAAAAACCGGGGCGTTATTACGAATATGAGATAAATAGTTTTCGTAGGGCAGTGTTTAACAATTATGAAGAAACACACACACACATGCGTCAGATGAAAATCGACGGTCGTGTGCTGTCTGCAACAAAGTTACATGTCCGTCCGTCGGTATCCGTTTCTACCAAAATCCCAGCGCATGCTTGATCATCTTGTATTCCGTCGGTCTCATTGTATGGTAATATAGACGAGAGCGCGGTCGCGACACACACATCTAGCTAGCTAGTGCTATCCAATGACCGTGACCCTCTGCCAGAAGGTCACTGATTTAACTGCCCTGTCCTCACGTATCGACCGAACGAAATTACCCTCCTCTCGATATCAACATACTTATATACATACATACATACATACACCATCCTCCACCAACACAAAATCACTCTCATCATTGGAGAAATCTCGAAAGACGTTTCTAAAAATGTTCTTTACTACTTATATACGATATATCAACGTTCTTGTATTCAAAAGACATGAATAGTCTTAGAATTATTTAAATATGTATTTTATACAATCATTTAGAGGCGCTTCTTCTTTTCCGTTGCGAATTTCTAATACCTTATGGAATAAAATTCGTAAATCACTTGTGACCGTAAAGCAAATATTGTTGAGACGTAATGTATTATTAAAACGTACCTACTTTTAATCGCTGCTACATACATACATACATACATATATAGCAAACGTGCCAGAAATATAAATATATTCCAATTTTTATTTCAGCAATAATATGTAGTCTAAACAATTTATAACGTTATTTAATATATTCATCAAAGTGACAACTGTTTTATATCCAATATCAACATTTGACAGCAATATAACAAAATGTTTTGTTGAATTTCTAGATGACATATAGTAGTTGATATCGCAAATAAAATCAACCAATAATAGTTATTTGAATTTCTTGTACAAACACGAATATAAATTTCTAAATCTTTGATTTACTAATAGCTATGGTATACAGCAATACAGTGTATGATGGGTTCTAAATAAATCTAATTCTAAATCATTAAACGTAAGAATAACAGAAATTGTATTGATATGAATCGCGTAGTGTTTATGTCAACATTTCCCCATGTTTATAATTTTTACACAAATATTATCATGGTGAATTCCGAATGGCTAATTGGTGATTTGGCGGTATTGTCAATGTGTGTGTAGACATATGTTATTCTAAATGAACTCTATGCCATTCAATGTCTCGACAGTTTGACAGGGTCACGTTTCGTGATTAAATCACAAGATTAAACTTCGGCTTTAATAGTTGTCTATTACCTAAAGGAAATCGCATCCATATTTGTGCAAACATACACACACGCACGCACAAATGAACGAGTTGCAAAAATATCCATTTGGAAAAGAAATATCGTCATGGATGAAATGAATAAACCAATTGCTATACCGTTTCAACGAACACAATGATTATTGAGTACGAAAATGATACGTATAGATACATGAATTGTTTTTATCAATGAATAAGGCAAAAAACGCGTAGTTATTTGAGACAGGAAGGCAGTCATCTTCCAACAGAAACCACAATGGCTGATGATATTCCATACGATGCGGTCGTGTGGTCCATCATCGGTGTATACGAACCGTGTAAAAATACGCCGGTAATTTTCGGGGCACATGAGATTTTTTGGTGATTAGTTCTGGATGAAGGGTTGTTGGCTTATAGAGATAAAACGTGAAACAATCTATATACCATCGAGATTTCGTCTTATAAAGGTACCTAAAGAAGACATTACTAGTTTCTATGACCCATGAAATAAGTTGGCCATAAAAAGAAAAATTCTATAGTCCATAAAAGGCAAAAGTTAATATTAGAAAAATATAATAAACGTTTAAATAACAGGATAATTTTCTCAAGGATTTAAAACAACTATTAACGAATAATGCAAATAATTACGTTTAAAGATATGAATTATCTAGTAGGTACCAAATTAGGGTTGCTGGTGTGTAATTTAATTTGCACCTAAGCCTAAACAAATGTTGATCATTCGACATTAACATTAACTGTGAGGGTGACAATGTATGTATGCATGTATAATAACTATATGAACAACGTAGGTACTTTATACATTGTCCTGATACGACAGTGGGGTGAGACGTAACGTTTTACGTGGCCGCTTAGAGCCTAGATGTATTTATGTTTGTATTTTGAGCGAATAATTGCTTCCTATATTGTCTTCTATTGTGCGTCCCACTGTATGCGGCCATTGTGTGGGTATTTTGCGCATGTTACCTCTAATGTGACTTACGGCCGATGCCGCTACGCATGCGCAACGCGCATTGTTCTTGTTTAACTTTTCTTATTAGGTACTACAGGCTTTTTTACACGGTGGCCTTTTATATTTGCGATGACAGCTGTAGCGAATTTAAAACTATTGGACCTAGACGAAATTAACCAACCGATTTTATGGTCAACCACAATGTTATTAGACGACATTAGCATGGCAAATGTGAAACAAATATATTATTTCTAAAAGGCGTACCCTATACATAATACATGTGTGCTTTTTCACACAACTGTACAACTCGAGTATGCTTTGTAACTATTTTTATGATATTCGTTTTTAAATTCATAAATAGTTTGCTTAATTCTTGTTAATATTAACAAATATATTTGTGTATTCGCTTCAATGTGAAACAAAAAATAATTAGACCGTAAGAAAACTAACAAATTTGTTAATATAATATTATAACAGTTGCAGTAAAGAATTAAATTTAGAATTATCTGTACCTTTAGTTTCCAGTAAGCGAAAATTTATACACTTTACACACATCACGCACCACAAACACACACACACAGACTAGTTTCAGTTTTACACATAAATAACAAAAATCAACTGTATCCACCGGCAGTTTACTCACTACTGGCCTTTAATGTACATTTTAATTCCGAAATTATGCGTTCAAACTTGTTTAAGATAGTCAATTTTGATTGTATATACAAGAATATATATATATACGTAAATCACGTAACAACACAAATAGATTTTTGATGATTTTCATATAAAATGAAATATTTAATTATTTCCGTGAGCCATAGCTACTAGTGCTTGATTAGCATTATTGTCCAATTAAAATAAATAACAATTACGATTTATATTGTACAGAGTTCGTAAAGAACAATAAGTTTTGACTCAAAATATAAATAGCAAATATACATACGTATGTGTATTGAAAGTGTATAATGGTTACAATAAATGCACAATTGGAATAATAGAAAAACAGATTCACAAAAAAAGATAAACTTGAAGAATCAACATGGATTCATGTATAGCTATAGGACGCATACACACAATGGTATTATTTATAAAGAATTAATAATACTTGAGCTACGGAAAACGATAGGTGTCAAGTACTCTCAAAACACACGCACACATATACACATACATGTTTATTATTAGTTCCATATTCGAGTGTGAAGTGGGCACACAGGAACACTGACACAACAAGAAACATAAGAAGAATAAAAGGAATAAAGAAGATTAAAAAAATGGACACCTGGTGTGAAGAGAACCGACGTGTACTCGACCTTCCTCGTCGAAATGTCATTCACGAAAAAATGGTCTCACACACACATTCATTTGATTCATTCACAGTTTCGGTCAACGTGCCCCATCCACTTGTCAAAATTATCTATCAACATTTTTATGCAGAGTTCAAATGATACCTAAATGGATTATTATCGTTAAACACACATTTTTCTATAGTTTGATTATTTGATATAAAAAGATATTAATATGAAATATATCTGTTTGATGAATGAAGTATTGTGTTTCTTGGCAGTATAGGTATTCATCTGTGAAATGTGTACACGAACATTTCCTGTTGTTGATTCGATTCGATTCGTTTCGATTCGATTAAGAGACCTTATATTAGAGCTAAAGCTCGCCCTTCTAATTTTTTAAACAACAGAATAAACCACAACACAGTCAGTTACATCTCAATTACAAAATATCGTCCAACAAAAAACACGGATCGGTAATAGAATACATTCCATCTGAATGAAGCATTACGATGTTTATAAAAATCATTTCAAATGCTTTGTTGTTAATTTTCCTATTGGCGATGATGCAGCAGCAGCAGCAGCAGCAGCGATTAATGATGTGAGTGATATGAAATAAATGTGTGGTTGTTCTTAATTGAAATAAATATCATTATTATCGATGGATAATTGGCGAAAAAATCGTGCAATTGGTGTGTGGTTGGAAATCGCGCGTCGCGTTGTCTTGAACGTGATGCATCACACAGGATTTGTAAGCAAGCGCACTGTAATGATTATGGTTGTTGCACTATAGGTAGGTACTACCAAGCCATCACACATCACACGGCATCGGTCATTGTAATTTTATATCTAGTGTGTGTCATATATAGAAATACACACACACACACACACACATGGCGTTCCCTTGTTTTTTATTAGTTCTTCGAACGGATTACTACACCGTGTTAACAACTTCTTCTCTTTTGTGCTTGTGTACGAATAAAAGTTTGTGTTGCAAATCAGTACCTAATTGATTTGCATTTTTATACACAAAAACACCCTCAGGACGTGAAATGCCTTATTCGAAATATATCCGCACGATTTATCAGTTAAATAAATAAAACCAAGCTTATAAAAGGCTTATACACAGTATTAGAGTAAACTTTCTTATTTTATTAAAATACACGATGTCTATTTGTAGTTATTAGTTTTATACCTAACGTATATTCAATTATTTATTATGAATATACTTTTATATTGTAAAAAAGTTCTAATAATGTATGTCTATTTTTAATTACCTACAAAAATAATAATATAGAAAATAAAATGTTAGTACTTAAATAAAATAATCAATTGTTTTAAGATTCAGAAATGTGTACATATATATATATATATATATATATATATATATATATATATATATATATATATATATATATATATATATAATATATATATATATGTGTAAAAGCATAAATAGAATGGCGGTAGTTCGCTTGTAAAGAATTCACCTCGTTCGAAATGCAACAATTTGATACGTCCATAGCGTAGCGAAATATTCAATAACAATTATATAAATTACATATTTACTGGTGCATTGTGAGCCTAAGAAGTACTAAAGGCTAACAAGTGGAAATAATTAAAATCTGTTGCGTTTTAAAAGTACATTTCGACAGTAATTATATGATCCATCATTCAAAATTTTAAAAAATAAACATGAGTATTTATACCTATGTATGTATGTAGGTATGTATGTGTATGTATGTATGTATATGTATGTATGTATGTGTGTGTATGTGCGCGCGCGCGCGCGCGTGTGTGTGTGTGTGTGTGTGTGTGTGTATGTATGTATGTATGTATGTATGTATGTATGTATGTATGTATGTATGTATGTGCGCGCGCGCGCGCGTGTGTGTGTGTATGTATGTATGTATGTATGTGTATGTATGTGTATGTATGTGTATGTATGTATGTATGTATGTATGTATGTATGTATGTATGTATGTATGTATGTATGTATGTATGTATGTATGTATGTATAACTAGACCGCAACTGAACTGAATTGGGCCTAAACCAGGCTCTCAGCGTGTTCAAATACTTTTTCCTGAAGTTAACTACTTAGTTCGTATAAGCGAAACGAACTGAAACGAAACGTGTCACTCAAATCGATGACCAAAAGCGGGACGAATTCGAGTAAGTGAATAACCACAGATTTAAAACGTTGTAATATAACAAATTACAATTAACTCACTACCTAAAAGATAAACATTAATACCTATGTACCTAAATAATTCCATTCGCAATGCGATCGATAGAAATGTATTGAATTATAATATTTAATTGATAGTCTGGACATTTAAAGAAACGATTCGCAATAATAATAATAGAAAATGAAATATATCTTCTTACCTTATTAAATTGATTTTATCAACCAAGTATGTAGGTAATAATTATCTATTATCTATTAATTTTTTATATATCTAGATAGATATAGCCATGTAGACAATGGTAGTGTGTTTGCTTTGTTTCTGTTTTGGTAGCGAGTCAATTAGCGTGTTGTGTGTGTGTGTGTGTGTGTGTGTGTCACCGTCCATTACGAATGATATGCATCCTTTTCGGCTGTTAATGTGTTCGTAGGTGGCTAGTTTGTATCGTGCAACAGTGTATGTATGTATGTATGTATATACACTATGTACGTATATACCGCGATATATGCTAACTATTCTAATGACATGCCTGCATATAAAGTAAAGACTTTATCGTCGTCTGGTATCGGTAAGGCGTGCCGAGAGACCGCGAACTCATTGTCACCGCGCGCATTCCTGAATAATACACGACACATTACTAAAACGAGACTTCTTCGTTCGTTCGTTCGTTTATCAAAAAAAATGGATAAACAACCTAAATCGCGCATACTCTATAAACTGTATATGCAACCAATGAATAAAGATAACATAACATATAAGCGTTTATTGTTGTTGTTATCATACATACGGTAGTGTTTACATTCTCATCGATCGATTCAAATACATAAAAGCACACATATGTAGTATTATATCTCACATAGAAACTACATTCTCAAAAATAGAATACTATTGTTGGGAAAATATGCAAATTATGGTAAATAATCAACCATGGGCTACAGATGTCCAGGACTAAATTTATTAATAATATATCTACATTTTTAACAGGCACTTAATAGTAAAGTGACATAATTGCGGTATTTTATTAAATAATTGTAGATAGATATTATTTATTCCTATCAATCATATTTATCCATATATATATATATATATGTCTATAGTAGAATTATTCTCTAAAAGAATATTGAATCTCTCTAATCATATATTTAGTTTTAGTAGCGTGTGATCACGGTTGAATGAATTTATATAAATTAGTAATTTGACGTTAAGTATGAACAAAATCGGCAACATAGCGACTGAGATCATTAATTCCGAGTGATAATGAATGCATTTGTTTTGCATTTGTTTTGTTTTTTTATGGTTCTGCTTGGTTAGTTGGTTGTTGACGGCGTGCGGCATTGAGGGTGTAATGTGTGTGTGTGTGTATCAAGGAGCCGTGTAGGTTTCACGATTTAAATAAAAGCGCATCAACAGTCGCAGACGATCACGATTCATGCAAATTACTTCAAGCAACTCTCTGTTACTCTCCTCTTTCGGGATCTAATCTCTTTCCTCTCCTCTTAGTCAAATAGGTTATACCTGCGCGCCAACAGTAGCGTCTTCGTGATAAATTATAAGATATCCAAATATAGACTTTCTTAATCGTCCACAATGGAATTTATTTCGTCAATATCGATCTTGATTTTTAACAAACCCTAACTTATGGTTTATTTTACAATTACCACGCCAACTAAGCTATAGATATTCTACATACAAGCTCATGTGATATTTTATAAGAAGAATTTGTGCGTTTGTAGTTTTAGAAGTAAATTTGTGTCGGTACCAGAATTCAGTATTGTATACATCATCGATGGGGGTATAAAAAAATAAATAAAATATAAGTGTAAAGTAAATAAATAAAAAGGTCGAAAGCTGTAAGACGGCACCACGGCAGTAGTGTGTGTGTGTGTGTGTGTGTCTGCAACAGCAACAGCAGCAGCAACAAGCAAATACGGTCAAAGGCATAAAGAATTAGCGCTTTTCAGAGACGCGAACATGGCGCTATAAATTATATATCACTATGAACAAAATGGCGGATTCGTTTCATGCAAATCGCATGAATTACCTATACAGGGACGCATCCACATGAGATTCTCTCAAATTCATCTGATAAAAGAAACTTTTATTAGAAACTCTTCCAGGCGTTCTTTATCAGTATTTCTATTCAAACACAATCATCATATATTCTCCATTGTCATAGTAATCCTGTGATGATGTTAAAATTTATTCCTCCTCAATTTCCTATCCTTATAAGTAATAACATTCCACACATGAGATAGACCTTACGTTAATTACATGATGTAATATATTACTGCTTAAAAATGTCAGTAACATGAGAGACTAAATTACAAGGACTGTGCGCAAAAAATAATCTTATCCGACGTTGCGTATCCACCCGCGCGTTGGGCGTTGCAAACAGCCCATCATTGTGAATGGATCTTCGGGAAAACGACGACGCGACGGACTGTTTGCTAGGATATCAAAGCAGCGCCCACGTGATTCTAACGCAGCGCGTCAAAACATTACAATGATTAAGATCCGTACAGTCGCAGTCGTCGCCAACCATGATTTATGCGAGTTCAACGAGTGTCGAAGCGGTCAATTTATGCTATGTGCTGGTTAACCAGTCTAACAATACATTTGCTAAACTTTTCTACCAATCACCACACATTTTTTTGACTATCTATACTACTTTATGTACATATATCTATACACCTGTAGTTTAATTAATACTGCTATTCTAAATAAATCTACAATTCCCTAACCAAAATCTGTTAAACTTTGAAAAACCTTTAGTTCCATTTAAGGATAATTCATTGCTAATAACATACCTAAATTAATTTAAATTCTACTAAAATATTGTAAACTCTTTTAAAACCTTAAAACAAATTCTCGTTACAGATCTATAAACTTGCTCAGAATCGCACCATAAACCTTCTTTGCTATAAGATTACTAACTATAATATAAATTTTGAAATTAAAATTCACCGACGGTAACACAATTTACATAAAATACAATTTAAATAGATTGACAGTCAATATTGAAAATATGCTATACTACGATCAGAAAACATTATTTTCTTGTTTCGATTATTTCAATTGCAATTTGAGTCCGTTTAAAATTCGTTTTAACCATTCCTATAAAAGCAAATATAGGCATCGTATAAAATTCTGTCT
Organism: Nebria ingens riversi; assembly: GCA_018344505.1. Classification (NCBI taxonomy): domain Eukaryota; kingdom Metazoa; phylum Arthropoda; class Insecta; order Coleoptera; family Carabidae; genus Nebria; species Nebria ingens. The sequence goes on from JADQWA010000337.1 coordinate 18,968, forward strand.
GAATCCGTTCCTGAGTAGTTAGGACATATACACACATACACACAGACACACTCTGGTAATGCACCACTGTGCATATCAGGTTCTACATTACTCAAATGTCACCGCCATTATATTTCATAAAGATGCGTAATATATATATATAGGCTTGGGTTGTTCAATTTTGCATTGCGCCATTGGGCCAGGACAACACAGGACATACAACAGGATACATGATTCTGGGAAGAAATAAGAGCCGCGGGGGGGGGGTGAAAGAGTACGCAATATACTACTCACGCACAAATGGGCGCGTGATGCTTAAACTGGTTTGTTGATTGTGTGTGTGTGTGTGCAACAAGATGTGCGTCATTTATAGATTAATATCATATTTTTATAATTAAAATCACAAGCATTATAATTATTATTATAGGTAGTGCAAAACTATTTTTAATGCTAAGCAAGGTGATTTTTTGATTTTCGACATATAATTATTTTGATTTTGCTCGGTTTATTATTATTATTAATATTATTATTAGGTATACAATCTAGTGAGAATGTATGGGAATATTCACTTAATCTATCAAAATGACTATGATTAATGTTCAGTATTATACTTCATTGTTTGTTATTCTATTATAAGTGTATTTATATTGTAATATTGTTTTAATGAATTAAAGATTCGTTACCTCGCAATGAACAACAAATAGGTTCTCCGAAAATTATTTCAACGTTATAGATTAAAACGTTTCTTTCGGGAAATAACAAAATGTAGGTATTGTTTACATTCAATAAAGGATTTAAGTACATTTACTGTTAATTGTAATGTAATAATAGGTATGTATGTATGTATGTACTAGCTATGCATATAGCAGCACGAGTTAACCCCGTATTGCTGTGATTCGATCTGATAAAAAACTAAAGCGCTACCTATATGTTTTAATTACCAGTTTTATTATATGAAAAAAATAATAAGCCGAAGCGGAAAATATTGATAGATAAATCCAATGTTGTTATAATAAGCGTTTCACATATTTTTCCGACTTATTTCACAACAAAAGATAAAATCAGTTAATAAGTGTAGATTAATTAACATTGACTCGTATATTCACCATCTTGTAATAAATATATACATACATATATAAATATATATATAAATATATATATATATATATATATATATATATATATATATATATATATATATATATATATATATATACATATATACGTATATGAGTGTGTGTAGGTGATTTTTTAACCGTTGGGTGAAAAACTCAACGAACGATTTCCGATCTATATAATCTGTTTAAGTATGCGCAACGTATCGTGTACCGCCTAATAACTTTTATAATCATACATTTAATTACTTGACTATCATGTCTGTGGAATGCTTGCTCAACACACACACACACACACATGCTTACGAACACACACAAACCATCAGTTCACCTCATGTATGTAGAAAATAACCCGGGTTTTAATCCCAGTTTGTGACATTTGTGGAAGCTTTCACCTTATTAAAGAATCGTTAATTATCTACTGTATACTTTCAAGTATGAATGTAAATATATATATATATATATATATATATATATATATATATATATATATATATATATATATATATATATATATATATGTATACTATCCTGATATCCACGACTTTTTATCTTTAAATACCAAATTTAAGAAATTATTATATAGTGAATAATATATATATATATATATATATATATATATATATATATATATATATATATATATATATATATATATATATATATATATATGAACAATTTGCTCCTAGATATGTGCAACCCGCTGTGATTGTCAATTAAAACTTAAATTAAATTTTTTGATGAAAATGCGTACTCCTTTTTTACAGTGTATTTTAAGGACAAATTAACATTAAAATATATATATAGTTAAAAATATATAGGTATACATATAAATTAGCAAGTATAGGGTAAATACAAAGTTGAAAGATATTAAGTATAGAAATAATAATCGGTATTTTCTAATAAGTAAATAGATAATTGATGTGCGGTTACTCGATCAAACTGAAGAAGACAGCTATTAGCCGAGGCGTCTTTCGACTTGAGGAGACGCACGAGTCATTTTCCATTGCGCTTGCAATTTGTTAGATTTGAATACAAAGTGGCATCATTGCACTAATGACTAATACGATGTTTACGTGCGCCACCACAACGAGCGCAGTGGCGTGGTGTGGCGTAGCGCTGCTGAGCCACCCACTAAAGCGCGCGCGGTTGCTTTTATTTTTTCTTTCTTTCTTTCCTTCTTCTGTTTTTATTATTCGCCAACGGGTCATGATCTTACACAGGTTCATATATACATACATACATACGTACGTACGTACGTACAAGAACGCGTGCCGTGAATACGTTAACAGGTTACTGTCATAAAAATGCATACATGGATAAAAGTTTTACCTATATGTGTTTTAAGGGTCGTAATATAATATAAAGTCTGACTTACAGTACTTACAATAGATAACAAAAAATTATTACCTACTACTACTACTATTAATTCTTTCGTATTATTAAACGGCGTTTATAATTACAAATTTATTATAAATATTACTCGCTTATCTACACTCCAATTTCCATAAAATATAATAATAATTATAAAGGTCGTAATTTTCGTAATATCCGTTGTTGAAAAAAATATTAATTGTAGCATCTAGCCCAACCCCCTAGCGGCAGAGTTGAAAGTCACCCTATCTGATTCGACATTTATTTATTATATTTAATTAAAATGTCTTCACATCGACAAACATCATAAAGTACTTTAATTAATATCAGATACATGTTTTTATCAAAAATAATTACCTACCAGCAAGGACTGAAATAAAAATGTTAACGCAATGTTAAATATCATTAACATGTCAAAAATCGAATCAATTAACAATTATCGTTCAAATTATGATTTTAATTCTCGTTATGTAAGTTATTAGGTTATTGAACGTAGCGCCAATCAGATTGTAATTTATTTATTTAATTATTTAGAAGAATTATTGACTTTACTTGCAATTACTAATATGATGTGTGGAAAATGCCGCGTTTCATAACTAACTAGCAGAATGGTAAACGAACATTACACCGGTGGCGGCAACATATATGTATGTACATACATACCTACATCTTACAATTTCTTCATTTATTATTATCTCGTATATATGTACATACATACATACGTATGTATGTATGTACCTACATACGTTTTTAGTACGTTATTGATATTAGTACATATTTTAATGGACTTGGTCAATAAATCAATAAATTTAAGTTTACACAATTCTATAACTAATACTTTTAAAAGTTTCGCGATAAGGAATTCCTCTGCGGTTTCTACAAAATTTAGAAATTAAAAAATTAATAATTATTTAACGTAAAATTATTGTTATTTTCCAAAGATAAACAAATGCGTAAATTGAACGGAATTTTGTATTTAGGATGCAAGAATATTTGTAGGTAGCTTTGAAAGAATTAGAAAAGCTTTTAATTTCTATTTACGAAAAGTTGTATACTTATATGTATGTGTTTATGTATGTACTAGGTATGTTTGAATGTAACATTGGTTATAAAGCAAACATGATGGTTATATACATACATGTATGCATGCATACAATACATAGTGCAGTAGTAGGTTAATAAATCATCCCATTAATAGCGAGACAGGGCTAGTAAAAAGAACACATGTCGTAACAACATAGTCACATACACACACACACACATAAAAGGAATAAATGTGCTGCCCCCATCGTCCCGTGACCATTAGTGAAACGAAACGAGTATGCAAAACGAAGAAACGGAAAGGCAGAGCGAAACCCTTACGGGTACATAGACAACACACATCATAGACAGAAAATACAATCGACAACCAATGAGAGATGGAATGAAGAAAACCCCGAGCGGGACAAGAAATGTGTTGAAAGCGTGTGCGGTCATGTCCGCTTAAATAAATTAAAATGTGCTTCGGCTATCTACGTACATACATACATACATACTATATGAATGCACAACCAGCCACTAATATTTATTACAGCAGCGTAACACAACACATTTTGCACCCCCGCGTGTATTTTGTCAATATAGTCTCTTGTTTTTAGATTGCATAGTATCTACCTATGCGAGCCGACCCTGAATAGGATTGGGCATGCGCAATACAAGTACGCGCGGTCTCTTTAAGAAGTGAGGTCCGTTTTGACAGTGATTCATTGTGGGCAAGGTGCAAGGGTCATCCGCGGACCATGCATTACTCGCTCTAATATCCCAACAAACCAACTGTTGAAGAAGAAGAAGAAGAAGAAAAAAACACACACACACACATGCCAAGATGCATGCATATATGCACTATTTAGTAATTACAAATTGCAAATGATACCTTTGCACTACTAACACATACTGTGAAAAATTAATCATTTACAAATACCCTGCCATTGTTTTATTTTTAAACGTGATAGTCGTCAATGAAGCTATTGGACCATAGATATTTTGTTGAGTGTAGTGCATGTAAAAGATTGACGTTTGCAAATTATCAAAATTGGGATTTTGAATTAATAAACAGTTTTAGTATTTTAAAAATTGGTGTTGTCTAAAATTCAATGTCGGTACGATAAAAAAATAGGTTTTATTGGTAAAAACAAGGAAACGTCAAGATTCTGATAACAAATGATTTACACGGTACATGTTAATTTTAATGTGTCGTGTTGTTATGTATGTGTGTGTGTGTGTGTGTCTCGTTAGATAATGTAACATTAGTCCGGTGAAAAAAGAACAAAATATAGTCAAAGTAAAGACACGTCGCTTTTTTAATGAATTTTTTGTTCGGTTTTTTAAACGTTTGTTTTAAATACTGGCTGGTGGAATTTTAATATTTTGATAAATCTACAAAGTCATGCTTAAATCATTAAGTACCCGAACGTTCAGAATTAATGATGTATCGAAAGGATCTGCGTCGTCTTTCAAACAACATACACACACACACGCATGTACCACACACTCACACACATATAAACATAAATTATAAATATACAATGAAAGTATAGAATCGCAAATTTCTTGTCATCAATTTACATGAATAAAAATTTAATAAATTGATATTGTGTATACATTTTACTATAGTCAAATATACATATATGTATATATAGGTACATACATACATACCTATACGTATATTAGATGTTTAGAAGGTGTGTTTATATTCAGCTAAGCTTAGAATGTAAAAGCGCTTATTAGCTAACTTTGGTAGAAATGGCGTGGAATAAGACTAAATAAAGCCTTCGTAATAAATATATAAAAAACACGTGTATTGCGTGTATTTTATTATTATTATTTTTTAAAATATAATAAGTAGATAATATTAATGATCATTGAATATTTTCGATCACTTTTCGACAGTCTCTCAATTTTCTTATATAGTTTTAGTATTTAAAACGCCATCATAATTTCCAAAGAACAAAAAATTAATTACTAAATAACAGTAAAATTTCAACAGTTGAACCAAAAACTAATCGATACCCAGCAAACATGATGTAACACGTCAAACACAATCATTCATTAATTACTAAGCACCATTAATACCTATAGGAACAAAATATGTATGTAACTATCGAAATTTGATGTTTTCGTGTGTAACCATCAACAAATGCAAAAGTTCACCCGTGGCTTGAATATATACCCGCGGAGAGAGTGGGGGGTGGTGGTGACAGGAGGAAAAGTGAACATCAACGTTATTATTATCATGCAATTTCCTCAGAGTAAAGAGCCTGTACGTGATATTATGAAAAAAACGGACCATGGCTATATTTATATATGGTATCCTTACGGGATGTATGTACATATATGAATGCGCATGCGTGCTAAACAAGGGAATAACAAGCATTATTCAATTATTATTACTTTAGTACTTATTACAAGTTATAAGTTAATGTATGTTATTCTCTGGTAGAAAATGTTTTTGTTCTATATCTATAAAATATAATAATACAAAGAATATCTGTATGTATGTATATTCACATACTAGCTACAATATTTTTCGGTTATTGCATGTTATTCCCTCGTTACGTATTACACTAATATAGTCGTCTTTGTCTTGCGGCCAATGAGACGAGTGCATATTATATTTTTAATTTAGTAATAAAGTATCAGGGTCCCGAATGCTTGTGGGGCAATTAATTTTAAAAGGTTTTCGCGATATTATTAAAGATAAGTGGATGCAAAATTGTGCAAGACGGTCAGAAAATCGATCCTGAGAATCGATGACGGACACAGTGGCCGCTAAAGGGTTAACAAAATAATAAACTTTCATTGCTTTAACCATAAAAGTGACGCAGACAAATATTACTAAATATAAAATATAATCGCATCCCCCCTATGTCGAGAAAATCATAAAGAATGTTTTATAAAATATTGTAATTATTATTACGCCATACCTATGTACGTATAAAAGGCTAACTAACATTGTGTAAGAGAACGTTAAATATTGTCTGCAATATATAATCACAGGGTATAGAGAGGGTGAACACAATAAAAACGTAAAATTGTGGGATCATAAAAATGAAAAACATTTTAAAAAAATATATATAATCTTTCAGAGAAGCGTTCGTCCGTTCATGCGTGTGTATGTATTGTATGTATGTACCTAGGTAGGTAGGTAGGTATATTTAAAAAGCATAAAATCAAAAATGAAATTTGTTCAACAAAAAAGTGGTATAGTAAAATGTTTTTGGTGGGTTCGTAATTATTTTAATCATTGAAATCAGCAGCAAAACACTCACGTCACAACTATAAAAGTTGATAGTTAAACGTTTTTATATAGTAGGTACCTAGGGTCACATTATCTCAGAGGCAGAGGCTTTATAAGTAACGGATCACGTACTTTAAATAAAACTAAATTTCAAACATGTATGTATGTATGTATGTACCTAAGAGACGAACGACGATTCGTTGCGGGAAAATTAAAAATCGTCTTAAAAATTGCCATCGCGAATAAAAACAATAAAACAAGTGCACTTTGGACCACGGTCCCGGAATGGGAATAATTTCGGCCGCCCCGAAATTACGCAATTTAGGTGATGACGCCATCAGCATTTTTAGGGATTTTAATGAACCCCTTATTGCTGTTAATTAAAGTGCCTTCGTAGCCAAGTCAGGCCAAGCCAAGCCAAGGCAACCAAACGTTTCACCAATCATAATAATAACTGAACAATGCAATTTATTTAATCTTCTTTGGACGCGGCTATAAAATTATATCAAATCGCTTGCATTTCAACTCAACAAAGCTTTCAATCTTGCATTACACCTTTTTTTCCCACACACACACACACACACACACACACTTGTGCTGGTCAAACAACCCTTATTCATTCCACCATCATTTTTCATTAAATTATTTCTAAGTGCCCTAAAATGTGGCATAAAACGTATTTCATACAAATGTGTATTTATATACTTTTGACAAGCATTACTTACGATGATTTTATATACAACATGAAAGCTTCAAAGTTTGATATTTCAAAGATATATGACCGTACTATCTTTCTTCTTAATTATCTTAATGGTAGTAGGTTTGATAAAGACATAAAACCAATACTACCATCAAAGATAATGTTGTGCAAACGACAGTACGTCACTTGGTAGGTATATATGTATGTACATACATACATACATATGTGTATAATGAAGTTTGCGGTTTACTAAGAATGCGTATATGCAGTGAAATGTAGCTATAAATGTTAATACATCTCGTCATAACGACTTACGACGCTTTTCAAATGCAGACGTCCGCGTAAAGTATAGTCAGATGTTAAATATTAATATACTGACGAGAATACGACTTTGATATTGTTTATAAAAGCGGCTCACATATATATATATATATATATATATATATATATATATATATATATATATATATATATATATATATATATATATGTGTATGTGTGTGTGTGTGTGTGTGTGTAGTGATCGGATACTATTGGAAGATAAAAAATTATATAATAGTTTGCGAATATTTGTTAGTGGTGACCGAAAATGATTGGTTGCTATGGCGGATAATTGAACACGTACCCAGTTGCAGACGGAGGGACATATTGTTTTGGGTAATAGGACTGCATCAGCAACCCCGAACCGTGTCGGGAAAACCGCAAGAACGACCGCAAGAGCGCTGTGGCGGCGACGGCAGCAGCAGCGAAACCTCGATCACGATGTTTCCACGCATCATAAAATAGTGTAATCACAACAACGAAGCCAATAACTGCGGTGCAGGGAGGAGACCGCGGCCCGGTCTTTGCCCTGGTGATCACCATCACCACTCTGATGGTTGTTTTCAGTTCGGCTCGCCATATGTGTTAGATATTCAAAGAGTGTGTGTGTCTGTGTGTGTGTATGTATGTACAGAATAGAGGGGGAGTGTAGCTCTGCCAAGCGCGACATTCCATGCTCGTAACTCTAAAATGTAATTATTCTGAACCATGTGAAACAAGGAGGAGGGTACATCCTCTTCACCGAGCCGTGCCCAATGATACTACGACCACTCCAGTGGCGGACACGTTCTCAAACTACTCAAACCATTGGTTGAATCGTCATGCACCACTAATTCACATCACCACCACCACTACTACTACTACTATAATACGTACAAACTATTTCAAATCTTTGAATTATTAAATACCAACAATTCAAATGTCTAGAGATAATATGCCAATCATATTCAGAAATTGTGCAGAATACAAATTTCATAAATACTGCTGAATGCTAGTTTGAACGAATATACCCATTTATGAAACAGACAAAATTGCAGTCAGAGGAAATGCAACACTGAGTATTCGTGGACAACCACACAAACATCTAATTACAGTTCGTTTGTACATATTAAGGCAAATGATCTCGTATAGATTAAAAGTTGCAGAGAATTTAAATGAAATTACAGATGGCCGCTATGCAACTTGATGTGCAATCAACCACTTTTCTCCAATTGCTATGCTATATATTAAATTAACAATATGTTAAAGAAAACTACTTCTGCTATATCTACAAGTGTAAGTATAGGTAAGAATAAAATAAACAACGAAGGCTAAATAGAGGATGATGAAAAAGCATTTGCAGAATGGATTGAAAAAGGATATGTGAATAGAAAAATGAAAATGCGGCTAAATTGGAATTTATGAAAAAGACATAGGGGAGAAGATAAAGATATAAGAATAAGTGGTTGACTATAAGGGTAAAACGTTGAAGAACAACAGCAGGAAGAGAAAATGTAACTAAATGCATGTCAGATAGAAGATTGTTATGTAAATCATAATTCTGATGCATGTCATTATTAGTTTGTTCGATTTTTGTGACATATCCTTATCAGACGAAGTAAATAGTTTTTTGGTGAGTGAGTGAGTGTGTGAGTGTGAGTGAGTGTGTGAGGTAGATACGAGCACGGCACATGTGTAGCGTAATAAAAGTAGAGACTGGTTCCAAAGGAGGTGGTACCGATTAGAGACACCTAGAAGAAGAAGAAGACGACGACGAAGAAGACTGGTAGTTATTAAAGGCAACCTTTACTCTCCATAAAAAGTATGTTCGATGATAATAACAGCGTGCGAAGCCAGGATACTGCAACATCCAATCTTCTCAGCTGATGATCAAGAATGTTTGTCAAGCGAGTAGCTCCTCCCATTCGGCCGTATCTTGAAATTACTTGTGCTTGAATTAACAACAACAACAGCTATACCCGATACGGACGGTGCTAGAGAGAGGTGCGCATCCCTTATTACATTTATCTATGTATGTATGTATGTATACGTGTCCAGGTTACCGCTACCGTCACCGTCACCGTCACCGCCTTTACTTTCATATAACATATCACATATAGGTACATACATACATACATAGTAGTTCAATACACTATCATGTGTGTTATATTTCGTCTATTGGGCGGCCAAATACTACATGCGGAACAATTCGGGATTCGTTAATTAAACAAAAATGACACTGCGATGATTTAGTGTTAATAATTGTTGGTTGGATGGCTTCAGGTGTCGCGGCAAGCGAAGACGATATCCAACTGATCTTAACTCAGTCGTACATACATACATACATACATGGGAGCTTTGCTATTACACACACACACACACAATCGACACAACGTTTTTAATTACTGTTTCAACAAATGGAATCAATATCTTATAACATTTATATTGTTTTTGGACAAACTACTTTTGTCCGCGTATGTATGTACATATGTAATATCAAATCTCGTAATTATACCATACACAATTAGAACGAGTATAACGTATTGTCGTTAGGAATCTATAAAAAGTGGAAATAATAGAGGTAATTGTAGAAAATGAAGCGAAACAAATTTAGTAATGTACTAGAAAATCTGCACGAAATAATTAAACATAAAAGTAGCGCTATAGGTAATCAGTACACCACCTATATATATATATATATATATATATATATATATATATATATATATATATATATATATATATATATATATATATATATATATATATATATACATATACCTAGGTGCAATTAATAAATTTGAAATTTTCTTTTTACGATGCATGTGATGGCTTTTATATGGGAAGTAACAAACTGCCGTATATAAACTGTGTATGTGGTTATACATAGCTATAAGAAGTAATATAACACACATACACATAGTAGTAATATCTAATGTTGGCGTGGTCGACCCAATGTCGATAGATAGATAGATAGAAGGTCTATACGCGCAGGTAATTCATTTTGTCTTTTGATTGATTGCGTCACCCGACAAAGTAATTAAAATAGCTCTCCTCCGGCCGGACCGGGTCTCGGACCCGAATAGACCGCCGGACATGCCCATCGCTAGTCACAGGGATGGACTCAGCCACAAACCATAACAGATAGATAGAGGAATAATTTGAAAATTTGTCTCGTTAATCGCTAATCTTGAAATACGAAATCAAACAAGAAGTGGATAAAAAAGTGTACCTAGTTGTTTTTAAGTAGCTACCAAGCAAGAGATAGATCAATTTGCTATGACGATACGGTTCTGGTGGTGAAGCACCCCCACCCGCTAGCTAGCTAGTTGGCTTGCTTGCTTCAGGGTCAAGGTAGTTCGAGAGTTACCTCATCAACCAACCGCTTACCTTTACCGTGCCGTTCGTTGGGATGAGTGCACACGCGCGCCACCACTGTCAGCACCCACACCTGGGCCCGTCGCGTCGGTCCGTAATGTCGCGCTTCCAAAATACCATTGCAGGCAACCGATAGAAGCAAACAGATAAAAGAGACATTCACACCACAAACAAACAAACAACACAATATATATGAGTATATATATATATATATATATACATATATATATATTATATATTCAATCACTGACAAACTATTTCAATTCAAACAATAAGAGAATAGATATTTGTATCATCAATCATTGATAAAAGAATAACACAAATATGAGATATTTTCTGATATAGGTATACCTACTAGCTGCAGAAGCTTATATACTTAGCTTAGGTACTAAAATAATAGAAACTTTTTATTTTATTTTAAGTACGAAAATTTCATTGCCAATGGAAAATAGAAATATGTAATTATTTAAGTATATTCAGTGTAATGTATGCATATTTGCATTATCCTGATGTCCATGGTTCGATGATACAAAGTGTATATGTATTGTGTGCGTGTGTGTGTGTGTGTGTGATCGCCCGCAGTGGTCCCAGCCAGTTCATTTGGGCCGGTCCGGAATTTACATATCTGTTAATGGAACCGAGGGCTTCCTTATACGATGCACACCTTACCAAGAAGAAGAAGAAGAAAAAGCCTTGTGTGCTGTTGTTGTTGTTGTTACTGTTACTGTATGGGGAATGGGGGGATATTTGATATTGAGATTCCGCATTTTATGGGCTGTATATTTTATTTCATTTGATTTACAGATATCCCGTCCCGTCCCGTCACGTCACGTCATGTCCTCGCACTACTCACTCATCATGCGTCTATGTCATGCCGTCTCACTCTCACTATTTATAAAATTTATTTCTTTTCAGAATCACTAAACAGATACTTTAATGAACACAAAATTTCTACATTTTCCACGGAACTAATGTTGCTTCAAATCGAACGATTCTCACATTATTCAATCCGGGATCAAAATTCTTTAACACACACACACACATTTATCGATTCTTCTCAGATTAAGTTGATATTAATTTCCAATCCTCAAATTAGAAATTTGTACCCTATTCACAGACAAATAGTAAACTATATTCACATTTCGTGACTATTCAATAATCTATTACTGCACAAATTAAAGTTGTAAAATAAGTCTTGAGTCATGCATAACCGAGATAATGCACGTATATACATATATGGTAGAATAGAAAAGAAAAGATATCTAGTAGTGACCGAATCAAGTAAATAATGTAGGTATATAGAGAGAAAAAAGTCAATAAATAAAAGCCGAATGGTACTAACAACAACAACAACAACAACCACCACCAGAAGGAAGATGAAAAGGAAAAAAGTTCGGCCCATCGAATGTACCTCACGTAGCAGCGGAATTCGAGAAACTGTTCCCGCCCACCACCAAATTACGCGATCACGTTTCTATCAATCTGATTTTATTCTACACACACACATATCTATAACAGAAAGACAGAGAGAGAGAGAGAGAGAGAGACAACGTTGGCCGTAATACGAATTGTATAAATATATAAACAGAGCGAGCAAGTAAGATGATGGCCATTTCACAAGAATCTTTAATTTCACATTCGATCACATGAATTATAGACGTGATCCTCAACTAAACCTTGTAATTAACTTTTACAAATAGATTGCTTTTTATTATCGATATGGATTTTTTAATTATTATTAGGCAGCATTATCAGTTCATTATTGGGCCGCGCGGTTCGGCAGCGGGCGCGCGCACATACAGACACACACACACACACACACATACACACTCTGATGCATATTATGCGATGGTTCTTCTTGTATGTATGTATGTATGTATGTACGTACAATGTATGTAGGTATATAAGCGCGGCATTAATTAAACTTTGCTTGCGCGATATTATTTTTATTTTATGCGCGGTCCCGACTTTTATAATTACTGGTACCTACGTGACAGGAAAGGTTATTCCGCTGGACGAGAAATGTTCAGTTTGGTTCGTCTCACACCAGAGTCAGTACAACTTTCTGATTATCAGGGCTGCCACACCACCACCACCACCATCAGATATCCATTTTTTAAATATTCAAAAAAGCTTTAAACCATTCCAAGAAACACTACTCGTGTTCATACAAAATGTCAAAGCATCATAAAAATAATTCACACTGATGTACCGAAAAGACTTTTAAATCAAAACATTTGTATATATTTTAACTGATGAAAAATAAATATAACTCGAGTTTTAGTTAGTTTTCTAAATGGTTCAATTCGTATATCAATCATTGTTAGTTTGTAATCAATATATGCATATGGGGCCGAAACATATAAAAATGATTATTATTTCATTGTTTATTCGTGTTTGTCTCTTATGGCATTCTACGTGTTATAGAATGTAAAATTACGCCGGTCCTGATAATGTGCGTATGTATGTATGTGTGTGTGTGTAAGAAGTGAGTACGTTATTGCATGTGTATATATTTATGAATACGTCAGTGTAAAACGTAGGTACATTCCAGCCCACACTGGTGCTGCAGCTTGAGGCGCGGACCAGGACACCCCGCCAAACCTGAGCCACCATAAATCACTTCTGACGCTTGTCTGTCTATATCCGAGATTCCGCCGCGTGCGCGCACACACACACGCATACAGCGCTTCAACTGGCCAGCCAACTTGCCAAGTCTTAAGGTCGCGTTAATAATAACACAAAACAGATCTGCTTTCGTCTTTATTTTCTCAAACAAGTCAACTAAAACTTCCCTTCTAAATATGTAATAATAAATCACAAATTGCGTGTTTCCATTGAAATTCCTAACGAAGGAAAACAATGTGTTTTGATTGGAAATATGATTGTGTATACATTGTTCCTATTGTGGCAACTGTCAAAGAAGAGTGATTAAAAAAATACTTATAGAACCGAATTTGAATGCGGGACAAGCAGAAAGATTTCACGGAGATTTTAATTTGTCGAGTCTGTAAACGACAAACTAGCCGATGTAAAGACATCCGTTGAAACGTTTTGAACGCCTGATTAGTAACCTGCCCTTGTCGGGTATTTAATCCTGTCTTCTAACCACTCTCCGACAAAGTATAGAATATAAAGAAAAGAAAACGAAAAATACAGCTTACTAAATACCAACATCTAACAATCTTCAGAAGCGATTAAACGATACTATATGTACATATGTAGGTTATGACAAAAAATAATTACTTACAAATGTGCATGTCAATAAAATTGATTTGCTAATAAGTTTTTTTTTAATAATTAAAAAAATAAAAGTCATTAACGTACGATTAAATAAAGATGTATATGGACGGTACCGGTTGGTTTTTTAATTAAATAAATCTCCGATTCCTATAGGTTAAGTAGTTTTTGGTTGGTTGGTTGGTTGGTTGGTTGGTAGGTAGGTATATAATTTTCGGGATTTAAATAACACCTTGGGTTTAATGAGTGCAAATTCTTATATTTACTGCACGTTGGGGAATGTGAATATTCGCAATTAGAACGGTTTCATTATAATTAATAAACTCTGCAATGGACGACACTGCAACGTCATATTAAATATTATTTATGTATCGGAACGTTTCTTAATCGGATTATGTTTTTATTTCGTTCCCTTTTTGCTAGTTCCGACCGCGAAACCTCTACTATACCTAATACTAAATATACTTACTACAACTTTACCAGAGGTCAACATACATTTATTTGGAATAAGAAATAAATTCACTTACCAATTTAGATAAATGTGAATCAAGGATTTCTTTGACATACCTGAAACAAAAACAATCACATTTAATACATTATAAAACTTTTTTTTAAAATTTAATTTGACCAAATATCGCATTTATCACATTTGGAAAAATTGTCTAGTGTGCTAAAAATAGTTTAAATCCCCATAAAATAATAAAGAAAAAATAATAAACATCGTTTGAATAATATTAGTGTTTCGCAGATAAAACATTCTCAGTTGTTTTCACTTGAAGATAAGCGCGTTAAAAAGATCTCGATTAGATTTTGAAATAATTTAAAGATTGTTTACTTGCATCTTGCAGACGATTAACCACCAATACAAACCCACACGTATTGCACACAGCAAATATCAGACCTCTAACCGCCCGCATTCAGAAACCTTCACTAACTATATACTTAGAAAGAAGCATATATACAAACAAACAAACAGTGCTATGCGTCTTATTTCTCAATATTCATGTGCACATGAGAGTGCGTGCGTGCGTGCGTGCGTGTGTGTGTGTTTGTATGTATATTTAATCCAGTCTTTATTGGGATCTTATACGAAACAGTTTGTCCTCGGAATGCTAAATACTCGCTCGTTGCACAGATAAAACTTAAATTGATTTGCATGTTTGATAAAAAGTTGCATCTTGCATAGAATTCCAGATAACAAACACATAAACACATACGAACGCATAAGTTCTTAGAATAGCAATTCAATAAAATAACAGACAAATAACGCATTGCTAACAATTGTGCTTCCATAAATTGAAAGTAGCATTTCGAGTGCCTAATTATCGCACTAATAGTGAAAAACAAAATGTTTTCACTAACGAGCTGTTAAAATAACAACTGATGAATATTGAAACTGTATCCTATTATTAGGTAAACTAAGAATAATAACAACAAGAGAAAATGATACAGGACCAGGTGTGAGTATGGAATGATCAATAACTGCAAAATCAATCTCAATAACATAATCAAAGCGCCAAGTAAACGCTGTGGTGGTAATCGCATTCAACACTGAATGCACGAACGTTTCTTTAACCGTGATAGGTGGAGGGGTGCAGATTTCAATAAACACGAATAAGAAGGGAAATTGGTAGTTTGAACAGCAAAATGAAGCGATTCAAAAAATATAGAGTGCGTTTTATACAATGCCAGGATATGAGTGTGCTGATTCCGGACTGATGTATGTATGTATGTATGTATGTATGTACCCTGAACCGAACGAATAATCATTACACTGTAATTTGGCCGTGTGAAAATGCACTAGCCCTGTATTTTACAGTCCGAAACACTACCAAATGTTGATACATAATGCGTGTTTTAGTCTCACTTCTTCCTACCCAATTTCCGGCAATATTAATTTGTCTGCTTAAACTCGAAACTATAGATGCATATCTGTGATGTGCATGATGACTATTACTTATATATTAGGTATATATATATATATATACCTAGTAGAATAGACGTTTCCAACTCATTTGTAAACATTTTGCTTCGAAATTAATCGTCCAACATTTAAACAATATAAATGCGTCACGCCACTCTATGCATCATAAGTTTTGAATGACTTGCTATTTTTTTTTTTTCAAAAATATATGTATATATATATATATATATATAGTTTTGCGTCCATTTCTATTTATTTATGAATTGAGTCACAGGATAATGTGTGTATGTTAATTATTTTGAGCGACAAAAAATCAGATTAGAATCTCTATTCTTTGTGTGGTAGCCTCGAGGAGCGCCAGAAAAGAATAAAAAACATGGAGAGAAATCAAAATATTTCCATCATTAATCAATCTAATTAATTAGTTCTGTTTGCACCTGAAGTTTGAATAAAAGTTTCATTCACAGCATCCAAAGCAGACTTGAACAATTTGTCAATAACCGAAATTATATCAAAAAGAATGTGAACAAACCAAACTAAATAAGTAAGGATGCGAAAAATATCATACGTATTTTATTAGAAACGTAAAACATATTCAACAGTGTATGCGAGATTAATCTAAAAACGATTCTGATCACGCACTGAAATTAACTAGCATTGTTATATGTACATACATACATAGGTATATTTAAATTAGTGCTTTGTAAAATATTTCTAGAGTACTTAATGTGTTTTAGCTATTTATAAATTCGCAGATAAATAAAAGTTAAAAGATAAAAGATGTAATGGCGTGAAAAAAAGCGACGGAGAATGAAAATAAATAATAAAGAACGAAAGAAGAAACCCGATCGTATTATCTCGTGAACATGGTATTTTTACCACAGAACAAAACAGGATTTGTCAGCCCGGTTTAAGACTAGAATTAATTTCAATCACAACTGTATGCATATCTAATTAGGTGCGCGGCCCTCTCGGTTCCTGAATCAGATTTAATGTAATTAAACAAATTAATCGCTTCGCATTTTATTAGCGCATACAACCGATATCATTTTCTTCGAAACACACACACAACACATAGATTTATGTATAGAACCTATGTGAATGTTCATAAATAAATTCAATTCCACTCGCATTCCGCGTTATTTCACCGGGATGCGATCGCCCTCTTTGTTACACCCAACTACTACTATCTTTGTCGTCGGAAGTATTCACGTACCGCATCAATCAAAACCAACTGTATTTTCGCGTAAATTATTTATAATATTTCACCATTACTAAATCGCAATTAGATTAGGCACTACTTGCTTCTAAATAAAATAAAATAAACCCATCACACTAATTATCCATGATTAAAATATCCTTAGTATATAATTAATAGAAACATAAGGTTTTAATTTAAAAAATTCCAAAATCTATCGGTTACATCTAATATAATATATCCCAACTGTATACTAAATGTAGTTTACCAATTTATCAAGTAAGCCGTGAAAAAGAAGTTGATGTTATCGTTTGTATTTAAAAAAGTTTAACGTGTTAATTTCGTGATTGAAAATTTAAAAAACAAACGTAATTAAAACCAAAAACAACATATGGTAAAATAGTTGGTCGAGTGGTTTTCCGATAAACAAGTGTAAATTTGCTATTGACTCTATTAACAATTCTAATTGCCAAACATTAGTGCTATCAGTTGACATTGACTGGAACATGTATAGAAATATTTAAATATATCGAAACGAATTGAAAAAAAAGGTTTAAATATTTTAATGATGCCAGATAATTAATATTAAATACATAGTTATTTGTCATTGGAAATTATTTTCTATATTAACATACATTGAATTTTTGTTAACGGAAAAAGAATTTTCATTCTTTTTTATTTTATACAAAAATATAAATATTAAGGCAAGTTTGAAAAAACATTATTTAATTTTTAAAATACCATATCCGTTTTAAATTGAAGTTTACTTACGAGTGGAAAAAAATCACTTAAAATACGAAACAACAACAATAGACAAATAGGAAATTACAAATATATGTCTTTAGTTTTATTTTAAAAGGCATGAAAGAATAAAAAATCTCTGAGCCATGACTGATGGGATTAAAAAAGAAAAAATTAGCATTTCTACTCTTCATCACCAAATATTAATGTTGTCAATTAGCATTTTATCATTTATAATGTTAATAATACTGAACACACACACACACACACACACACTGACTTGTCTATTGAGCGCGTTAACGTGCGTGCTGGATCACCCTGTATTTTGTGGTGTGCATCTACAACATTAATGACGATTCACATGTAAATTAGTCTTTAGATTTTTTCGTCGTTTTTTCCTTCACGGTCTTTTATTCAAATTATTCAGATGCTTTTTTTTTATTAACATAATTGAACTGGTTTCTAAAATTCGGCTGACATTTTAAATGCAATTTAATTAATTTATTTCATTTCCAAATTTTATTTGCAAATTAAATAATATTATAATCAATTTCAATATTTATCAAGACAAAAATAATAATCAGAGTTTGTTTGACCTTTTGGCCAGCGAGTTAGGTAACGAAAAATAGCGATTTCAGTGCGTAGAAAAGCACAAAATGTATAGAACAATAAAGTTTGAAATTAGAGGAACCATTCCATACCTTGTTACACCTACAGATAACACAATAATGTGTTGTTCAAACGCTCACACACACAAAAACATACACTCAGAGGAAAGCCGTGCTGAAATATAATCAACTGTGTTGAAGTTTATTACATTTTAATGTACTTGGCAACTTGTTAGTCCATAGGCGTGCTAGTAGGTTTGAACTTGTTGCCTATACATATACGATACAT
>JADQWA010000765.1:0-260000 GCA_018344505.1 Nebria ingens riversi
AAAACATGTACGAGTCACGTAACTGGGCATGCACCAACAGGTATCCCAAGCTACGCTATTGCATGTAGTACCTATACAGCACAGGAGCGTAGTAGCCCTATTTACCAAATTAAATTAAACCTGACATATAAATAAAGGAAAAAGAACTCAAGGTATATTCAATTTCATACATTTACTTAATTAATGTTACAGTTTGATTAAAAATTGTAGAATTATAATAAAAACAAAGTATTAATTTGTTTGTGTATATATTAAAGGTTAGTAATGCCTAAGAGTGCGTACACCAGCATTAGGGACTCTGAGCGTACTGACTAATTTGTTAGGTGACCTATGTAATCTTTTCTCTAAAGGGACAATTTTATACAAAACAATGGCTAAAGAAACTTTAAGGATCAGTGTTTGCTACACGTTGAAAGGAGGTGGTTAGTGGTTCATCTGTAGTAAATGAGATTAAAACAATCGCAATATGAAACGTTCCTTTTTGAGCCGCCAGTGCAGTTCCGTGTAATCTAGTTTGCATAGGGCTGGTCCAGCATAGCATGTTGATTGCCATGCCATAGTACTAAGTCAGAATAATAATGATAGGAAAACATGAATAAAAAACGCAGATATAAATGATGCATATTGTATCATTTTATTATTCTATATGAACATTGTAACAATTAAAAATAAGAGAGCTACCACATATTGTTAAGCTAGTTATACGTGTATACATGATAAATATAAATGACAAAAAGAAAAACAGATCTAAAAAAGAAAAGAAAAATAATTATGTATTACTATGACTCGCAGACATTTTTTTCGGACACTTGCCATTTTCGCGACACATTTTTTAAATGCAGATTCAAAAATATAATAAATACGCCATGACTTTCATCAAAGAAATGGAATTTGAACAAGTCCATATTAGGTACCTAAATAAATTTTATAAATATCCAGTCAGACTCATTCACAATCATTTTAAATAAAAAATACTATTATTATAGAAACGTATATACATCTTCGTTATGTTTTGCTCTCTCCTCCTCTTATTCGTTCGAGATAATTATTTACATCCTTCTAACTAATTCAAAAATGGACTCACTCATTTGCGTAAACGTAGATGTTGTTTATATCATTAATAATTAAAACCTATAAAACGTACTAGATTATTTCATAATAGCATGGTTACATTTATTTGTCATTCCACTGATGATAAAATACGTCATGCAAAATTATAAACCGATTACATTGTTTTTATTTTTGAAATTTTCGTTTACAATCCTCCTTATTAGTGTATCGTATGTATACCACCTGTTTAGAAAAATGAAAAGTAACAAATTGAAGAAAACAAAACTGGAAAATCACCATATTATTATTATTACAAGCGTATTTTAGAGAAAATTGTCCCATTAAATCAATGCCCGGATCACGCATTCGGTTTGATTGTTGCAAAATGTTCACTAACACACTCAAACGAAAGTTTATCAAGTGTGCTCTGTTCTGTTTTATTCTGTTCTGTTCTGTGGGGGGTTTCAGGGTATTGGAGAAGACCAGTGTCCCACAGTGGCTCACATACTATCACAGAATGCACAGATAGGAAAAAAAAATACAAAGAAAATACAAATACTATTTTACACTGTGAGATTTCCACTGCCTGATTATGAATTCTGACATTCTTCATTGGCTTCTGATGCTTCTAGATCCGCAAGGCTTGCGGCTACCGCAGCAGCAGTCGCGGCTGCTTCTTGCATTTGCTGTTGCTTAACAGCAGCTTGCTCAGCTGCAGCTCGGGCCGCAGCTGCAGCTGCCGCCCGTCCAGCACTGGATCGCAAATTCTTTCGTTCGATTATCGGGGCTTCAGGGTCCATTTCTCCTGATTTACGTTTCCCCCTGGTACGTCTACCGCCCCCTGTGGCACTACCACTCTTTTTTGCGGTAACCTCGCTTGTGTCAGACCCTTCAGGTCCAGAGACGGCGGCGCCAGGTGAAGCCCCGCTCGTCTGCGATTTTTGCTCGTCGACAGACTCATCAATCGCAGTATCTTGATATTTGTCTTCTATATCTAGGAGAGGAGCGACAGGTCCTTTCACAACTGTATTTGGGGTTAATAGGGCTTCAATATCGACCCCTCCAGTGTCCATTACGGGTGGAGCGGTCGGGGGTATGAGCGACATAACACTTTCTAAATTACTAACGAGGGATTCTTTCATTTTTTTCGTCGCTGGCAGGGGCTGTTCGGCGTCATCTTTTGACAAATTCTCGGGAGTGTCTTTTTCGCGGAGCCGTTTATTTGAACTCCTCTGTTCTTCCGAGGCGAGAGTTCTCGCTATGAACTCCGCTGGGGTTTTGCTCAGTTGCTCCAAAGCTTCTTTCATTTCTTGCTCGCGAGACCGCTTAGAAGATGAGCTAGGGAGCTCCATGAATTTTGATAAATCCGCTGGATTTGACATGAAATCTCTTTGTTTTTTGTTAGGTGTTGCGAAATCTGGGAGTAAACCATGCCGGGATAAACTTTCTAAGTTTTTGCGTTCTTTTTTATCGTCTTTACGTTTGGCAACATCTAGCGATCCCGCCACGCGAGATATACTCTCTAAGAGATGTGCGTCATGAGGTAATAAGAGTTGTTGTAAAGGAACGGAAGCAGCAGCAGCTGCTGCTGCGGCGGCAGCAGCAGCGGAGTCCCTACTACTAGAACTCCGTTGGTGCTTACTATTTGTACTGCTCGATGTTGCAGTCCCCGTTACTGATGACGTCGCAGTTGATGCTCTAGTTGAGCTAGATTTTCCTCCAGTTCTACTAGAAGAGCTAGGAGCACTACTTGCAGCTGCTGCAGCAGCAGCAGCCGCCCCCAATGTTCCATTAAGCAAACCACATTGTTGCGCTAAACTGTCATATGCAGAAGACATTCCTGGTTGCAGTGTAAACGGATTCAAACCTCCAAGACCTAATGGAGTGTACAAGAGACTTGGATTGGGGAAGAAGAAAGGGAACGGTGACGTGGTGGGAAGTGTATTAGTGCTTCCGGTCGATGATGCCGAAGATGATGACGGTGGATTTTTATTACCATGTTGATCTGATGATTTACGCGATTTACTTTTAGATGATGTGGTCGTAGTAACTCCGCCACTTACCGAAACTGGAATACCATCCGCAGTGAGCCCGGTCGCATCCATGCCAGCCAAACCGGGAATACCTAAGCCGGCCAAATTCGCAAACAAGTTCATGTTACCCAAACTGCCCAAGCCGCCCATACTGTTCAGGGCACTCATGTTTGACATACCACCGAAAGGCAGTAATAATGGGTTGTTTTTGGGGTCAAATTGTCCTAAAGACAAACTGGACAAAAGACTGCTGTTCAGACCACCAAGTCCTGATGTCGCGAGAGATGGAAACGAAAGGGTTGAAGCCATTGACGTGTTGATAGAACTTACTGGAGTATTTGTCCCGGTGGGGCTTCCTAATAAAGGTGGCCGCCCCGGACCTTTATTCTTAGAAGAGCCACCTTGTTGTACGCGTTTGAGGTCGTGTGTTGATAAGCCACCACCCCGTTCTTTGACCAGCTCCGCCCATTTGGGATCTACATCAAACATTTGGTTTTCTATAAGCCATTGCCCTAGACGTTTCAATTGTGGTGCCTTTGAACCGGTTAGTTTCTTACCGGTTAACCGGTTCAAAACGGGCACGTGTTCCTCACCCGTCAACTTCTTCCAATCGAGCAGCGACGGATCAACTCTTGGACGCCGTCTTCGTGATGCGGCCGCCGCTGTTAAATAATCCGCGGACATGGACTGATCAGGAACGCTCTGCTGTTCAGCTAACCATTTATTCACCTTAGCCTCATGTGAATAGGAATTCACTTTCGATGAGAAGTCTGCAACTTTGTTGATGTCTGCAATCATTGCTTCATAGCTCTTACGTTGTTGCGCTTGTTGCTTCTTTAACAGCAAATTTTGCTGTTCCGCTTGCGCCAAAAATGTAGTGAAGCTATCTTTGGCGCTAGCTGAAGACATCGATGATACACTCGGAGGGAGGTTGCTGCTTTTTGAAGTCGCAGGTGCTGGTGATGGCACCGAAGTTACGGTGATTGTAAAAGGTTTTTGAGTGGGCGCGTGTGAAGTACTAATAGGCGCCGATGTTGGCGTAACGGTTACGCTAGGTGTTACTTGTTGTTTTTTGCTGCTGCTACTACTTCCGGTTTCAGGGAAGAGGGATTGTTCTTTAGCAGCTGATAGACCCAAGACGATCTCATCTAACTTGCGGCGTTTCTTTTCTTTGCCTACAACTGGTTCTTCCACAGGCTGTAATAAAAATACAAATTATTTAGAACACACAAATACAATGAATAAATAAATAAATAAAAACACGAAAGAATTAATTATGAATTGACAATGTTAAAACTCCTTCAATTATTTATTGCAAATTAATTTAAAATATAATGGACACTTACACAATTATTTCGTTTTTTGAGCTTGTTCAACATATCATCCAATTTTCCTTTCGCGCCAGCAGAGTTTGATTGTTTCTTGGACGGCATGGAGAAATCCTGGACTTCGTTCTGGATATCTTGATTTGTTACTTTGGGTATTTCAGGCGTGTTCATTTTAGGTAAACTAAAATAGACAAATAGAAATTATATCACAAGAAATAATTTAATTCAATTTACTTTTGCACTAATAAAATAAAAATACACTAACATAGTGACTCTAGTCTCAACATTTTTAATATAACTATCAAAGTAACTTACCCAGAAGACAAGTCGATAGGTGTCAAAGTACTAGAAGTGCCTGGAATCACCGTAGAAGCCCCCGCTTTATTTTGAACATGATACTTCAAATCATACGGCATGGACAACACTCGCGGGGCGTTTTGATGCGCCGGGGGTGGTTGTAACATATTCTGATTAATCGGTGTTGACCTTCTCGACTCTTCAGAATCATCATTGTCACCCCAATTCGGGGTAGATTTCGGATTAGTGAGCGCGTTCGCATGCGCACTATTCAACAACGCGTGCAATTTTGCGCGCTCAGTTTCAACGTCTATTGCAATATGTCGTTTACGCTTTTTATTCGAATTTACACGAGGTATGCAGTGATCTGTAGTGATTGTAATCACTTCAGATCCCTCGGAGACGGACATCGGGGTTGAAGTGTCCCGTTTAGGTGTGGCATTAGGTGTTTCGTGGATGCTTAAATCATATTCAGGACCTATTCCAGCGGTATATGCGGTGTAGCTTTTGGGAGCTGGCCATTCGTTGTGCTCGACCGCATGACAAATGTGGGATAGTCGCATTTGAATTGCGTGTTCTTTAGGCCATTTTACTGCATTGTTGAACAGCTGGGCAACTGTGGTTTCAGAGAAATCTAACGCGCCGGTTCCCTGTCGATCACGAAGAACAAAAGTATCGATTTGAGATAAGCGCGATAGCGGCTGGATCACTTCTAAATCAGGGAACATCGCTTTGAGTTCTGCTGCTTGTTTAGTTACGTCAGTTTCTTTATCTAAATCAACGTTTTTAGTTTTTTCTGATTTTTCAACTTTGACTTCTTTCTCTTTCTCAATTTGATCAGATTTATCAACTTTCTCCGGTTCCACAACTTCTTCAATCGCCTTCTCATCACTAGTTTCTTCAGGAGTTGCTTCCTCCTCCTTAGCCTCATCATCAATTTTATCATCTTCTTTTTCCGATTCTTTTTCATCTCCTTCCTTCTCCGGAGTTTTCTCAGGAGATTCATCCTCTTTAACTTCAGATTCAGCAGCATCTTTTTCAGGTTCATCTTTAGTCTCTTTGGATTCTTCCTCTTCATCTTCTTCAGGAGTCTTCTCCAAATCTTTGTCCTCTTCTGGTTCAGTTTCAGTTTTAACAACCTGAGTTTCCGCAGGCTCTTCTGATTCTTTCTTATCTTCCGGGGTATCTTCACATTTCTTCTCACTCTTAACTAACGTCATTTCAACTTGATCCGTTTCAGGTTTGATCTTTTCTTTTTTCGCTGTATCCGACTCGTGCTTCATACCGACCTTTTCTATCTTCAGAGTCCCTTCGCCTTTTTCCAACTTGACCAAAATTTCGTTGCGGTCAAACCGGAGAATGTCTTCATGGCACTCGAGTTTGATAGCGTCTTTACTATCTGCGGAGTCAGTGAGGCACTGTTTTCGTAAGATCTCTTGAAATGAAAGCTCAGGGTCGTTAAGGATGTGATAGTCAGTTCGAGCTAAGCCGTGTCTAGAAAAAATAAACAAACAAAATAATAAAATATTCACTACAAAATTAAAGAATTATTCCGACTCACTTTGCAACACCGATTAGAAGATCTCGATCATGTTTTGCTGGAACCCACCAATCAGGAGTGTCAGCTGAGACTTGGCATAATTTTAATCGTTCTTCGAGTTGGGGATGTATAATTATATCTTCCCTTATTTTACTCAACAACTCGATCCTCTCGAGAGTTCTTCTAGCTTTATCTTCACTGATTTGCTCAATAGTTGGATCATACAAATCATCATCAACTTTCATGCCACATTGCTTTTTGCACATGATTACGAAATTTTTATAATATTCTGTGAGTAGTTCTTCGGATTTTTTCTCGAGTTTTGCGTGGTTTTTAAATCGAGTCCAATCGTAAGATTTTTTCTTACGATCGAAGTCAATGCCGTATGAAGACACAACACGGAAAAAATCAGCTTCTTCGCGCTTGGTCCATTTACGCTGGATACTCTCAACACGGTTACGCTGATCACGCTGAGTTTGCTCCATTTTCTCTCTCTGTTTGTCCATCTTCTGGAATCATTTCGGTGTTATTTCGTTATTCGTTTGGTGTTAGTAAATTAGTTAGTTACCGACACTTAAGAAACAACGCTTCTAGACATTATTGTTAATTTTCAAGCTTTAAACCCGAATGACTTCTTATTAGATAAATAGATTTAATATTCCATTAGTTATCTTAAATAAAATAAGGGTCTTTTTAATATTTAAATGTTAATTCCTTAGCCGTTTTTAATTAATTATTTAAATAGGCAATTATATATTTTGTTAATCAATTTTGCTGATTGAACAAAGAAAATATCTTACAATACAAAATAATATGGCAAAAGATACAAATAGCTTGCCTTTACTAAAGAGACAATTGTTTCTAAGGACATTTATACAGTGCTGTTATGAAAATGTATAGATATCCATAGCAACAACGTTGATTTCGTTTTTCGAGAAAATATTGGTAGGACAATATTTATGAAATAAAATTGAAGGATTATTACACTTGTGTTCCAAGTATTTTTGTTGAATGATTTAAATAAGCAACTTCTGTCTAAATAGTTTAACATATACTTTATAGAAGTACCAAACCTTATTATAAATAATTATAAACCAAATAACATCTAAAGAAGATAAAAGGACAGCACCATTGAACACACCAGAAGCAAGACAAGTAGTTATTAAATAAAAACAGCAACTAAGAAAATTATAAAACGATAGAATAAAGCACACATCACACTAAAATAATTAATGATTATATGAAATGTGTGTGATAATTATTCAACTATATTATAATAATGTTTGTAGTTATTTTTGTTTTGTAACTACTATGTTGAACGAATATACTAACCAATATATAAAGGGCGGCAAGCTGTTGCAGATCTCCCCATCCTTGCATCGCCGCTAAGGAATTCGCGGTGGCCTGGTCGCGGACATCGAGCTGCTGAGACACTTGTGTCAAGGCGGAGAGGGGCGAGGGCAGTGTTGGTGGTACAGACTCAGGGGGCTACATGATACACAATCAACATACAACAGACTGCCACGAGCTATCTATGCTACACAAAACTACCTCAATTACCAACCAAACGGTATATTTCTTTTTAAATAGCAGAATTATTACTTTTCAAATACATAACTGTTACCGACGGCGGCAGCACATTCGCTATATCAACTGACCACGATACACGAACATAACTTAGTTGTTAATAAACGCTATAACAAATGTTATAACAACTAAAGATTGTTGGTTTACAAAAAACATTATATGAAATTTTAATTGGATTGTTTATCATAAAATATATGATAATCAAAAACGTCTTATAAAAATCGTATAAATGGGTCATAAATATATATATATATATATATATATATATATATATATATATATATATATATATATATACATTTTCAGCATAGTTAGAAAAATCAATAGCGTTTGATCCGCCCAAAAATATTGGCAAAGGCGCATGTGCAAAATTTTTCATATATGTCCAAAATTTAAAATACACAAATAAATACAGAAAAATCAAATACTTTGAATGCATACCCCTAACGAGATAAAGCGCTAGCCGCAACATCGTTTTTTAATTTTTAAATACTCGAATTTCGTATAGTTAATTTGTTACCAACAAAATAGAATACTAATTTTGAACAAACTAAAATATAATAGCTCTATAAAAAAAACACATGCTACTCCGTTTTATTCCTGTTCTATGTATCACAACTAATTTAGCTTCATTTAAAATAAACGTATTTTATTCGTAGTTAAAACCAGAACTAATCATAACTAACCACTGAGAATAAAATACGCTTAAAGATAATCATTTGAAAATATATCAAAAGAGGAAGCGAGGAAAGTTTAGGACGTAATATATACACCAAAGGCATTTCTTTTAAATATTAGATAGTTTTTCAAATACTAAAATACTCGTATATATTTGTTTAAATATCTTTCAACCTCTAAATGATTTAACTTTGAAGATGTTTAATTTAAATATCAAATGTATGAATCGATGATGCATGCACGAACTACACCATACATTGCTGTTTAAAAACACAACACAAGCAAATACAATCAAACTCTGAAATTAAACCTGTACTACTTAGAATTGTATAAATAATAAACACGAAAACAGTTAAGGTTGAGTCCTACCTTAGCTTTCTGGGCCATTTTCATCTCTTCTTTGCGATAATTCCGCTGATAGGTAGTGATAACTCTTCGTAGTCGAGTGTTTAGATCATTTATAGAGGGCCATTGCTTGTCGTCTAGATCCTCCAGAGGTTTATCATCACCATCACCGAGGGCTAGACTATCTGAGGCGCCTGAGGGTCCTGGGGATGGTTCCGCGATTTCTGACGCACATTCTGACATGTCTTTCGACTTGCCGGACTTGGAATTCTCGCCGTCGAGGGCGTCTTCGTCGTCAAGATCGTCTTCGTTACTAGATTTTAAGAAAAGAAATAATGAATTTGTTGTCTCGAGGGGTTAATATGATATTGCTACACATCCAAGTGCAACTTTATTTAATAATAATATAAAAAAAAGTTATGCCAACAGCCACATGCACACATTTAGCCAAAGTTAGCATTATTATTTGAGGTTTAAGCACAATAAATATTAAGTAAATAAATTGTAGACTCGATCTGAAAAACTGATCTGACATAAACATACATGATTAATGGTCTGCAGTTTCTAAATGATAGAGTTTAACATTTCTCAATATATCAGTTCGTTTGTATTGCCCGAATTTGCTCTTAGCTGGTCGCTAGTTGAACTGTTGTCATAAGAGCAGCAATCATTAGATGCTTTGTAAACGGCTGCTCTGAGAACGAAGGTGAGACCATATATTGCAAGTGAACGATATGAACAGCAGACTATTAAATATGGTGGTTAAAAACATAAAGCTTTGTAAAAACATGTTAGGAGAATAACAGGGATAAGATGGGTTTTTCAGATGCGAGTCCAGCGTATAGTCCAAAAACCGCGGTTGAGTCCTCTCAGAATAGAAATATTTCGAGTGAGTCTCTTTTTGGTGGTAGTGGTCTCAGTCTCTACTTACAGTGCAGGCGTGGTGACGGGAGTGGTGGGCGTGTTAGTGGCGATAGCGTTAGCGACAACAGTCATCGCCGCCGACGAATCAGCGGCATCGGCGGGGGCGTGGCCTATAGCGGGATTGATTGGGGCGGGCCCGCAGCGCGCTAGGAAACTTAGGGCGGGATCGCTACGCATCTCCGAGTAGCTCTCATAACCTAGCTTCCACGTGCCAACGAGCAACGATTTGTCACAGTCCCTGTCCCACCACGAAGCGGGCGCTTGATCGCACGGAGGCGGATTTATCGGCAAGGCACTAATCATCAATCAATCAATCATTGACCAATTATCGAATCGATCAATGAAGACGATGACGAACAAACAATACAAAAAGCCAATTCGTTAATTTGGAAAATTGGAACTAAACCAAATCTCTTTTCTTCTGTCTTTAATAGACAACCATGCTAATTGTTTCATCATTTCTTAAGAACCGTCTCAACTTCAGCAAACACATTTTAATCATTCTTATACAACATCTTAGAGTAGAGTAGAGTGCCATATAATACAAACTCGTTTGACTCATATGAAGCCACTAGATCAACAAGAATTATATTGTGCTACTTGTTATTAAAATGCGAGATTGCTGGAGTACATTTTACTTTTCACTCCTTCATAATTATAAATGTTTTTAATTTTTACTATCCTGTTTTGAAGTGCCGTACCGTTTTATTTAATAGGGGTTTGGGTGGAAACATTCAAAGCAATGGAAGTTAAAAACAGCCACTGATAAATATATATATATATAAATATAGTTAAGAATATCAAACACACACATAAGTTAAAATAACAATAATTATTTATGGAATATATGACATGTGAGCTAAATTATAAAAATTCATAACGAAATGACTGAATTTATAAATTGGGGTAGCAACTACATTTGATTGAAACTCAAGCTCACATTACATGCAACTTTTAATTTTAAAAAAAATAAAATAAAATAAAGCAATTAATCCCCAAATTATGGAACATTTCTAATAACATTTGTCTTGAAAATGATTGGTTAGAATTATTCTAGGTTACTAAATAACATGAAACAACATACAGACATCTAATTCTCAAATTTTCAATTTCATTTATAAATTTGTTACATATATTTCGCGATTAAAATTTTGAGAACTCAATGGATGTAATGTTATAAAAACATTTAATTCTTACCTTACATGTACCCCATCTGCGATATGTTGAACTAAATCGCCGATAATTTCATGCTTAATATAGTAAAGCATTCGAACTCGTAGCAAAACTCTGTACAAATAAATATGTTAGATTAAGTTCACAAAATATACCAAAATAAAACGTACTTATTAGCATGTCGGCTTAGGTGTTTTTTATAGTTGCTCTCCAAGAAAATATCACCATCATATTTCTCATGTTTACTCCAGTGATTCGGATCATTTTCATTCTGAATCTTTTGTGTTCTTGTCTCCCGGATTTCTTTCCCTTTTTTCTTGTTCTTATTTCTAATACCTCTCGGCACAGGATCTTTCAATCCTTGATGATTCCGCGTGATTTTAGCTTCGCCGTTTTCGTTGGGAGCTATCAAATCCCAGATGAAGCTCCGGATTTTTTCATCGCCGCGATAGAATCGTAGGCAATATAATAACTACAAATACAATCGTTGTTTTATTATTTCAATTTTAACAAATACATTAAAGAGATCTTATATATATAGAAATATGAATCAGAATTTGAGAATATTCCACTCAGCGAATATCTAAAATATTCTCAGTATTAGCATGACCAGTATTCATCATTTTGATCGTAAATAAAAGTAATCCTATATTATTAAATTGTGAAATTACGAAAGAATATTTTCAAGAACTTTAATATAAATCAAATGAACTTTAATTGAGTGTAAAAAGTTAAATGTTGCTTGTCATGCATTCCTATTAAAATTTCTTTTGAAATGATTATGTAAATTGAAAAAAAAAACTAGAATAAATAATGTTTATGTGACAGTAACATATTGTGATAACGGTACAATTAAGTATTGTATATTACGAAATAAGTCAATAAATCAAAGAATATCAAGACATTTATGAATAATAAGTATTCTAGTAAAATAATAATGAAAAATGTACTTACAATAACCCTGGCGCAGTCTTCAACATCGGATTCGCGCCATCCTCTACGAAGTTGACTATGCTGTAAAATCTCTTGCCATCGACCCCAACCAAACGTCAAAAGACCCCTTTCGATCTTAAAGCATTCACTTCGAGCCCAACTACCATAAACAATCTCCCCTTCTCTGGACGGCAAATACTCATCGCCCAATTTGTGCTTCTTCTTCGCAAGTTTCCATTTAGCTCTTCTACTTCTACCGCTCAATCCTAACCCTTCCCCGTCTAAATCACTATCAGAAGATGATTCCAGCTCAGACATATCCACAACGTTCTCATCGTGTCCGTATCGTTTGATCTGAGTTCTGCGCCGTGGTTCAGATATAACTAATTCTTCTTTTTCGTCTTTCTCAGTCGGATCTATTTCTGCTTTCTTCGCCCACTTGTTCCAAAAATCGGGATCATCTATGTTGATGTCAGAACGGTTTGCAGATGATGCAAAGCTAGCTTTAGAAAAGGTGGAACCTTTTTCAGATTCCATGGTTATGACCAGAGTTCGTCGGGCTAGAATCATTTCGATGTCTTCTTCACAGAATTTATCACCATCATTATCTTCATCCATGATAGCACCATAGGCGCCTTTCTTCAATAAATCTTCGATCTCTTTTTTTGACAATGTTTTACTTCCTGGTTCTTTGCCGCCCTGAGTAGTATTCATACTTTGTAAGATTGCTTTGTCCAAACCGAGTTTCAAAGATGCTTTATCAAACATCTCGCGCTCGTACGTATTACGGCAGAGAAGTCGATAGATTTTTACCATTTTTTGTTGGCCAATCCGATGACAACGTGCTTGTGCTTGTAGATCATTCTGCGGGTTCCAATCGCTGTCGTAAATAATAACAGTGTCTGCAGCTGTTAAATTAATACCTAATCCACCAGCTTTCGTACACAGCAAGAAAACAAATCTATCTGAATCTGGTTTGCAAAATCTATCAATTGCAGCTTGGCGCAAGTTACCGCGGATGCGACCGTCTATTCGTTCAAACGGATATTTTCGATACATCAGATAATCTTCTAAAATATCTAAACATCGAACCATTTGACTGAATATCAAAACTCTATGTCCATTTGCTTTTAACTTGGGTAGGAGTTTGTCGATTAAGACCATCTTACCAGATGATTGAATCAAAGCTTTATGATACGCGTCAACATCTTCGCCGTGCGCGTTTTTGAAATCAAATTGTATTTGATCTTCAGCGCCATTCAGTAAATAAGGATGGATGCAACACTTGCGAAGCTCCATCATTGTGTTCATGAGATTTGGTATATTTGCAGAAGTAGTTCCTTTCGATAAGAAAGAGAAATTTCGTTCTAAGATCCCTCGATAGTATTTCTTTTGAATGTTAGTCAATTCTACTTCAACGACAGTTTCTTGTTTAGGCGCTAAAGATTTTTCTACATCTTCTTTCAGACGTCGAAGCATCATTGGTTTTAATAACAATTGTAACTTTTGCACTTCTGTTTCCGTTTTCAGTTGACCGAATTCTTGTAAAAACGCTTCGTTACTTGAGAATTGGGTCGGCTCTAAGAAGTTCAACAACGAAAACAATTCGTTCACATTGTTTTGAAGTGGAGTTCCTGATAGAAGAACTCTGTGTTCGAGATTCAATTGCCGCAAACCTTCTAACAATTTGCAATTTCGGTTTTTCAACCTGTGAGCTTCATCTATGACACATAAGCGCCAATTGAAGCCTTTGAGATCAGCAAAATCACTAACAATTATCTCAAATGTTGTTATAAGTACGTTGAATTTGGTCATATCTTTGATTAAACTTCCCCGGTCAGTTTTATAGTAAGTTTCATATTCTTGGATCATATTTCGACTTGCTGCTGAACCATGATAAACAATAACATTCATATCAGTCCATCCTTCAATTTCTCGTTGCCAATTTGGAATTGTAGACAATGGAGCAATGACTAAAAACGGGCCGCGAATTCCGTATTTATAAACGGCATGGATGAAAGTTAAACTTTGTATAGTTTTTCCCAAACCCATTTCGTCTGCGAGAATGCAATTACGTCCGTTGTACCATGAAAAGAGAAGCCAGTTCAAGCCTTCTAGTTGATAGGCACGGAGATTGTTGCCGCCTTTATAGATTGGAGTTTCGTCTAGTTTCATCCAGCTATCCGGTGGAGGTTTTTTCTTCGGTTTCCACTTATCTTTTGGTGGTAGCTTGCGAAATCGTTCAAACTGAGCAATTTTTATAGGATCCACATCCTCTTCCAGCTCCCAAGTGCTGTCTTCATATTGTAAGGCGCGCCATTTAACTAAATAGTGCTTTATAGTTTCTTGAGTATTAGGATCAGTGTGTTCTGCAATATCCAGGACACGATCCACCTCAACGTAGTCTGGATTGAACGGTTCCTCTTCCAAATTCTCAAAGATGTTCAACTGTTGAGCTTGTTTTTGTTTGTACCGTTTAATCTTTGCAGCAATTCTTTTATCACCTTTATATAGCTCTTCCTCTGTTCTCCATTCGCAATGCAGATAAGAGAAGTTACGATATTTAACATAATATTCTTCTACTTCCATAAAATCTCCAAGAATTGGATCTTTTATAACATCTATTTTAGGAGGTGGTTCGGTTCCGTCTGGTACTGTTTCTTCTGTTGGAGTTACTTCTACTTTAACTTCTTCGTTGTTTGGTTTGATTTCATCTATTTTATCTTCAATTTTCGGACTAGTTTCGTCTGTTGTTTCGGCTTCTTCTTCCGGTTTAACCACATCTTCTGTCTTAACATCTACTTCTGTTTTAATTTCTTCATCAACTGGAGGAACTATAGGTGGCGGAACTGTTGCTCCAGGAACAACTGGTTTTATTTCGCATTTTCTCATTCTAGAAACTAGAACATATTGCACCACCATCGAGTCTTCATCAGTTGTGTTAATATAAACAAAGTTCGGTTTATTTATGCTGTCCACCGGTATTTCTTCGTGTTGAGGCGGTGGTGCCGCGCTTGTAGAAGCTGTACTTTTAGAAGTACTTGGTTCTGGTTTAACTTGAGTTGATAGAGGCGAATCATCGTCGGAAAATCGTAACATAACGTCGTCAATATATTTTTTTCGTTGTGTATTTCGCGCTGAGCGCCGTTTATGTATATTATCATCATCTGGTGGTGACGGTGGGGGAGTTGTAATCATGTCTTCGCCTTCTCCGTCTGATTCAGGGTGGTGAGCGCTCTTTCGTTTACGCTTCGCACTTGATGTTGTTCTTGGAGTTGTTCTAGAAGGACGCGATACTGAAGAACGTTTGCCAGCTTTTGATCGCTTAGATCGTTTCGTTGCTGGGCTAGATTTTACGAACGGTGTTTCTGAACCACTTTTCGCCGGACTAGCTGGTTCTTCGAAGTTGTACTCATCAGGTTTCTTGTCTTCGACCTCAACTTCAGGAGTTTCACTACTTTCAACTTTAATATCGTCAAGGTCTTCTTCAGGTTTGTCCAATCCTATATCTGTTGATTCGGGTACTTCGTCAGCTGGTTCAATATCATCAACTTTCTCAATGAAACTAGACTCAGGTGTGTCGTCTTCTTGATGATAATCTTCTCCACCATTCTCTAAACTTTTATTAAAAGAATCGTCCATTTCTTCACCTCCAGAGTCGACTTTCTTCTTGCGGGTGTATTTACGTTTTGATTTTGGATCTTTTGGTTCACGTTTTTTACGTTCTTTAGGCGTTTTAGGTGGTTTGGGTTCTTTAGGTGGTTTCGGAGTTTTAGGTTCTCGTGGTCGTTTAGGCTCGCGAGGTTTACGTGGTGAGCGCGGCTTTTTTACTTTGTCCCCTAGGTCCAAATCACTAGAAAACGGATCAATCATGTCGTTTACATCAGTGAGGTCACTGGGTGGCATGGCTAAACCAGCGCCAGGAGTTACACAGTCTTCAGATACTGGTAGCGGTACTTGCGGCATGTTCATTGCAGTGATCGGCGATGGTTGGTTCATGATTGACGGGATCATTTTTTCTCCTTTTTTGGTGCGCGGTTTTTTAGCGCGTGGTGCTCCTTTCCCGCGTCCTCGCCCAGTTGTGCTAGTCACTTGCGGACTGTCAATCATCGGCGAAGCAAACATGGGACTTTGTAGAATACATTGAGGTCCTCCATTGCATTGTTCATTTGCTTCATGTTGTTGTAACATATTTAATCGTTCTTGCAAATGCACAATCTTCTCTTGATGTTCGGGAGCAGGTGGCATACAATACAATTCTTGTAGTTGCTGCTGCAAAGCAGCTCGCTCTTGATGATGACTAATCGGTGGTTGATACCCCATTTCTTGTCCAGGCATCATTCCACCCATGTTGGGCATCATATTCGGGCCCATACCCATTCCCATCCCAGGATGTCCCATGGGCATACCATGTGGGATTCCAGGACCCATACCACGTGGAATAACGCCGGAACCCATCATTGTACCGCTATGATCATACATCGGTGCTTGTGAATGAGGAGGCATGTTCGGGGGCATGGCACCCACTTGAGGATGCGTCATAGACGGGGGAACTTGGGTATGAGATCCTTGGCCATGTGGAGTTTGAGAATGAGGCCCTTGTTGAGTGGGATTGGGTTGAGATAGTACGTTTTGGGAATGCAAGGGAACCATATTGGGTGTGGTTTGCGGAGGGATGTTTGGAGGACCAATACCAGTGTTTTGAGGCAATTGAGGTGGCAAGGACTGGGGAATTTGACTTCCCATACCGGGAGGAACTTGATTTATATTGTTTTGATGAGTCGACTGTTGAGTTTGTTGAGCGGGTGGTAGAGTTGTAGGATCTTCTTGACCGAAGACTGACATTGTCGAAGGCATTAAGTCATCCATTTTTTGTGTTGGTTTCTGAGGTAGTGATTGCAAATTATGTTGTTGAGATGAATAGGGTGACATATTTGAGACATTACTAAAATCACCGAAGTTTGAGCTCTGTTGACTTAAACTCGATTGACTTTGCGATGGTTGTTGTTGCTGCTGGGCACTGCTACTATTACTGTCTTCTCCTTTCTGAATATCGGAGACATTACTAGACGGTGGAAGACTAGAATCGCCAGACTGACTATTGCTATTCATAATATCATCAGTTGTTGAAGTGGGAGTCGGCGTAGACGGGTGTGTCGATGAGATATGCGTACTCACTTCTGCCGTCGTACTACTAGGAATTTTATCTGGCGGAAGTCCAATCGGTTGTACCGGTGAAGGGATTACCCGTGTGAAATCCGTCTGAGAAGTGGGCGGCATACTGTTCGTATTACTTTCGCTAACTACAGATGGCACAACCTCTAATTGTTTTGGAACATCGTTGACCATAGGTAAATCATCACTGCTGCTGTTACTATTGAAGTTTGTGTTCATCTGTTGTAGGGCTTGTGTAGCAGGTAACTGTGTCGCAGGAAGCGATTGTTGTGTGGCAGGAATTGTTTGTTGTATTGGCGCTGGAGGCAGAGCCTGACTTGTCGGTGGAAGCTGAGCACTCTGATCCATCATACTCATACTTCCATTCATTGATAAATGAGGAGGAGGCCTTGGTTGTTGTTGTTGTTGAGATGGTTGTTGCATCCACTGTTGAGGCGACATTGGAGTCCGAGGACCCATCGCCGGAGATAGTGGATTTTGTAACACCGGAGGTCCTAGCGGAGTCCGCGACTGATACGAAGGATATTCAGTGTTGGTATTCGCTGGAGGCATCACCATCTGTTCCAACGCCTGCAGCGTGCTCTGCTGTTGGTAAGGTGCTGGCGAGGTGGTTACAGTTTTCGGTGTTAGGCTTGTTGCGGGTCTTGGACTTAACGTAGATTGTTGAGTCTGTTGCTGGACATGTGGATGCGGTGATAAAGACAAATTAGGTTTGGCAGGCGACATCACCGGACGTGGTGACATTTGAGGAGCAGGAGGGCGGGGAGACATCTGGGGTCTTGGCGACATTTGAGGTGATAGTTGAGGAAATGGAGCACGGTATACTGGACTTGCCCCTCCTAATACAGCACCAGCTGAGTGCTTTGTTGTATATTGGGATTGCGGAGCAGGAGCCATCGCCTCCATAGGGCGTTGCATCTGTTGCATGGCTTGCTGGTGCTGTTGTTGTTGATAACCTTGCATGGCAGCTGCAGGATGGCCCACCATTGCGCTCTGCGCAGCGTTGTGACTTCCCACTTGGCTTTGGTGATGAGACATGTGGCCTCCACCCACCTGGGGTTGTTGGCTCGCATGTTGCTGTGCAGAAGCATGTCCTCCGGCACTCATAGCCTGTGCGTGGCCCATATGATTGTATTGTTGCTGCGCAGATGTAGCCATGGGGTCCGTGTGCAACGCCGGGTGCCCGTGCGACTGTGGATATTGCGGGTGGTGGTGTGGTAGACGTTGATGTATCCCATATCCACCATAGCTTTGAGCAGCAGCGCCAGGATACCCAGCCATTGCCGCTGCAGTCTGCCCGTAATGCTGCTGGTTAGCAGTGCTTGCGCTGTGAGTGCGTTGCGTCAATCCTGGGTATCCACCTCCTTGTTGCATCATCCCACTCATCATGCTCTGTTGAGTAAACTGTTGCTGTTGTTGTTGCTTTTGTTGCGACATGGCTACATCTTGCTGATGCGTGTAGCTAGTCATATGTGGCGGTTGTCTGTACCCAGCTGCAGCAGCCGCCGCTTGTTGTTGCCCATACCGGTGCATATATCCTGCGTGCGGCTGTCCCCAGCCCTGCATCCCTCCATCACTCATACCCAGCTGCTGCTGCGTCGCCTGATCCGGCATCGAATACATCGAGTCCGGATGATATGGGTATTGCCCCGTCGCACTTTGAGGATGCGGCGGCCTGTGAGGCGGCGCAATTTGCCTCACGTACCCGCCACTGGACGGTGGCCCCATAGGCCGGGTCTGCGTCTCATACATGGACTGCGACGGAGGCCCGGACTGATCCATGTGTCCACCCACGCCCGGAGCAAAGTCCGGGGCGCCGAACGACGCCAGTTTTTGTAACGGTGATTCTTGTTGCTGCTGCTGCAACTGTTGGCCGTATGCTGAAGCGTACGCGTTTGCTGCGGCAGTTGCATCTCCCGCTGAGCGCGTTGCTCCGCCGGCACCGGTCACCGTTGCGCCGCCACCGCCTCCACTTGGGTTGAAGTTGTCTGTTCCCAGGTCGGGCAAAGCGTCAAGCATACCAGCGCCGACATCTTCTCCAAACAGGTCGTACGAGTCCATCGCTTTACGCGGCACATAGCATCGTATTGTCGTGGGCCGAGGCCGCGCGATTCATTCTTTCTATCCACCGCCGTACGCTGAAACATATACATAAACAAATTCACGAAACAGAATATAAAAAAACACAATTATTTATATATAATAATAATACAAACATCACAGAATTTCACTACTTCTCTGCGAGACCTCATTGAACCGTTTGAATTTATTTTATTTAATAATAATAATCAACTAGTGTTTTGTTAGAGTTTATATCAGAATCAGATCAATAAGTTAGAAAATCGAATTAGATATAGGAAAACAAAATTTTTCTCAGTTGCATAACGAACGAAAATAAGTGGACTCGATTATGATTAAGATAAATTTCTCTTTGAAACACGGGAAACGCGCTTGCGTCCTCTCACATACATACACACACAAACAAACAAACAAACAGACACCGTGACGATTAATTTATTATCTGTACATAATTTTACAAACCAATCTTCACATTCGCAAATGTTTATACTCTTCTAGAGATTGTAATGCTGCTTATTAAACCACGAGGCTGAAACACACTCATTACTTACGATTAATATTCCGCTTTGGGATAATTATCATTTCCTCCAACACTGATGATGTTAGCCGAAGCTTACGGGGAAAAGCTATACGCTTATGAATATTATACACATAGAGCAATACAGCTTTTCTCCCTAAGATCCGACCTAAAATTCTTCTCTCGTGTCACACATTTCCAAACATATAAGTAATACACGGAAATAATTGTTTTTAAAAACCAGACGCCATAATGCAAACACATCAAATTTAAAAAAAAAATCTACATAAATTAGTATTTATAAAACAGTTTCATAATGATACAAAAAATATATGTACATAATAGCAATGTTTGTTTTAACATAAAACAAAAGCAATCACGGTTCACAGTGTTTTTGTTTTATAATAATTATAAAAATAAAGGTGTCATATAAATACGGCACAAAAATACAAATGCATTCACGATATAAATAAAATTTACATGAAACAAAAGTAATTCGTTTATTATTTACTATGAACAGTTACTTGAAAATAATAATGTGAACGTATCTTTAGTTTTTTTATAGAAATTATAAGTGGTATGATTTAAACAGCACTATGATGATTATGGGATGCAAAATATAAATGTAAAACAAAAATAATTTTATGTGAGAAATAATAAATAAAAAGTAGAAATATTGGTTTTGGTTTTATAACAAATGAAAAGCTGCATCCGACACAATGATGAAATAAAAACAGGGTAGAATGTGGAGCAGACATTAGAGATTTATAAATAATTCGAATGTAATATTAAGAGCAATGTATGCGATATATATTATAACAGTTTGATAAGTGATTACCGCGACCGCCAACAGAGAACAATGAACCTTTTACTAGCGCCATTCCCATTCGCAAAGTCCCCTTTGCGGCTTGGGCATTGTACGTCGATAGCCTGTGTCACTTGGCTCATATCACATACATGCACTACACTACACACACATTCGGTTTAATAACATTCTTTCGGTGTGTCGTTCCCACATCCACAACAATCAAATACTCACATTGCCAAAAGTTTTCAATGTCTCGTCGTGTAAATCTTTTCCCGTTTTTACACAAGATTCTCCGAAAAACTACCTACTACATACACCGCGGCGGCACACGACATTCAGTACCTCATTAAATGGACGGAATAAGTTAAAAGCGACGATCTAATTGGTTAGAATAATACTGTTCTGTAGGTTCTGTATTTAGTTGTCGTCAAAATGCAACCAATCAGGTGATATCTTATATGGACGCATTAGAAATGTTGATTTTCGAACGACCAATGGCGTTTAGCGTTCAATTCAGAGTAGCTCCAAA
Organism: Nebria ingens riversi; assembly: GCA_018344505.1. Taxonomy (NCBI): domain Eukaryota; kingdom Metazoa; phylum Arthropoda; class Insecta; order Coleoptera; family Carabidae; genus Nebria; species Nebria ingens. The sequence continues at coordinate 20,997 of JADQWA010000765.1, forward strand.
CGAACGAATTTTACAAAATACAAAATTTATCAAAACGTTACGCAGAAAACAAATGGTACTGAGCATAAACAAATGATGTGCATTTTTTTGAAATAAAAATTGAGCATCGCTTACCGATAACCATTGAAGTTGGCCAAGTCAAACGGCGTTCTCTTCAATCACTCACTTCGCCATACACAAACACTTCGAAACACACAATTTTGCGATTTATACTTGATCAATATCCACATACTAAAATTATGCACTTGTTTTATTACTTTAACTTATTCAAAATGTATACTATACGGTTTCTTCGTTACGTGAAAGCAGCATTAAAATTGTCTCTATAAACGAGTCCTCCATTTTGCATTCGTCTTTCATTGCTGATTGCAGCGCCACCACTTTCCAGAAACTACTAGAAAGAAGACCTAGAAGAAGACAAAAAAAATTCAAATTTTATTTCGGTTTCAAACAATAAAACAAAACGTTTTTTTTTTTAGTAGAACAAATATATTTTGTTTTCAATTTACAAATGACATTATTTATTTTTTTGTCTTCTTTTGAAGTGGTTCATCTGTTTCCATATCGTCTTCATCTGCATCCAACTCAATAACTTGAGGTTGCTGAATTGTTTTAACAAAAATCAGCGATTTACCCATCTTCCTACCAGCTGTAATTATTTAAAACTAACAACAATTTTATCAAATTTATTAACAAAGTACCTGCTCTCTTTAATAGATCAGCACAAGTAGTACTGATAGCGGATTTTGATTGTTCTTCACTTAAACCGAGAATAAGTGCTCTAATTATATTAAGAAATAATACAAAATTACCATCTTGATTTAATATCGAATTCAATAAAAGGATACAAATTAGCGATATCATAGGGTCCTCTAAAAGAATATTTATTGACTGCTCCACTAGTGATGATCACATTCTTTGATTTACCAAAGATGTGGTATAAATGGCTTCTACTGATTATACTTCTACGTAAATCATAATCTTGTATCGTGGGAACATAATTTAACTCGAAATATAAACCTTTAGCTAAAGCCATATTGTATGACTGACGATTGAATTTAGTTCTTTTACTTACAACTGGGTTAAAACTAATTATATCGCCAATACCGGCATCGCACGCAAACTAATTTTATTTAAATAAAAAAAAAGTATAAAACAATTGATCAAATATCATAATTGTATTCGGCAACTAACTTGAAAAGCTTCAGTTGTTTTTGGAGACAGAGCAACAATGTGAAACTTCTTAAAATGTTGACTATTCACCTATGAAGAATTTAATAAATTATACATAAAACTTAAAACATAAATAACTAAACTTACTACTCTATTTATTATATCCCTATCTGAATACTCTATAGTTAATCTATTAAGTATTACCAATCCTTCATTGCCCTAGAAACAAATTTCGATCAATTTAGAAAACATTTCAAATACATTTAAACAAAATACCGAGTAAAACGAAATAGGCTCAGGTACCAAATCATTTATCTTTTGTTGCTTCTGCGACTCAAACATTTCATCAGTTATTACTTGATTTATAGCAATTGTTTTAAAACCAACTAAAAATAAATTATAATAATCACATGTGCTCTATAACCAAACAAATACCAATACATTTAATTAATTTTTTTTTTATGTTAATAAATGCATCCGCCTGACAACAAACTTCTTCTACACATAAATCATAAAATGGTTTGTGTATTTCCATTATAGAAACTCGTATACAATACTTTTATTGCCAAACATTCATTTAACAGTTTTAATCCAGAGAGATGGTTTGGATGGCCAACTGCATTGCAATATTGTGATCATGTGACCAATATCCGGTGGAACATTCATAAACTGAACCAACTATTCCGGCTAGAGAGTACTCTGATTCCGGCTGAAAGAATAAGTTTTAGCTGCATTTTCGTTCCCCATATTTTAAAATACTCAAAGAGTTGAATACATGAGTCTGTTTTACATATACATCCTTTTATTATATAAATAAAAGCACTTAAAATGTGTTTGCTTTAGAATTTTCCGTTAGTAATCACAAGATTTGTTGCAAGAATCATTTGTGATTGGTTGATGAAATGAACTGAATTGTGATTCGTAGAAATGTAAAATGTAGATAGAATAGAAACTGTCACAAATTCTGATTTGATTAACCGCATGTGCAAAATGCTTTTATAACAGTTTTACAAAATATATCGACAGACATAAATTAGTTTTGCACTGTATTAGTTTTAAGGCAATTTAATGTGAAACATTAACAATTGTGCAATCTTATAAATGGGTTTGCAAAAAAAAGTGTTGCGTCAGTCTGAAGCTGAAGACACTATGGATTCGGATAGTTCGGACGTTAGTATGTCCTCAGATTCGGAATTTGACAACGAATCTGTAATAGACAGCGAACCAGAGCAACAAAATGAAGAAGAAGATGAGGAGGAGGATGAAGTAGTGCGAGCAATAATGCGGGAAAAAGCAAAACCGCGTGATCACCCACCGAATATCCAATGTGAGGATCACATCGTTGATATTTCGTTTCATCCACATGCGAACCTATTAGCTGTTGCTTCGATTACGGGAGATGTTTTAGTTTACAAATACACAAATAATGAGAATACAATTGTTGACACGTACGAATTACATTTGCGCGCTTGTCGCGATATTGAGTTCGATGAGGAGGGAAACGTTTTATTTTCATGTGCAAAAGATAAATCGATTATGATGACAGACGTTTCCACTGGGAAATTGATTAAATGTTACGAAGATTCTCACGAAGTACCAGTTTATTGTCTTTCTGTTGTTGACGAGCATTTGTTGGCGTCAGGTATTTTTTTTTTTTGCGTAAAAATATTGCTCAAACTCAAATATTAGGTTTTATCATTAGGTGATGATGATGGCGTTATAAAATTATGGGATATAAGAGAAAAAGGTGACAAAAGTTTATTAACAGTTAAGAAGAATGAAGATTATATAAGCGATATCATTACAAATGAAGAAAAAAAAGTTTTATTATGCTCCAGTGGGGACGGCTCGTTAACAACGATTGATTTAGTAAATCGGTAAATTTTTTATAAATAATAATTCAAACCTAAACTCGTGGATATTACTTAGTAATATATCTATAATTAAATTATAATCTAGACAATTCAAATTGCAATCAGAAGAATATGATGAAGAACTGACTTGTTTGGGCTTGTTTCGATCTGAATCTAAACTCTTGTCCGGTTCATCTAAAGGTAAGTTGTTCCTGTTCAATTGGAACGAATTTGGTCTGCATAGCGATGAGTTTCCGGGACAGAAATCTGGAATCAACGATATGATCCCGATTACGGAGAATATCGTTGTGACCGCTTGTGAAGATGGCGTTTTGCGCGCCACTCATATATTCCCGCATCGACATCTCGGGGTTGTGGGTCAACACGACCTAGCTATTGAGTGCGTGGACATTTGCACCGATGGTACCTTTATAGCATCGAGTGGTCATAATAACGATATCAAATTTTGGAATATTGAATATTTTGAAACGTTTGACCAAAAATCACACAAGAAAAACCGACACAATAGGAAGAAAGATATGCAAAATAATTTACCGTCTTCGAAATTGAAGAATGCTTCTGATTTTTTCTCTGGTTTAAATTATTAGTAGATTGTATTTAAAATTGTATAATAAAATAATGAAGTTTAATTTAATGATTTGTTTTATTTATATACTACTTTGTAACCTTCAAATTCAGGAATAAGAATTGTGATGTAAATATAACGCTTTAGCCACTACGGTTTTTAGGAAAAAACTGTTATGTATATAGATATTTTAATTATTTATTACGTTTATATCAAGAAACAATCATAACGCCAACGAACATGAATTTTAAAACTCACTTTGCGTATATTGGAAAGGAATATAAAATCATCGGAATTGTGATATGTAAAATATATAAATTGGATGATACATTAATTGTTTGAATAATTTCATCTTTTTCTCTCCCCTTCCTTTACGTACGAACTTTTTTTTATTTGTTTAAAGTTAATGAATAATTATGACAAATACAAATGTATGTTAATATAAAAACAGAATTATTTCATATGAAACAGTATTAAAATACAACTAAGAATTCAATATAAACAATTAAAATCATTCATATGAAATAATTCGTAAACCATTTAAAACTGAATATGTATTTTATAGTTAGTTTAGTATCCACCTAAATATCAATAACATGTTTTAGCGAAATTTCTTTGGGAGTAAATACATTATATTCATATATACGTAATAAGTTAAAAACTAATCATATTGAAACAATATTTTTGTATCAATTCCCTCTAAAAAGAATTACTTATATAGCTTCGCAACAGAATTTATATGATAATGTTGCTATGTAACTTACGACTGTACCGCAGCTATTTTGTTTTCGTAATCGACAACTTCTGCCAAATTGACTAAATCGAATTCAGTGATACTCTTACCAGAAAATTGAGCGAACTTGGCACCACTAACCAAGTCTGCAGAACGTTTGAATACTGAAATAATAATAATAACAACGCATCTTATATTTGTTACTTGAATTCATTTATTCGATATTCCAACGCCGAAACATATTTTTACTTTCTTATACGAAGTAATAAGTAACTATGGTGATCATAAAAAAAATTGATCTCGACTTTATAACAGAAATACACCTTCCCTGAGTTAAGTATGATTATTTTTGGAATGACATCGTGTACAGCCTAAACTGTTGAAGGTAACATTATGAAACTTAAGATTTGTATATGGCTGGCAAGAAAACCTACTATTTTTGGAAATAATATTCAAACCAGAAGTGCATGTTTACTTTAGTAATTTTTTGTAGTTTCTGCAATATCTCAGAAACGGCTGCACTTACAGTAAAAATAGTTGCAATTCATATGAAATATATTAATATTTCGCACAACTTTTGTTTGAAACATTTCTTCAAAAAGTGTAGCAGTTAGAAGAAAATTAATATTGAAATTCCTACTTTTCTTATTTATGTTGCTATAGTTACGTAGGTATGGGAAATTATATTTAATAAATCGTTGCAACTATGTCTCAATTGTTTAACAGGAAAATAAAATAGACTCAAATAATTTGATATTTAACATCTATGGTCACAAATATATTTAGTGAAAAAGTGTGCCATTGGGTTAGTAAAATATTATATATACATATTTTGTTAGGTGTTAAGTTCATTTGAAAACTAAAAAACGTCTGGCCATAAAAATGTCTAATATAGTGTAATGAATAATAACATTTTCTTGAATGTTTAAAATGTTGTATTTTAATATCCTTCGTAGCTAAACAAAATGTACCTACTACGTATAAGAAAGTCCAGTGCAAGATACTGCAGATGTTTTTAGAATGGAATATGTTTATAGTAATTAATTTCACTTAAACTCAGTTCAGTGCTAAGTTTAGTTTGATTTTTATAAAACGAATAAATCTAATAATTATATATATATATATATATATATATATATATATATATATATATATATATTTTGTAAAATTTACCAAAATTATATTTATTAACTTATTGCTAAAAAAAATGTTTATTATCTTATTACAAATACGTTATGGTCTAACCGCGATTATAAAATACCCGGAAAATTTTATTTAAAACTATTAGTATTCATTTATGATAAGTTAAACAAATATTGAAACTAATTACGATTTAAAATGAATATATGCGAAAACACCAACGGTTTTCAAAGTAAAAATCGTAGTAAATAACTATGAAATAAAGATTGCTCACCATTAGATTCATATTTCACCAATTTGTAAATGGGTAATCCTCTGCATTCCCGAGCAATGTATGGCCCCACCGCTTTGATGTCTGTAAGGGGTGGCGTAACCACTTTCATAGTCTCCCTAACCACTTCTGTGTCAACCTTATAATAACCATCCCAAATCTTGTGGATCAAATCAAATAGAGATCTTGGGGGGAGGACCGTGTTTCGATTCAATGGCATAACAAAACATCTTTTCTCGTCTGTGTCAATAATGCCAGTGACATTTGAGTAGAAATCGTGTATAAAACGACCTTGTCTACCGTCACGAAAATCGGGTACATCAATCTTTTCATAACTATCATTCTCGAGATCGAGTTCAAATTGCTCTTGGAAGAAATCGGGGAGGTCATAACGGTTGGATTCTTTGCGTTGGTCATACAATCGGAACAGATCTGACTCGGAGAGCATTGCTTGAGCATTTGCTTCTTGGTCTAAGAACATGGTGGCTTTAGTGTTGCTGTATGGAATGGAGCACCAACCGCGGAACCGGTGCATTTGTGACCGAACGTATTGACGGTATAAGTAAGTGCCGCCAACAATGCCGATGCTTACGACCATTAACGCAGTTAATAAAAGACATAACGTGGTGGTGGTTGAGACTTTGCGAGCACGAGCTCTTAACATAACAAATCTAGCAATATCCACTGGATCAGGTGATTCCACATCACCCTCTTTAATCGGCTAGAAACACCGAAAATAGCAGAGGTCAAAAACGAAACTCTACGAATTGTTGACATAACAAAAAGAATAGAGCAGAAAATAGATCTACAACATGAGTGACATCACTGTATTTTCTGCTCAATTTGGACTAATTTTAAAGAATTCAAATACATTAAATAAATCACAATTACACCTAGAAATAAATTGTTCTTAAAACTAATGAAGACCTTTACGAAAAAATATTTAAATAAAGAGAGAAAAATATCCGGCCAAAACAAATTGATTATATTACGATTAATCTCTATAAAAAAAATAATAATAATAAGTTGAAAATAATCTCTTTATAAAAAGATAAACACTGACAAAGATGCGGAAAAATTAAACTTTGATTCCTGCGTAGAATCAACTGATGATAAAACATGCCATTTTATTTAGCTTAATCAACAAAAAAATTTGCCTACCAGTTCATCGAGCTGATCATATTCCACCAATGGTACCTCTAATTTGTCTAATTTCTTATCAGAAATAGGCTTTGTAATAATTGTCATCTTAGAACGTCAATTTTCTATACAAATACCGAACAACAAACACTGAATTTGGACCAATTTTGGACTATTTACGCAAATCGATAAAACAACTGTCACAGCGGATTGACAAAACAATCGTTCATTATCTTTATCGCTGACCGCGATAGCTGAAAAAGAATTCAGCGATGCCCAACCCTGAAGAATTCTGTTTACAGAACGCATTTACATGTTCTTTCAGCAACAAATAAACTGATGTAACCAATCATACACCGTACATTTTCATGAATAAATCCGTTCTGTTAACTACAACAAAATGTGCTCACATCATTTTGCTCTGGTGCATTTTATGCGACTGAAAGAATACTTGACAACCAAATATAAACTACTTTCAAAAATATAAACATATTTATCGAAATGAGTAAATATTCAAGCGATTCTGATTCGCAAAGCGAGAAATATTATAAAAAATCACATTCCCGACGAAGTCGAGAACGATCCTACTCATCTGATTCAAGTTCCTCAAAAACAAAACGCCGGAAAGATAAAAAATATAGACGAGATCGCTCAAAATCTCGCGGAAGCGATAAATACACCAGTTCTAGGAGAGACAGAAGTAGCAGTCGTCACCGGACGAAATCATACTATAGCTCAAAATCATCCAGATATTCTCATTCACCTGAACGATCCAAAAAACGGTCACCGTCGCGAGATCGTTATAGATCCAAACACAAACGATCCAAATCGCGAGAAAGATCATCGAAACGGTCTAGATCGAACTCTAGAACACGTTATCGAAAATCTAGAAAGTCTGTAAGTGTGAGCCGAGATCGTAAAGAAAAATCACCTTCGACAAGTTCCAGTTCTTCGATTGAAATAAAAAATGTTAAATCAAAAGAAACCAATTTGGAAAAAGCGATGAAAGCTGCAGAAATCGCTAAAAAAAAATTGAAGATATCTGAACCAATTAAAGAAGAGATAAATTCAATTGTTTTGGACGAAATAAATGATGATGGTTTTGCTCCCAAACCTTTTGTTTCTAAATCGAAAAAATCGGATCATATTGTAATTGATTTGAAAGCGCAAACTATTAAAATGCCCGATGTTGAGATCACTGAACCTGATAGCATTTTTCACCCTAATGTATGTTTTATTTATTTAAATAATCAATATAATTTACATAATTGTAATTACAGCTCTTTCAAAATGAAGAGGCCCGCACGGAGAAATGGGTCAAAGAATTATTTACATATCGTCAAAAAGCTATAAACGGTGAATTGTTAATTGTGTAATTTGTGATTGTAATTTAAAAATAAATAAAATGCGTTTTTATATCGTGTTCGTATCAATTACTTTCGTAAATTATTTAAAACAATTCAATTTTAAACTATAACCTCACTATCTTTCTAACCTCAACTTTAATAATGATCTTAAATATAAAAAAACTATTATTATCCATGATTTTACTACTACTCAGCATTTTACTACACTATTTTATTATAAACTACAACAACATAGACTTAGAAACTGAAAAATGTCCTTTTTGTTACGGCAACAATTTCTGTCCTGACTTCGAGGCAATTACGTTCACAAATTTGAGTTTTTTGGAACAATTATCTAATTTAATAAATGTTAAAAATGTTTACACTGCTCATTATAAAAGTACAAAAGTTATTCTTAAGAAATTAGGGCACAATTGGGAACTTAAAGATATTGATAAGCTCATTTGCGAAAATCAACATTTTCGTAAATGTCCACCATTTTTAAGATATGATAAAGATTTTACTACAGAAATTATTCAATTTCTTATTAACGACAATACAGATTATATTATGAATTTAAAGATATGTAATTTATCAGCAATTGACCAATTTTTAAATGCTTTATTCGTGTTAAACTCACATTTAAATACGAGTGTTATGACCGCTAATATCTGGACGACGATGATTGCTAACGCAGAGCCTTTATTATTACAGGTATTATCCACATTTTATAAGGAATATTATCTAGATTAATTAATTGATTTTGGTAGATTTTAAACGAAAAAAATGGATGGCCTGTGCCTAAATATTTTGGAGCTTGTGGTCGGGTTGTTATAGAAGAGTTTTCAGGGCGTACTCTGAATTATATAACTGAAAACTCGTGGTTGGAGCGCGCTGAAATTGCTTTACAATTACTCAAAGCAGCTGAAGATTTCACTAACAAACACCCATTATTTAGATTTTATCTAACTGATTTATCTTCGGATAATATTGCGATTACTGATGAGAATAAAATCAAATTTATTGATTTGGAGAATGTTATTATTGCTGCGAAAAACTCGCAATATGGTAATGATTTAACAAACAACTGTAATGGGGGATGAATTTGAATATTCAATACACTTTTTCTTTTTTATATTTAATTGTGATTTAGCTTTAATAAATGATTTTAGATGACTCAAGATTGCATGAAAGTCAAAATTTTGATTGTGAAAATTGTTACGCATTTGTACCAGATGAGATTTGTTCTTATAGTGTAAGTGACCATAATATTTATTCAGTTTGCAAGGTAAAATATTTATTTGTTATTAATTTATGCAAGTGAATGTAATGTTTATTTTTATAGTTATTACTTTCGAAAGAATCCCCATGGCCAATGATGAAAAATGGATTGCTACATTCGCCGCCGAAACACGTGACAGAGAAACACGCTGAATTGTTCAAATTAATTGAAATTTGTGTTGAGTCCAGCGAAAAATTAAATCGATTTCAAGTATCGAAAAAAATAATATCAAACCTACAATTAATTATTGATAGGGAACGATTAGATTTATGATAATTTACCATTTTGACCTTGACATTTTTATCTATTTTGCACCATACGCTATCATAAATATTGTCTTCATCCCCTATAATTAAATTAAAAATATGAGGTGTATTATCTTGTTAACGCCAAGTTTGATATTGATTTTAAATATTGGATTAGAAACCTTATGACGAATTTTGTTACTATATAAACTAATTCGCACTACATTTAATAGTTTATAAGTGTGTTGCGAGTGCTACGTTTCATACTACGATTTAAAATGGTTGTTAATTTTAAAGTTTTCAAAAAATGCTCGCCCAATGGAAAGCTTACTATGTACCTGGGAAAACGGGACTTTGTCGACCATATTTCTGGAGTTGAACCAATTGGTAATAATAATTATAAATTTAATCAAATTAACAAAATGGCTAAAAGTCTAATTTATATATCTATTTACGCAATATATCAATTTTAGATGGGGTTGTAGTACTTGACGAAGACTACAAAACTCGAAAGATATTCGGCCAGGTAGTCTGTAGCTTCCGTTATGGCCGCGAAGAGGATGAAGTCATGGGTTTGACATTCCAGAAAGACCTATATCTAGCGTCCGAGCAAATATTCCCGCCGCCCGAAAAAGCGAACACCACCAAGATGCAAGATCGCCTAATGAAGAAATTAGGCCCCAATGCGTTTCCATTTACTTTTATTTTGCCCCCAAGTGCGCCAGCTTCAGTGACACTACAACCAGGTAACGATGAAGAAGGTGAACCGTGTGGAGTTCAATATTTCGTGAAGACGTTCGTTGGAGAAAGCGAAACAGATCGTTCACATAAACGAAGTACGGTCACATTAGGAATTCGAAAGATACAATATGCTCCCTCAAAACAGGGCAGACAACCTTGTACAATTGTACGCAAAGATTTTATGCTCAGTCCTGGAGAACTGGAGCTAGAATGCACTTTGGATAAACAGGTATTTGAGAGAAGATCTAGAAATGCCAGAGTGATAATGGTTGCTTTAAAAGACTTCTTAGAGATAATTGTTGCTAGAATAATAAATAGACTTAGACTTCAGAGTGAAATGTAGCATATACTAAAGTTAAAGCATTGGGTACTCAGTTTTGAGTTATATATGTATTTTTAGAGTAGATAGAGCGAATAATACATGAATGTTGGTTTTTTTATAGTTATATCACCATGGAGAAAAAGTTGCTGTGAATATTTGTGTTCGAAATAACAGTAATAAAGTTGTGAAAAAGGTTAAAGCGATGGTCCAACAAGGAGTGGACGTAGTTCTGTTCCAAAATGGACAATATCGTTCTGCGGTCGCTAGTGTAGAAACACAGTAAGTTCTAATAATGTTCGAATATAAGTGGCAAGCAATAGGTTATTATTTTGACTGATTCCATAACAGAATCAAATTCTATAGATATAAAAAAAACGCTATCTTTAACCCTTTCAGATTTATTAGCACATAACTTTTTGAGCCCATGTTAATTAAATAAACCATAGAACATTTTTGGATATTATTGTGATTGATTCCATAACAGAATCGAATTCCAAATTGATTTTGAAAAAAAGTCACTATCTCTAACCCTTTCAGACTTATTTTTGAATCCATGTTAATTTTGCACATAATAAAATTTTATATTTCGAGTATTATTATAATCGATTCCATAATAGAATCGAATTCTAAGTAGATTTTGTGCTTATAAAAAAATCGCTATCTCTAATCCTTTCAGACTTATTAAGATAAAACTTTTTGGATCCATGTTAATTTTGAACATAATATTTTCTATAAATATAAAATATGTATATATTTGTACTTTTTAGGGAAGGTTGCCCTATACAGCCAGGTTCAACCCTAACCAAGGTCTTATATTTGACTCCTCTACTAGAATCAAATAAAGAACGCAGAGGAATCGCCTTAGATGGGCAACTAAAACGCCAAGACACAAATCTTGCTTCTACTACTTTGTACAAACACAATAAATAAAATCCTAACATAATAATTAAACATAATTTTTACAGGTTATCTTCGCCTGATCAGCGTGACGCTTTTGGAATCATTGTATCGTACGCAGTTAAAATAAAATTGTATCTAGGCGCATTGGGTGGGGAAATCTCAGCTGAATTACCATTTGTTCTAATGCACCCTAAAGTAAATGCACATGCAATTGTTTATAAACAAATACTAACCTTGGTTTTCATCACAGCCGGGTATGAAACCAAAAATGGTGCATGCTGATAGCCAGGCCGATGTCGAGATGTTTCGTCAGGATACCATGGATCAAGATTCAGAAATTGATGCTTACTAATCACGTTTTATCTTAATTATTATTCATTTAATGGCAATCAGAATTACCAGACATGCACTGTAACCATCATGAGTGTACACCTGTAAACAGCAATACCACCTTAACAATATTTCACTTAAGGGACCAACTGTAATATATATATATTTTTTTTCAAATTAGTTAGTTAAATTGTATTATATGCTTGAAAAGAATTAAACTAATATGCAATAGAAATGTTTATTTTTACTTCACATCAATACCATTTTAATATACATATCTCAATATTATATAAAGCAATAATGTTGATTTGTTGTTGTCATATACGTATAAATTAAATAATAATTGTTCAGTTTATAAAACAAATTGAACGAAAATGACTTGGAGATAGAATAAATAATTTAGGAAAGGGCGGGTAGTTAATGGTTACTGTGCCGTATTATCCTATAAACTAAAAATTTCACTAACCATTGCTAACATATCTAATACCAGTTACTATTTTTTGCAGTTGTTTACACATTTTGATCATTTAAAATTAAATTTTTGATTATAGTTTTATAGAACATGACATAAATAACTATGTTTTAAAACAATATGGATGTTTTGTTAGGTGCAGAAGATAACAATTGATTGTTACTGCAAAATATTAGATGATAGGTATTAGTTCTTATTTAAATTATATTTTGGGTGTGTTATTAACACATTTAAAAATTACACTAGTTATCTACGTGCACAGATGTCTAAATTTACGCTATTGACAATAAATTGAACAGTTCCTGGCCTAGGCTTTGTATTATTATTTTTTTTTAACCTATAATATTTTGTTATACATATTGAATATCAATAAAAATGAGTAAAGTCAAAAAAAGTATTCGGAATGATTTTGAAACGAATTAAATATTGTATCGCCGACTTTTCTTGAAAATAAATTACAATAATAATATTCTATACTACAATGTAATAGTATGGGTTATATATTAAATTATTTATATACTTAAGTCTAGATTAAAATCAAAGAAATATAAACAGCACTTTGAAACAACGTGAAATTATTCCTTAGGAATTATGTTTTTGCACGAATGATTCTAGGCGCGGGTATCTTTCAAATGTGATTAAATTATGTCAACTTTTGTCGCCTCATCATTTTGTTTACGATAAATATATCTTAAGTTAAGCCAACGTTTTGTAAATTGAAAAATGGACTAAGCTGCATTATCACAAAACTGTTTTCAAAGTTATTTGACGGAAATACCTTGAGCAAAACGTAGTATAAATATTTCCAAAAATATATTGTTAAAATCTCAATTTAAACATGTGTTCACGTTGTCAAAGTCCCACTAAAACGGCGTTGAAGAATTAGTGTGTTTGTTTTTTAAATTTTATATATGAGATTATGAGCATTATTATGCTCAAGGTATTTGCAAAATTTAATCAATACATAGACATATTCATAGTGGTTAGTGCGTAACTAATCATCTTTAAACCAGTACACTAACCGCTAGAAAGAAAATACGCCGAAGATCATCAAAATAGTAGCTGGCCCATAAGTATAAATGAATATTGCACCAGATACTGTAAAGTTACTCTCGTTTTTCGTTAAGTTCTTACGAAAAGGGTTAAACAATTGATTTATTAGGCTTAATGGAAGCCCTTAGCGAAACAAGGGGAATAGTTTTGGTTAGCTGTCAGTAAAAAATGATTTTGAATCATGACTTTTAAATCACAGAAATATATTTCAGCATTTCTTTTATTATGTATAATTTGACGTAGTTATTTTCACAAATATTCGTTTGTTTAGTACATTTTTTATAAATGGTTATTTCGTAATAGAAATAAATTTCGAAAAAGCGCAACTGATTTATTAAAGAAAAACATAAGTATTTGTATATAAATTAGATAATTTTAAAAAAATATATAAATAAAATATTGTTCTAATTATCTTATTATTTAAATTATATACAAACTCCTATAAATGATTCCGTTCCTAATCTTGCTTTCATAAGTTACCACTCATTTATTATCATTTCTGTTTTACGTTTTTTTATTTTACAAAACTTACAAATTCTACAAACCACGCACTCAAGTTTTATCTCAGGCTTATTCCGATGTATACAAATTGAATTTATATATATTTTCTTTTTGGCAAATTTCTCAACAAATATTTGACGGCATAAAATTGGAATATTTGCAGAATCAAAAATTGATATGATTATTTATATACTTGCAGTTTTTAAATTCGATGTTTTGCCTTTTAAGCCGTCAATTCAATTCGACATCCTGCATCATATACCATCAACGAACTTAACAACACTCCTCCAACCACAAACTTAGTGGCCGGAAAAGTAGTGCTAACTATTTTAAATATTTATTAAAATATTTAAAAGGCAAATGGTCGATTTTATACAAGTGTTGCGTATTTTTGTTTCTACTTATTTTAAAGGCAAAAGCATTGTTTTTCCTCGAAATTGATTGATAATAAATTTAATGCCCTAGTATTTTATATTTTAAATCTCCATCAAATTACACTAGAATATTATGTAGTTTTTTTTTTGTTTTTCATAAATCATACTGTTCTTTCTTAATATACGCACATTTAATATTACAAATAAATAAATTTCAAATCAAAGAATAACTGTGCAAGTTTAAAATCAGTCAATAATATCTACGAGTATGGCAATTACAGATTGTGGAATAAATTGTTTAATTACGCGAAATTTCATGTATTCATTGGAAACGGGCACCGATTAACTTAAAATTAACACATATACTCATCATCACAGCTACTAGTTTTTTTTTTTTTAGTAAAATTGTTCGATTCATAAAACTAAAAAAAAAATATCCCTAATTTATCTACTTCACAAAAATAATGACACATTGTTCTTCAGCTTAGCACCGGTTATAAATTTAATTATCCCTTTAGTATTTACGTAAATAAATTGTTAATCTTTTTTGCACTAACTCGAGTAAAACGTGTTAATTATATCTAAAAATGGCTCTTAGCTGCTGATATACTTAAGCAAACACGTCATTTATATCTAAAAATTGGTTCTAACTTGTAAGCGTTATCAAAACATGTGAAACCAATTTTTAGGAGTTGCACAAGCTCAATTAAATACTCATGTATTAAAATGAATGTTATTATTTAATTTGAGATACATTTCTGATTAATAAGACAAAGATGTCCAAATAAGTTCACATTTTTTTGAGCAAAAATTACAAGATGAGAATATAAAACGCTGGGTTTACCCCCCGTAAAATGTGCATACACTTGTAAATCATGTGTTGAAGTCACTACTAAAGGGTTCTAAAATCGCGCGAAATAAAAATGTTATATAAAAAAAAAGTACGTGTTGACTTAATATATTAACAAGTTATTCCACAAGGCAATGAAATAATAAAAAAAAATCTGGTTAACTCACACATACACGCTCGCGTACATATTCACAAAAATAATTCTAATGTTCGTTTCCAATATTATAAAATAATTGTAATAATTGCATGCATAAATATATATATAAATATATTAATTGTAAAAGAAAATCTTGTTTGACCAGATTAAAATGTGCATGCAATTGTCACTAAATTTTTGTTCAATTGTGACATTTATAAACCGTTCGCGCCTGATTTGGGTAAAGGTCGAACTAAATACAATTTTTCGCCTTGTTTATTTGTGTAAATAGGCGCACGTTGGTAATGGTCAACTAATTGATCTAATGTGTGGAACTTACGTTGGCCGATACAATAGAGGGCTCCCTCTACATGCACTCGGAAGTGCTTGTTGCGTCCAGGCGCTTTCAGAGACACGGAATAGTCGCCCAACTAACCGTTAACATATAAATATATCATCCACAATTTGCTTTATAACAATATATTATTAGTTATATAACTAAAATAATTGGTTATCTTAACCAATGATTTTAATTTTATAAATCCAAGAAAGTAAATATGTGCAAACACTCACATTGGTTTCACTGTCTCGTATGAGGAAGTCACCGTCATGGCCATGTTGATTAAGTAGGTTATCGCACTGGTTACGGGTGATGCTGCCATAGTACCATGGTTTACCGACCAAGTGGGGCCGGTCTAAGTTACCAGGTTCAGGTGCCCCTCGATCTAACGAGTCACCCCGTTCATTTCTTCTTTCGGTTTGGTAAGGTTGCGTTAAGTATTCAGAGAGTTCCTAAAAAATAGTTATTATGCACTTACATACAATATTCATACTAGATTTATGGTACAATTCTATACTATTTTTCAAACTTATGACAGTATGGAGTCTTATGGGGAACCGTGATGCCAAATTTACCCCCATAAAAAGCAATGTGAAAGACGAAGGCTATGATTATTTTTCTATCTTCGTTTAGTTGATAGGATGGTATATATGTATATTACGAAACTGACCAAAAAGATTTACGTCAAATAAACTCAAAAATAAAATTGTCAGAGTTACCAAAACAAATGAAATATTATTAATAAAAATATAATTATTATATGCTCAGTCAATGACCAAGTCATTCAAATCATCTTCGTTAAAAGAGTTATGATAAGGAATTTTCCCCAAATTATAGTGATAATAACAAACATTTTTAATAATCAAATATTTCTATATTAAATGGTTGAGAACTACTGGCCAACACTATCATGGTATACCGACTCACGATAGATATATACTGTCATATTATTGTGGTACGATACGTGCTATAATGTACATGTATAACAACTTTAGTTATAAGTGAGAATAGTGACAACGCTGTGCAGTTTTCGTTCAGAAAAGCATTGCCTATACTTGCCACATTACCAAAAAGTGTGAAAAATAGTATGTATATATGTATGTCTTTAATTCAATATATTTCGAAAATGTTTCAGTTCTTTACTGAATTGTCAGTGTAGTTTATTGCAAATATCTTAAGTTATATTCGATATATTTAGTGAGTCTAAATTGTAAATACCTGAAGGTAATTCCTAGGAACAAGGCCAACTTGGCCCTGTCCATTTCGAGCTTTATACCACTCGGGATCACTAGCTGGACGGTCTAAAATCTCTAATCTATCCCCTTTCTCAAATGACAACTCCTGGTCGTTATTGGACGAGAATGAATACAACGCGACGACAATATCTAGCACGTTCTCCGCCATCGCGTACGTGTGCAACGTATCATCAGCATCCCCCTCTTCCTGCGTATAATTACTAGGAAACCAACCCTGGTTATTCCCGCTTTGTCCTCGCCACCATCCATCATTACTCTTCTCTAAAATCAAAATTCTCGAGCCCTTAACCAACGACAACTCATCCTGTTGTTGTGCTTGGTAGTTGTATTTAACAACGGCGATCCCGATAGCTTCGGATGGATCAGCGGGTAGTCGGCGTGCCATGTTCGGGCTTTCAATAGTGCGCGATGGGGAATTGCTGGATGGGAGAGTTTTGGAGCCGGAGCCTTTTTTCACTTTCTTCTTGATGCTGTCGAAGAGGGATGGCTTTTCTTTTTTGACGTAGTTACTTGGAACGTACCCGGATTGGTTGTGAGCGTTTTGAACGCGCCACCAATGTTTTGAGTCGTCCAACAGGAGGTAGCGCTCATTTTTGCGTAGTGCGAGCTCCTGGGTACCTTGTGGCGTGTAATCGTATTTCGCCACTACGTAACAGACGTCATCTTGGTTCGTTTTACCTGTAGGGAGATATTGGCAATAATACACTAAAGAGCCACTTCGTTCTATGTTTTAACTGTAATTGAGATAGTTGCACAAATGAACACATTATTTCAATTAGAGTTATAGATCAGAACATTTTTGTTTTAAATACAGAATTGTTTAAAAAAATAAGAACCATCTAATGGTGTGATTTTGAGCAAATCTATAAAGAACTTATAACATATAAAAATGTATCTTACAGAAATACAGAGATGCTCAAAACTGTACCATGAACGAAATAAAAATATAGTCTCTAATAACCTATAAATTATATGTTGTCTTCATCTAAATTTCTATATAAACATTTTTGATATTTGAGAAATAAAATAAATTTCTCAAAAACCAGAAACAACATGCTTTTCAATTTTTGGGGGCGCTAACCTAACTGTATGCACTGGGGTGTGAATGAGGGGTGAGTGAAAGAATGGTGCACTAAAAACTAAGTGAATCCCGTATATTTTTTTTTGTTGGTTTTATTTGAAGATCGTACCATGCCTCATGGCTGCAGCGGCCATATGATGGGTTGGTGGTCTAACGTTGACGTTGTTACTCTTGGTTTGCCAGACGGGGGGCTCCGGGGTGCCGCGCATTGACCTGGTCTCCAACATGACAACGAATGCGCCCCAACGAACGAAGCCCCTCTTTTAGTGTTACAACGCTTTTTAACTCTCTAAAGAGGCAATTCTTTCGTTGTGAATTTCTCTCATCAACTAATAGAACTATTAGAGAGAAGCATGCTCTTGCCAAAACAAAACTACACTAGAAAAATATTGTAAAAACAAAAAACAAAAATAAGAACAATGATGTATGTGACACAACAGATCAAATGATTAAGCGTCTTGAGAAACTGTTTTCTCTTCTTTAACAATTAGACTTGACGTAATAGAATTATGAGCTAACAATCATCAATAACATATAACTACATTTGAATGAAAAGAAAACATATTTAACTGATATAGAAAGCAATAAAAAAAAACTGTGCGATCAAAAACTGAGTAATCCAATTCATAATAAACTGCAAACTACCATAAAGTAGTTTACTTATGTCCCTTCTAAATACACAGTAACAATATTGAATACGGTTTACACTGAACGGAACACAATATAAACATGTAATAGACATTGTAACAATTACATGAATCGTATTTAAAGTTAAAGCTTTGGTGTACAAGCATTTTTGCAAATAGAAAGGGGGTGGAACCATCAAAACAGTTCAGTCAAATTGAGCACATATGCTGAAACAATTGATCATTAAACAAAATAATTCTCACCGATTTTCAAACTGGACATATTCCACTAAAATTCATGTGTTTTGTTAATATTAATAACATTTGAAGCACAACACAAGAAAATCTCTCCCACCCTCACCCTTGACGGCCATTTGTAAATTTCCCAAAGATGGCCGTCGCCGAAGACAGCTTTACACTAAAGAAATTTTAACAGTGTTGCCAACAGGCAAACAACATAATTCGACACGATTGTCATTGAAAATTATTAATTATAATTAAAACTAGTTCGATTTTCACGCGTTGATACTCTATTTACTTAATTATACACACTTATTAAAACCATAATAATATGCATCACAGGACAATAAGGTTCTAAACGACTCTATATAGTGACGTCATGTTATATATATATACAATTATATAATGAAATTTAAGAATAACAGACTATTATTGCTGCAATAATAATTCAAGCAGGTTTAATATTATCTATAAGATATTTCCCTTGATTGTTATACTGAACTAAATTAGTCATTCTATGACGTCATAAGAATTACTTGTTTTCATTGGCGCAGCGCTTATCATTACTATAGATTTTATTATTAAATTTATGATTGATGATTTTTTATCAAATATAGCAAAATTTATTAATAAAAGATGATTATTGCTGCAATAATAAATAAAATATCTCCCCTTTCGATTGTTATACTGAACTAAATTACTCAGTCTGTGACGTCATAAGAATTACTTGTTTTCATTAACAAAGCGCTTATTATTGCTGTAGATTTTATTATTAAATCTATGGTTGATAATTATTTATTAAAAATATACTTATGAAAAATATTTCATATACATTTTAAAACACTATTATAAGTACCATACTTAAACTGTAAATAATAACAATTGTGCATTTTGTTTATTTACATAAATGTATATCACCAATATAATTTGATAATTGCGATTATTAATAATAAGTACATATACATTTGCATATCATAAAAAAAATGATAAACATGAAATAAAAACAGTATAATTGATAAACAATGAATGAAATAAGATTGAGATCCTAGTAGTAAAAAATCTGATAAAATAAATAAATTCACTAATTACCTAAATAAAATCACGCTTGTTTGGTACGCGATTTAAAATTCTGGAACAAAAAAATAATAATTACAAATTTATATTTTAAGAGTTATCACAAATATACCTCTTCAGCAACTCTTGTTAACGTCTCCGTCATGGTAGTCCCTGTTTGCTGTACCATTTGATACAAGAACCCATTCGATTGCTGCAGCAATACATGCGGATGATTAAACTCAACCATTGCACCTGCATCCATCACTAACACCTTATCAGAGTCCATGACAGTGTGCAATCTGTGCGCTATCGTGAGTACAGTACATTCTGCGAACTTACTCCGAATAGTTTGCTGAATCAACGCATCAGTTTGAGGGTCTACATTAGCAGTGGCTTCATCTAATACGAGAATCTTATTATTGCGGACAATAGCGCGTGCTAAACACACTAACTGTCGCTGGCCAACACTGAAATTTGTTCCACCTTCAGACATCTTGCTGTTAAGGCCTCCAGCAAGATCTGCAACTGATAGTTTTAATTCGACTTCCTCGAGGGCTCGCCACAATGTTTCATCGCTATATTCATCAAATGGGTCCAAGTTCTTGCGCATTGTTCCTGAAAATAGCACCGGTTCTTGTGGAATTATCGAGACTTTTGAGCGGAGGTCATGGAGACCCAGTTGTTTGATGTCGCGTCCGTCTATTAGAATCTGACCTTCAGTTTCAGTCAGTTGGAATAGTGCGGCGATTAAAGACGATTTGCCAGCACCGGTTCGACCGACTATTCCTACTTTTTCTTTAGGTTCTATCGTGAAATTTAAATTACGTAACACTGGAGGATCTTCTGGAGCATATCTTAAATACACCCCTTGGAATTGGACGCGGCCGCGTTCTGGCCACGACTTAGGAGGTTTTTTATCTGCTGCCGACTCTAATGGAGGCTCATGTTCTAAATTACTATACTCTAAAACACGTTCGACAGAAGTCATTTGATTCTCCATTTCTGTCGATTGTCGCATTCCCCATTGGAACATTCCTGTTAGGACTATCGATTGGGTAATGGCCAAACCGACGTTGCCACCAAATTCATTGTTTGAAAGTACCAAAAAGCTCAGAGTAACTATGGCGATGTAAACTATGCAAACTAAGTCTAGCCAGAATCCGAAGGCGCGCGATGACGCGATGAACAAGAACCAAGCACTGCTGTGAAGATCTTGATGATTGTCGAATTCTTTTTCGAGAATATGTTGAGCTTTGAACGCACGAATTGTTGTAAGACCCTGAAGCGAAGCGTTTAGGTGACCAAAAACAGGACTTCTAGCTATTAGAAAAAACAATATATATTAAAGTTGTAGATGCATCCTACTTGTCTATGTCTTAATATATAAGACTCTAATAATGAATTTTAAAACAGAAAGTCACGTTATTATTGCTACATAAAAAATCTAGTTTAGTTAAGAGTTGACTTACTGACTCCTTCAAGACGTTTGACACTGCGACTGGTAGACAAATAAAATATCCTCAAAAGGTAGAAAACAGTTCCAACTATTACGGTAGGAATCAACAATAACGGATTGATAATCGCAACAACAATGATTATACCAATTAATTGAAGTCCAATCTATAAGCAATTCAATTTCCAATTAGTTTTAACCGCCCTATATTCCTGCAGAATAAAATAATTACTTGTAGAACATCAACTAAAGCGGCAGGTAGCACCTCATCAATAGCACCCATATCTTTTGAAAACCGATTCAAAATTCTTCCTGAGCTATTAGTATTGAAGAATCTCATAGTAGCTCGTGTTAAACTATTAAACATAGTGTCGTGTAGCCGTTTTGAGGCTCTCATGCAAGTATTGAAGAAAATTATAGATCGTACTAGAGAAATGACTACAGTCGCTGCACTGATTGCTGAGAAAATATAGATGCATACTTCTCGGGAAAACTGCCAGAACGATTCGGTTTCAGTGGCTGACACAGTACCATTGTTTCTTAACATACGGCTTTCTTCTAGATTTACCCTGGAAGAGAATGTTATTACATACATTTTCAAATAAATTCATGATTATCCAACAACGCTAGTCTATTGTGAAAGAGATAACTAACCAATAGGTAATGAAATAATCCCCAGAGCTTGCGGCTAGTTGTGCCAATACAAACATGAAAAACATAAAAAACACCAAACAACAATTTCCTCCAGCGCTGAAATAAGCTCTGTAAACTTCGGATCCAACTGAGCCTTTGCTCCGTTGCTCTTGAACCTCGATGGGTTCTTCACATGTTTTCTCTTCAACGGACGCGACGCTTTGGATCGAATCTTGACGCATGCGCATTATTTTCGCATCCTCTAACTCTACTGCTTTGGGTTCTTCTTGCTCCTCCAACAACTGTGCGAAGTCCAACCCGGTTTCTTTAAGTTTATTGTAATGCCCTTCAGCTTGCATAGCACCATTATTAAGTATCACAATATGATCTACTTCTTTTAAGTATTGCAATTGATGCGTTATTAATATCACAGTTTTCTCTTTTAAATACCCTGAAATACACTTCTCAAACAACTCTTTGCCGACATGCGTATCAACCGCTGAGAGAGGATCATCTAATAAATAGATATCAGCGTCTTTGTAAACAGCTCGTGCTAAGTTAATTCGCGCACGTTGCCCTCCTGATAAAGAAACTCCTCGTTCACCAACAATTGTTTTATCCCCGTAAGGGAACAACGTAAAATCACGTTCCAGTGCACATTTGCGCATTACAGTCTTATACCGGTCTTTGTCCATCGGTAAACCGAATAAAATATTCTGTCGAACACTTCCAGCAAATAACCACGGTTCTTGTGATGCGTAACTTACTTCACCGGTAACAGTGACCGAACCATCGCTGAGTGGA
The DNA here is from genome assembly GCA_018344505.1 of Nebria ingens riversi. Classification (NCBI taxonomy): domain Eukaryota; kingdom Metazoa; phylum Arthropoda; class Insecta; order Coleoptera; family Carabidae; genus Nebria; species Nebria ingens. Next base: position 43,934 of record JADQWA010000765.1, read on the forward strand.
AGCTCTTTTAAGATAGCATGAAACAAACTACTCTTCCCCGAACCGACTGGTCCTATAACGGCGGTTAACCGTCCAGGTCGAACGATTAAATTAATATTATTCAAAGTGTTGTCTTTTAAATTTTCTGTCCATTTAGCGGTGGCGTTCTTAAGCACAATTCCTTTTCGTGAATCCAAGTCAGATTTTACGGCACCATTTTGTGGTTTACCGTTTTTATCGTTAGTTCTGAGTAGTTTTTCAGCGTTATGTTTTTCGACGGCTAGTTGCGTTTCCTCGTACATAAGGAACTTTTGTAGGCGATTTATGGAGACTTGTGCCTCGGCAATTAAGGCGATACCTTGCGGGAAAAAGATCGTCATTGTTTGACGGAGTATATTGTAATAAGAAGTAATAACGAATACTTTTTCTGCGGTTATATAATTGCCGAGTAACACATAAGCGAGGACACTTGCGAATATTGAGATACGTGTTGAGAACATTATAAACGATACGATTATACCTCGAATGTACGATGTGGCTCGGATTGATTTGATTTCGTTACTAAAATTAATTAATTTCATCACAAAATATACACGAAAATTGTTATTTAAAAAAAAAATAATAATTACCCTCTAGCAAATTCGACTAGGGCAGCAAACGGTTTCTCCCATGTATACATTTTTATCACTTGAATCCCTGATATAATTTCATTCATAAGCCGAACACGTTCATCGGTTCGGATTGCTGTTCGCAATCTTAAAATCGACGAACGTTTACCCAAATATCCTAAAAACGAAATCAACTTTTAAATGAAAATAATAGTACAATATTAAGCGTTGCTCATTTAGAATAGCTTACCTTGTAAAGGAATAAACATTAGCATACTAACAACACCAATAACAGCAGAAATACCAACTTGTTGGTACATAAAATAAGTAATAATTATTGTTTCCACTGGCCCAATCCAGAGATAATGTAAAAATATTATAGCGATATCGAAACGATTCACATCGTTTGACAAGAGATTAACTACTTGGCCCACTGTCGTTTCTCCAAGAGCTGTTTTACTTAATTTTAAAGCCTTTCGGTAAATTAACGAGCAACAAGAAACGCGTAACTTCATCCCCATATGCAAGATAGCCATCATATAGGGGTGAACTACGAACACGTTCACTAAAGAACAGCCTATAACGCCTCCTGCATACAAGTATGCAGATTGTAGTGTTATTTCGGTTTGATTTGCTTTGAAGTATCCTATTAGTTCGCCCAAGGCTAAAGGTTGAACCAATCTGTAAAGATTTCTTATAGTTAGGTCATTGCCATCATTAATGTTGGAAGATTCATGTCTGGTTGCAGAAAAGTTCGTCAAACACTAAACAACTGTTAACTAACAGTCTGTCAAAGATCAAAAGCGTATGCGTATTTGTATTCTTGACGAACTATCAAAGATATTTAACGAACCTTTCTGCAACAGGGCATTAATGCGTACAAAAAAACAGCACCAAATAAATAGACCAACAAATAGAAAGTTTTGGTAATTTTTTTGTGAAAAGCTTGAATAAGAAAAAAGGTGAAATAACTGTATTAGGAAGGACTTAGGTTAAATATAGTTATGAGTTATATATATTTAGATATTTTACTTCATGAGTTAGCCAAATTTGGTTAGAAGCGTTTTAATTAATTATGGAATTAATATTGAGAGTAAAGTTAAAAATGGCTGCTGTACTATTCATAAACAGAGCCAAATTAACACTATGTACTCTAATTTAAATGCCTAATTAAGAAATGGGAAACATTTGGATATTTCAAAATAAATAAATAAAATAAACGAGTGCAAATCAAACTAAAAATATACAATAAAAAATCACAAAAAATAAAAGAAAAGTGTTGTAGCGAAAAAGAAAAGAAAAACTATGAGAAAACAACACAAATGTATAGATACTTTTATTTACGTGGTATTTGTGACTGTGACTGTTTCCGTATCTTTGAAATATCTCAGGAACATGCCCAATAATCTAGGTTGTTGAATTCTGTCATCGATAACCAATATATAATCAATCAAAATAACTAACAAATAAGTATTTTTTTTATCATCAACCTTAATCCAATTTCAACTGCGGCAAGTACCAATCCATAGATCATAACTTCGATTCCAAAAACTCGAGTTAGCGCGCACAGCAAACTGGGTTTCCCCTTGCCTTTGGCTTCGGTTTTGGCAATTTCTCGTTCCCATGCTATCGCCAATTTGTCCGCCAAACGGGCAGACTGGTGCGTTTTTAACGTTTCTGTTAGATCTTCTACTTCTAGATCCCGTTTATAACCCCGAAAAAAAGTCGGTAATGTCCACCTATGAAATTATATTAAATTATGTTTTAAGAAGTTGTTTTAAGTGTATCAGATCGATATACGCTATAAAAAAATATATTGATTATGGATAGTCAATGATTACATTTTTATCAAATTGATTTTAATCGTAAAACTAAAAAAATTTTGTTATCTCATCTGTACAACCATAAATTAATTAATAAAATTGTTTATATAACAATATTATAATTCAAATTTATTAGTATATTTAACATGATTGATTGATTAATAAAAAATGTAATCACATCTATGTGGATTACTGATAAATATAATTACTTACCAAAATGTTAGGGCTGATAGAAAATTAGCAGTTTCTCTCGGATTTGCATTTCTCTTATTTTTACTTCCCGCATCCATTTTTTAATAGGTTCACTGCAGACAAAAATCAATAATTAGAATACAAATCACATACTCAAAAATTAAGATGTTTTGGATGTTTCAATTTTGATTACAAATTAACACTAATTCGTGAAAACATTGTTATATATGATCTCAAAAAATCTATAATTAGTGATAAGCCTTATCAGCCAAATTTAATATTATTAATTCATATTTCCAATATTCTTTTATACAAATTTAAGGTAACTGAAAATCGTAAATCTTTCTTAGATTTTAGATTAATTTCTCAAAATGTGCAATAAAGTTTATCAATTATAAAACACTAATAATAACTAATTGACTATAGTAAATATATCTTGGAATTATTGTTTCATTTTATTGCACAATATTTGGATAATTTACTAATAATAATACTAATAAATGATATTGTATTATATCTTATGCCGAAGTCTTCATTAAAAGCAGCTTTATCTGGTATATACATTTTTCTTTTGTTTAAAAAACAAACATTGGTTTGTTTGTCTGTAGATTAATGTTCGAATAAAAATATATAGTTTGAACTGAATAAATAATTTATTATGCCTTGGCATTCATGTTGGGCTCGTTGCCTAATCTACACTTTATAGTTCGGATCACTATTACTATACACTTTGGATTTATACGTCGCCAACAACATATGAGCCTGTATTTATATCGTAGTTAAAAAACAATAAAATAATAGTATTTTAATTGCAGTTTCACTAAATAAATTAAACAAATATAATATAATTGAGTCAATTTTGTTTAAAAAAAATTTAATAATCATCATATATAATTTAAATGCTTATATAACTTGAAATAGTAGAATTATATACTTTTTCCTTATCATGTCCTTGAATTAGTAGCATCTGTATTTTACTATAAATGTATGTAGACGTTGTGTATTGATTACTGGAATTTTTTACGTTTCGTTCCCAATGAATTATAGAATAAATTATCTTCAGTGAATAGCACAAATATTATTATTAGTGTAACCACAAATATATGTACATAGTCATTAAATACTTAAGAGTAAAAAATTATTTAAATTGTTTCTATCATTATTGACCTCACACACAACATGACGTGTGACAATCTATTATACATACTTAAATTAAGAATTAACTGCTATATTTTTTTTTAAACGTTGTAAAACCCTTTATATAACAAAAATTGTAATTTGATTAGAAACAAAGAAATAAACTTGTCTTTCTCTGTGGACATCTATTACATCCTTACAAAACCTTCAACAGGTGAAACTACAAAAGAAAATGTAAAATTGCACGTGTGTTATTACTCTCTGTTGTAAACAGCCGTGGTGAAATACTATGAACGTCATTACCTCTACTCTAATTCTAGGAAAAAAAACGTATATAAACTCTCTGTTTTAAATCAGTAATGAAGCAGAGACAATTTAATAATATATGATTTATATGTAGATACATTTCAGTCATTGGGTGATCTTGACGAATCAGTATTTTTAGTATTTTACCGATGACTTTGACCTCGTTTTGGTATGAGATAATTTAAGCACAGATGCTTCACTTGCCAAGTATAGTCTCAAAACAATGAAAATAATTGTTTTGATTTTATCAAGCTTGATAATAGTATTTAATTTTAAAAACCTTAGATAAAAATACAACTTTTAGTATTTGTTAAAATGTGAATCGATCGCTGTTTTAATTTATTAAAATACTATCCTATTTTTAATTAAAAAAATCTTTGAATGCTTTGTAGATAATGACATCAAATATATTTCCGCGATTTCACGTTTAGTTATTATAATTTATCTTTGTGTAATTTGATATTAAGAAAAAATAAATATTATGTTTTAATTATGAGCAGTTTCTTATCAACAAATCGCATACTTCCGTTGATATTTGTTGTTCACGCTTAGCAATGGTCAGTGTTTTATTTTTCTCAAGAAGAAATGTGTGAGTAGGCTCACATTAATCAATTTATGGTAAAAATGCGAGATATTTAAAAATGCAAATCCACTAAAATTCATTGTATGAATTCTAAAATGTTTTCCATGTAACTGTTTCATTTCCTGGCTATTGATTATTTTATTTACAATGTTTTACCACTTTATATAACATACATTTCCGCTCATATTGTCAAGTATCAGTTTTTCTATCACATACCTATACAAACGTTTCGCAATTAATATAATGTGAACGCTCTAGATATGAACACGGTATTATCAAAAGTAGCATTTGTGTAAGCTATAAATACACGTATATTTTCAAAACATTACATTTTTAAAAGAAAAACATTTCAGTGTAATAAAAAACGTGATAAACATGATATTAAAACATTGTTTCCTTTCAAAGTTCAATACTTTTATACGTATAAATTTACTTCGAGAATAAATTTACGAAATGTGAAAAACCACCTTATATTGCATTATAAAAAACATATGCAGTGTCTTGCACTGGACTTTCTTATACGTAGCAGATATATTTTATTTAGATAGGAAGGATATAAAAAACACAAAATTTTAAACACTCAAGAAAATATTATTATTCATTACGCTATATTAGAAATTATTATGACCGGACGTTTTATAGTTTTCAAATTAATTTAAAGCCTAACAAAATATTTATATATATTTTTAATAATTTACTAGCTAAACGGTTTTTCACTAAATCTATAAATGTTAAATCCCAAATTATTTGAATGTAATTTAATCTCGTATTAAACAATTGACAGACATAGTTGATACGATTTATTAAATATAATTTCCCATGCCTACGTAGTTATAAGAAATTTAAGAATTTCAATAGCAGTTTTCTTGTAACTGGTACACTTTTTGAGGAAACTTTTTAAATAAAAGTTGTGCGAAATGTTAATACCTTTCATTTTAATCCTAACTATTTTTACTGTAAGTGCAGCCATTTCGGAGATATTGCAGAAAACGCAAACAAATACTAGAGTAAACATGCACTTCCGGTTTGAATATTCTTTTTAAAAATAGATTTTCTAACCATTTATTACTTCGTATAAGTAAAAAGTAATGTTAGTTTAAATATCGCAAATAAATTGAATATCAAATATTATAAGTACGAACTAAATCGTTAGTGTTTAGTTACTCAATAAAAAATCAAGATAACACCTAAACTAACGCAGATTGAATTTGTTTAGCGTTTTTGCTATATTTTCAGCTATAAAAAAAATATTTGCATACCAGTTTGGCTAAGATAACATATGGTACTAAATAAATATAATATTCCAGGTAAAACTATTTGTTATTTTAACAAGTTTTCTTACTCTGTAGTCTATAGGTATACAGAGTATTTTGTTAAACTTAGAGATACCGCATACCTCAGTAGATATTAGAAATATGCTTAGTGTCGGATTCACCGGCTACATAGGTTGCAGCCCCGCTGTGAAAAGGAGCCTCATACAAAAGAAACTTACTGCTTTCAAAAATTACTACCCCTAACAGAGGACCCTTAAGATCATTTATGAGACGCTGCATACCTAAGATATTATTATGTTTCCCTTTGCCCTAGTTAACGATATATATTTCTTTTAAATTCGATTAAGCAGAAAAAGACATTGTGATAACATTAAGTTATCATTGGCACTTTTTTTATATTATTTAAGCAACAGTGATATAATATATTTACTGCAATTGATATATTTATAATAACGTCAAAGTTAATATAAATATATAAATATATATATATATATATATATATATATATATATATATATATATATATATATATATATATATACGTGTATATAAACAAAATAATAATAGTTACCTACAATAACTTATTGTTGTATTCATAGATAACTTAAAAGCGGGTCGAGTTACTTTCAAATAATAATAAATAAATATGTGAACTATGTGTTTGACATTATATAAATAAAGGTCGCCAATTGTTTTATGGAAATTACAGGTATTTGGATTTTTAAAATCCATTTAAATTCTATACATATATTTTAAGACGGACAAGGCAGGTGAACCAGTAGTAAATGATAGATAAGCTAACCAATAGTTGAGTAGAGATACAAAATTACCCGCAATATAAACAAATTATTAAATAAATATATTATTGCAAGCTTGACAAAAATAGAAATTGTGAACTGTTTTATAAACAAACATCCTTAACAATTGTTTTGACTTAAACAATTGATTTTAACTGTCCAGAATGAACGTGTTATTAAATCGATGTTCAGTTTCTTACCTTAAAAATTATAATTTGTTATGTACCAAAGATCACAGTCACTAAATACATTTACAATCACAACTAATTCAAGAATTTTAAAATCACATGCACCATTCATCCTTGGTTCACGGATTAGAAAGAATGAAGCACACAGCATGGGTATTTATTTGCGGTATTTGATCACCACTGCTGCCGCTACTCTCGATTTGCGATGGTATAAACCTCATATATATGAATCAGCTAGCGATTCACATTGACACTTTGTTTGCCGCTTGACGCGCCATCCTTCCGTTATCCGTTGAATTATTAATAAATATCGATGAGCATTTTATATTTTCTTACAAACTATTAGTTTAATTCACCTAAAATAAATAAAATCATCTATATTTATATATACATACAGCTGTTTTTAATCATACTCAAATTACACTATTAAGATAGCCGCCATATTTGAAAAGTTTACGAGCATATCTATTAATGCTTTATTTGATATATTTAATTTATTTATAACCAATTTATCAATGTAAAAGTATATCGCTGTACATTAATTATATATTACTGCAATATATATATGTACAACTGGAAGTATTGTGATTGTAGTTTTAAATGATAGCTCTGTAAATTATTTACTATATATGCAGTATTTTATATGAAATCGCTTTGTATTGTCATTAAATAAATTTACCCCTACTTAATATAAATTTTGATATCTATATAGTGGTTATCTATGGTGTAGTTCAAGCATAAGGTTGTTACTTCGTTGTATAATATGAGCGTTATCACATCATGGGAGACAGCTAAATACTTATAGACTTGCACCTAACATCTGATGCTTAATAATTTACCTTAAGAATGACTACGAAATGTCTCTTCTGCAATTCTCATTAACGTCTGCGCCATATTTGTTCCTGTCTTATGTACCATTTGATACAAGAACCCATTTGAATCCTGTAGCAACAAATGCGGATGATCGAATTCAACTATAGCACCAGCGTCCATCACTAACACTTTATTCATATCCATAATGGTGTGCAATCGATGTGCAATGGTGAGTACAGTACATCCGGCAAACTTATTTCGGATAGTCTGCTGAATTAAGGCGTCGGTGTGTGGGTCCACGTTCGCAGTGGCTTCATCTAATACGAGAATCTTATTATTGCGGACAATAGCGCGTGCCAAACATACTAACTGTCGCTGGCCCACACTGAAATTTGTTCCGCCTTCAGACATCTTGCTGTTAAGGCCTCCAGCAAGATCTACAACTAATAGTTTTAATTCGACTTCCTCGAGGGCTCGCCATAATGTTTCGTCGCTGTATTCATCAAATGGGTCCAAGTTCTTGCGCATTGTTCCTGAGAATAGCACCGGTTCTTGTGGAATTATCGAGATTTTTGAGCGGAGGTCATGGAGACCCAATTGTTTGATGTCGCGTCCGTCTATTAGAATCTGACCTTCAGTTTCAGTCAGTTGGAATAGTGCGGCGATTAAAGACGATTTGCCAGCACCGGTTCGACCGACTATTCCTACTTTTTCTTTAGGTTCTATCGTGAAATTTAAATTACGTAACACTGGAGGATCTTCTGGAGCATATCTTAAATACACCCCTTGGAATTGGACGCGGCCACGTTCTGGCCACGACTTAGGAGGTTTTTTATCTGCTGCTGACTCTAATGGAGGCTCATGCTCTAATTTACTATACTCTAAAACACGTTCGACAGAATTCATCTGACTCTCCATTTCTGTCGATTGTCGCATTCCCCACTGGCATATTCCTGCTAGGACTAAAGCCTGGGTGACGGCTAAGCCGACGTTGCTACTAAATTCATTGTTTGAAAGTACCAAAAAGCTCAGAGTAACTATGGTGATGTAAACTATGCAACCTGCGTCTAGCGCGAAGGCGAAGGCGCGCGATGACGCAATGAACAAGAACCAAGCACTGCTGTGCAGATCTTGATGATTATCGAATTCTTCCTCGACGATACCTTGAGCTTTGAACGCTCGAATTGTTGTAAGGCCTTGAAGTGAGGTGCGTAGGTGTCCAAAAACGGGACTTTTGCCTATTGGAGAAACAATATTGAAGCTGTAGTTTAATGTATTGCACAATGCTTATATATATATATATATATATATATATATATATATATATATATATATATATATATATATATATATATATATATATATATATATACGAGGGTGGTCTGAAAAGTTTCCGACATTTTTTCAGATTTTTTTTTTTAAATTTTTCAACATAGTCTCCTTGTAACTCTACACACTTCTCCCAGCGATGCTCCCATCTCTGTAAACCGTCCAAATAGTACTCGGCGTTTTTCTCTGCAAAATAATTGTTCACGAAGGTGATTGCCTCTTCATTTGACGAAAATCTCTGTCCTCCGAGCGCAATTTTTAGATGAGGGAACAAAAAGAAGTCGATTGGGGCTAGATATGGTGAGTAAGGCGGATGGTCAAGCAGTTCAAACCGTAATTCGTGGATTTTCGCCATGGCAACCGCTGATGTGTGAGACACGTTTTTGGTCTAACGCGAGCAAACGCGGCACCCAACGCGCGGACAGCTTTCTCATGTCTAAATGTTGATTTAATATGTGACAAACACGTTCTTTTGACATGTTCATAACCTCTACTATCTCTCTCACTTTAATTCGGCGATTGTCTAGCACCATTTCGTGAACTTTGGCGATGTTTTCGTCGGTAGTTACAGTTTTTGGACGTCCCGAACGTTCATCGTCTCCCAAGCTCTTACGGCCACGTTTAAATTCAGCTGCCCAAAATTTCACTGTGGTAAATGATGGTGCAGAATCCAACTCATCTTTGATTTGCGTAGGCGTATTGCCTTTCAAAAACAAATATTTGATGACAGCTCGATACTCGATTTTGTCCATTTTCATAAAACACTCTCATCAACTCACTCAAACGACTGTTACATAACAACTGCGCGTCCAAAATGGCTGAAACTTTGGTGAATAACTGTGAACAGATGAACAACGAAATTCCCTAGCTTTTATTTACGAGTGCTGCTATCTTCTGAGGTCGGAAACTTTTCAGACCACCCTCGTATATATACTCGTATATATATATATATATATATATATATATATATATATATATATATATATATATATATATATATATATATATATATATATATATATATATATATATATATATATATACGGCTTTGTCAAAAATAGTTGTAGTTGTTGATGGTAAATAAAAATGTCATAAGACTTACTAATTCCTTCAAGACGTTTGACACTGCGTCCGGTTGGCATATAAAATATCCTCAAAAAATAAAAATTCCCCAACAACAAAATAGTAGGAACTATTAATATTGGTTTGATACAAGTAACAATAATGATTATGCCTACTACTTGAAGTGCACTCTAGAACCAATTTATTTTCCAATTACTTTTAATCACCCCATATTTCAGCATAATAAAACAATTACTTGTAAAACATGAACAAATGTGTGTGGTAGCATCTCATCAATAGTACCCATATCTTTTGAAAACCGATTCAAAATCCTTCCTGAGTTATTAGTGTTAAAGAATCTCATGGTAGCACGTGTTAAATTGTTAAACATAGTATCATGCAACTGTTTTGAGGATCTTATGCAACTATGGAAGCACGTTACTGATCGTATTAGACTAATAACTACATTGGCAGATAATAATGCTGTCAAAATGTAGATGCACATGTTCCGGGAAAATTCCCAGAATGAACCGCTATCTGTAGCTGATATGGTGTTATTGTATGTTACCATACGTTTTTCTTCTAGCTTTACCCTGAAAGAGATTTTTTTATGGCTATACATTTTTTTAATAAAAATAATTCATTTAAGATTATTATCCAATGACGATGTTGTGAAAGGGCTTACTTACCAATAAGTAATGAAGTAATCCCCAGAGCTTGCAGCTAGTTGTGCTAATGCAAACATTAAAAACATAAAGAACATCAAACAATATCCTCCACCGCTGAAATAAGTTCTGTAAATTTCGGATCCAACTGAGCCTTTGCTCCGTTGCTCTTGAACCTCGATGGGTTCTTCACATGTTTTCTCTTCAACGGAAGCGGCACTTTGGATCGAATCTTGACGTATATGCATTATTTTCGCATCCTCCAACTCTACTGCTTTTGGTTCTTCTTGCTCCTCCAGCAATTGTGCGAAGTCCACCCCGGTTTCTTTAAGTTTATTGTAATGCCCTTCAGCTTGCATAACACCATTATTAAGTATCACAATATGATCTACTTCTTTTAAGTATTGCAATTGATGCGTTATTAATATCACAGTTTTTTCTTTTAAGTACCCTGAAATACACTTCTCAAACAGCTCTTTACCGACATGGGTATCAACCGCTGAGAGAGGATCATCTAGTAAATAGATATCAGCGTCTTTGTAAACAGCTCGTGCTAAGTTAATTCGCGCACGTTGCCCTCCTGATAAAGAAACTCCTCGTTCACCAACAATTGTTTTATCCCCGTAAGGGAACAACGTGAAATCACGTTCCAGTGCGCATAGACATACTATCTTCATATAACGTTTTTCATCCAACGGTAAACCGAATAAAATATTCTGCCGAATACTCCCACTAAATAACCATGGTTCCTGCGATGCGTAACTAATTTCTCCAGTTACGGTAATCGAACCAGCAATAACCGGAAGTTCCTTTAGGATAACATGAAACAAACTACTCTTTCCCGAACCCACAGGTCCTATAATCGCTGTTAACCGTCCGGGTCGGACGGTTATATTAATATTATTTAATGTGTTATCTATTGAATTTTCTATCCATTTAGCGGTGGCGTTCTTAAGCACAATTCCTTTTCGTGTATTCAAGTTAGCTGTTACGGTGCCGTTTTGCGGTTTACCATTTTTATCGTCAGTTTTCAGTTGGTTTTCAGTGATATAATTTTCGACGGCTAGTTCAGTTTCCTCGGACATAAGGAATGTCTGTAGGCGTTTTATTGAGACAAGTGATTCAGAGAAGTTGGTGATACCTATTGGACTACAGATCGTCATTGATTCACGGAGTATGTTATAGTAGGCAATAAGGACAAACAATTCTTGCGCGGTTATTGCATTACCGAGTAGTACATGAGCAAGAACACTTATAAATATTGCGATACGTGATGAGAACATTACATTTGACATATTTATACTTTGCATAAACAATGCGGCTCGGATTGATTTGATTTCGTTTCTAAAATAAATTTATATCGTCATTATGATTATATATCGAATGAAAGATATAATTTTATAAAAATAAAGTAAAAGATTACCTTCTAGCAAATTCGACTAGGGCAGCAAATGGTTTCTCCCATGTATACATTTTTATCACTTGTATTCCTGATATGATTTCGTCCATTAGCCTTACACGTTCATCAGTTCGGATTGCTGTCCGCAATCTTAAAATAGATGTGCGTTTACCCGCATATACTAAAATTCATAATCCTTTGATTGAAGTAATAGTTCCTTGCAGAAACAACAGATGTGTATTTAATCTACTTACTTTGCATAGGAATAAGAATCGCAAAACAAACAACACCTATGACGACAGGAGCACCAATTTTCCGGTATATATAGAACATAACAACAATTGTTTCTAGTGGACCAACCCATATGTAATGAAGAAATGAGACAGATGCGTCAAACCGATTCACATCGTTTGATATTAAGTTTACTAGTTGGCCCACTGTAGTTTCTCTAAACGCAGTTTTGCTTAATTTTAAGGATTTTCGATAAATTAACGAACAACAAGAAACGCGTAATTTCATTCCCATATGATAAACAGCCATCGTGTATGCATGCATCAGAAACATTTGTATGAAGCTACCACCTATTATACCCCCTGCATACAAATAAGCAGAATTAAGGCTTATTTCAGTTTGATTTTCTTTAAAATACCCAATAAATTCACCCAGAGCTAATGGCTGAGCTAATCTGAAATTTTTATATTTATGCTCATTAGATATTAATTTTATTATTAAATCAACAATTGTCTTACCTTATTACGATTTCAAATACTGCTAATATTAAACCATAGATCATAATTTCAACTCCGAATACTCTAATTAATGCCCGCAAAAGACTGGGTTTACTCTTGCCTTTGGTGTTAGTTTTGGCGATTTCTTTTTCCCAAGCTATCGTCAATTTGTCTGCCAATCGAGCGGATTGATGCGCTTTTAGAGTTTTGGGTAGATCTTCCATTTCTAGCTCTTTCTTGTAGCCATTAAATAATGTCGGTATGATCCACCTATGAAATTATTTTTCAAATATTGTTATAAAAATCAATGGCTCTTATGATTCAACTTACCAAAATAATAGAGCCGACAAAAAATTGGCGGTCTCTCTAGGATTTTCATTTCGTTGACTTTTATTTCCTGCGTCCATTTAATATTCACTGTGCAGAAAAATATTTAAAACAATTTTTAAAAATGTTTGCTAGTTCTAATTTTGATGGTAAATTTCGTAAAAGTAAGTATATAAATTGGTGAGACAATTACTTATATGCTTCCAAAATTATTATTTTAAGTCAAGCTTATAATGATTCATTGCATTGTATTTATCGCATTTCATTGTATTACAGTTGCAAAAAAAGGTTTTTACACTTTTTAAAGAAATATTAGATAATAAAAATTAATAAAAATTTTTTTCGATGCCTTTTATAGGAACTTTTTTCTTGAACAGTGGGAACTAATGCTAAATTGAATAAAATACAGATAAACAAATAAAAAATTAATATATATATTGTTTATTCAGTTTATGTAATTACTTTAGACAATATATTATATTTGTTGAATATATAAAATAATGTGATATATGTACTTAATTAGTGCCATTTTAGCGTATATTTAAAATTTTTTTTTTTTATTAAATATAATTTAGATTTTAAATAAAATTGTGTGTTTATATTTGGCGGCTAAGTGGATCAGTAAAGTGAGATCATTTTTTATTTAATATAAAATATCTTTACAGGATGGAAATAAATTAGGAATAATGTCTTAATTTTTAAGTTATTAAACTGACGCCAATATCATCGCTGAACTTGACTTTTTATTCGATATTTTTACTGCTAAAATATGACGTAGGTATAAAGTTTGTCAGCTGAAAAAGGATACAGAAGATCTCCACAAGGTCTGTTATTTATATTACATCGATTTGCTGTGTGATGGCGTTGCACGCTAAATTTATATTTCAATCTATTTCTAACTTGGCACTAACAGTAATTACCATTTCTCAATGTATATGAATTATATATTAGTACAATTTCCTACTAATACTTAATATAAAAACTTAAATAAAACTTTGGAAAATTGTTACTTATTTCATAATTAACATTGATAAAATGTCGATTATAATTCATTATCATGTTTGAAAATATTCTTTCAATGCCATCCAATTTAATAATTGACCCCCCACTTGACTTGAATTAATAAAAAAAAGTCAAAATACTATTTTGAGTTCCATCTATCTAGTTGAATCAATTTACTCAACATGTGTTTAAGTCATGATGACACATAAAATTGTGACAAAACACGGAGCATTAGACCTCAACAAAAGAATTATATGGTATATCGTATTTTTCTGGGTCAACACTTCTTTGATACGTTTGAAATCACGATATGTTGCGTTTTATGTTAACGATTATTTTCGACAATCCGCAATGCAGAAATGTTCGTTTATAAGTAATTTATGTATAGTTAGCGATGTATTAGGTTCTAATATTGGCTCAATTTGAAATTATTGGTCATATGATGACGTTATTCTGACCAAACATTTTTTTAAAATTAGAAATTAAATGTTTCATATTTGATGAAAATTGAGATATTTTTTAAGAATTTAAATTACTTTATCATATTATATTTAAGTGCTCCATTAAAAATATAATTATATTTCATCTATTATTAAACTAGCGTTTCTAATTTCCGGTTCAAAATTATATAATATACTCTACTCGAAATATGTGGCCAATCAACGGTATTGTTGTAGTAGCGCAATATAATCTAATATTACTTAATTGTTTATAATAATAAATGAAACATTATCTTTCGCCTCATAAATCATTCGCCTACATTTAGAATGGACAAAAAAAAATTACTTGTCTGCACGCATCTGTTAAAAACGAATTATGCAAATGTATTCACTGCATATAATTGCACACAGAAGTAATTTTTCGCTACATTTTCTTTAGTGTTCTCCAAAATTAAAAGAAATAGTATAGCAAATTGAGTTAAATTATTTTAAATTTTATCTTTAAGGAATTTGTAGTAGTAATTATTGTTAAACTGTTTTTAAAAAATATTGAGATACTCAGAGGTTTTAAATCTATATGTATTTAAAGCCCCTATAAATGTAAGTCCTTTAACAAGATTCGGTTTATAATTCATAAAAATTGTACAGCGAAAGATTATCAAGATACGAATGGATGTAAAAAGGGTTTCTGCCACCCCATTTAATGGGAATAGGCATGAAGTTATGTATGTATGAATATAAAATTGATTGCTGTATTGGACTATTTAAAAAGTGTATAACAATAAATGTATATTCGTCGAAAATCTTTGATTTAACTTAAGAAAATAATCAAATCTGAAACATATAAACAATTTGTAGCTCCGGTTTATCAAATATAAAGAATGTTACAGGATCGTCATGGAAATACGAAGAATTCTGCTTTCTCCTAATTAAGGTTGTTGAGATAATATTTATTTGTTTTTTTAAAACAATTCAATCATTATATAAAATAAATAATCATAATTTCAAATAGTAGTTGTCCTCCTATCAGACAAATCCTTTATCGTTTAGGATTAGTGTGGCACACCTGGACAGTCGCTAAGCGGCTTTTAAAGTGTGACTAGTTACTACATTCACGCCGAACATGATGCGCTATGTTATTTAAATCTCGTTAAACAAGCTTCGCGTTTAGTAAAAAAAATCGTATATTTTTTCTGATGGAGCGGCAGACGCACCTCTACCAGAGTAATCAATGTTGCACATATTAACCACCATTATATATATATATATATTTAGATATACGTTTCATATTAATTCATCCATCAATATTTATAACTAACCATCAGCGTATCTAAAACTTTTTCAATAATACATTCTAATATTAAATATAATTAAAATGGTGCAAGCTTATGACAAATATCCCCAACTGTAAACTAACAAATAGTTTGTTCTTGGCAAAATGCCCCGAATAATTTACAAACGTGGAATTTCGATTATATACAATTAAAAAGCAACACGATTTGAAAATATACAAATTGCTGAAATATTTAACGATGACACTCTAGTATTTGTTTATACAAGAGATATATATGTTCATTGCGGTAATGCCCACCATATATCTTCGACTAGAAAAACATGTATAAGTCGACGTCATATGAGGGTAATAAATATTGAACCATGGGAAATATTAAAAGCGACAAAAATGCGAAATAACCACCATGCCACACAGAATAAACAATCTCAATAATGATTGATTATAGATAATGCTATATGTTTGCAAGTATAACTATTTTTAAGCTCAAATAATAAAACATATTCCTACGATGTAATACTATTTAATTTCACGCACGGTTTCACACCGTTAAACGCTCAATTTTATATGTGATAACCTGAAATTAATTATTAAATATATAATAAACTCCTGAGCATATAAAATAATTATAAATATTAAACCATAAACAAATACAGCTCCTAATCCCGATTCGTTTGAGCCCAAACTCAATATTTCCGGGTTAGAAATAAGTCACATTCAGTAATTTAGTTAGCGTTAACTCCTAATTATTCTGTAATATCACTAACTCAGAATTTGATAAAAAGTCGAGTTTGGACTCAAACTAACCAAAATTTTATCCTGGTTACATTTATACTAATGAAATTAAGCTCACATTTTAATTAATTATTAAACATCTAATAACCTCCTGAGCAATTAAAATAATTAAAAACACTAAACCATAAACAAATACAGCTTCTAATTCCGAATGTTTGAACCTAAACTCAATATTTTATCAATATTTCCGGGTTAGAGATAAGTCACGTTTAGTAATTCAGAGTTAGCATTAACTCTTAATAACACTGGAATATCACTAACTCGGAATTTGATAAAAAGTCGAGTTTGACCTCAAATTAACCGAAATTTTATCCTGGTTACATTTACGCTAATTACATTAAGCACAGGGTTTTCTTAAACTTTAGTTTAAGTGTTTATTTGTGTAAATTGCTAGATATGTTTAAAAATGTAATAATCTATGAATGAAAATGAATTCTTAAACACTGACCTTTCTTTAAAATATATTTTATTGGTATCATGTTTAAATGTATGAATAAGTAAACAGGTTTTCAAGGTAACGATATTTAGAATTGTTACATAATGAGCAAATGATTTGTGAATTATAAGTAGAATCGTTTACTTCATATAAATGTTGTTATTACTCATGTATATAAGATTATATTTTAATATTATTAATACTACTATAAATTATTAGTTCAAATAAATATTTTAACATACATTTGTAAAAAAAAAAAAAATGTGTAAACGGTGCGATATGTTTATTTTATATATATATATATATATATATATATATATATATATATATATATATATATATATAATATATATATATATATATATATATATATATATATATATATATATATATATATATATATAAATATATATATATATATATATATATATATATATATATATATATATATATATATATATTTATATATCTCTCAAAATACCGAACCTAAGTTATACTTTAGAGTAAATAAATAATATTTTGTGTATTTTGCCATATTTGTTGACAACCAATGGTGTGATGTAAATTACTAGTATCAATGGCATAGAAATGTATCATTACGAGGACAAGCAAGCTTAACTATGTAATTGAATACGATTTCTATTAGGGATCGATTGAATAAAAAGAATCAGTCATTATGATCAACTAATTTGAATTCAAATGCAATGAAAACTCATGTAGAAGTTCTCAACATTTTCCAGGATCAAATTTATTATTCTAGTCGGACGTCATTATAAAGTTATACTAGTCATTGTTTATTTCACTGATAAAAAATCATTGTTACTTTAGATAAGAATATTTATACACTATTAGAATGATTTATTTTACCATAATATTTATGGCATATCACAGATAATATAACCATGAATATAAAACAACACAATTTATTTTATTATTAGCGCAAACCCCGTTATAGCAATAATCTAAACGTTATAACCAAGTTAAGTTATACTACTGGTGGAAACATTTTTAGTACTTATTAATTGATAGAATGACGTTATAAGCGAAATGGACTATTTTAAATTTTAGTAAGATTTTAATCATAGTTAAGTAACTTAAATATATTTATTTTATATCTAATCTACTACAAACAAATTTGGTAACGCAAATATATACTATCAAGTCGTTATTATTTAAATTGTTTACTAGAATGTTATTACCACATAATAATTATGTGCTTAATTATCTATATATGTTTATATAAATTTGCACAAGAATCACAAAAAACTTTTAAAAATTGCATTTTGAAGCTTCTATTACATTTGATAAATTGTGATGTCATAATCTTCCTTACAAATCACACTACTAGATCTATAGAACGGCTTGAATAGCGAATAGATAAATTATGTGATATTTTCGCGAAATTGTTATGTGTATTTATTGGTTAAATGGTATACCAGTTGTATTTTGTTATTTCTAAGCATAAATTTAATAAAATACCTCCTGGAAAATGTCTAGAAATGATGCAAACCATATTTATTCTTATCTGCAATACATTCATGCACAACGTTGATGGTTGGCATATTGCTTAAGCCATTCTTGGTGTTATTATTAGATAAGTAGTAGAAAATATGCATTAAAACGGCTAAATATAGCCACTTGTATACATATGAGATCTTCAGATCTTTTATGTTGCTATTAAATTATAGTTATTACTTTAGAGGATTATAGAATTACATTTAGGAATAATAATTCACTGGTTTTAATATATTTACTAATTTTCTTTAGGGGATTAACAGTGAGATGTATTTTAAGATCAGATACAAAGACCTCAAGTCACTTAATAAAAAACAACACAAACAAAGACAATACTGTCTATTGTACAAATATGCTATAGGTTTTATGTTTGCATATGCAAACAAATTTATTTACGAAGCTAAAATTAGTTCATAACTATAAAACTACTAATGATAAAAAAAATGATATTTTCTAGATATGATTATCCATAAATTTCCAATTGGATTAAATAAAACATGTGAAAGTTATAGTCAGGTAGAAAAAAGTAGAACAAATCGATGTATATTTCGATACATATTTTTGCTCCGAACTCAATCTACGCCATTGGATCCCCATCCCATTAAAATTACCATATATAAAACGACTTGACATAACAATTAATTAAAAACAAAACACAAAAAGGGCTGAAGATCTCTATACCAAAAAAATGACATATGATTCTTTTTGTTTATCTCTCAATAGGTATGGATGATGGTGTCTTGTTCTTGCCCCCAGGTAAATTAATTTTAAGCGTGGGCGTCACTTAAAGGCGTTCTCATTAAAACTAAGAAAAGGCTCTGCTACAGAGCCCTTAAGAGATGATAAAGATAACAATTCTTATTGGGTAGTGATCATTAACTATGGAACTGTCAATTTTAATATCTTTTTCAGACAGTCTCAGCGACTTTTACAATATTTTAAGCCCGGATTTAAGTGCGAGTACTTAAATGTGACCATGTAAACATATTCATTTTGATAGCGTTAGTTCTGTGTTATGCTTGGTTTTACCAGATAATAATATTTAATATTGCGTTTAAATTTAGTGCCAATTATTTTTTAAAGCACTCAAAAAAAATATTTAAAATTTACCAGAAACCGTCATTTTAAATATGTTTTTTTGTGACCATTGTAAAAGAAAACTGTATAGCAAAGATGAAGCAACTGAAGCGTTGGCTCACCCTATATACATATATGACATTTACGACTAAAATAATTCTATAAAGACCAATTTTAACGATCGATCGCCTAAACATAGAATTATCAATCAAATAGATCCTGATCTCGAAACCTACGCCCTTTTTTAATATAAATAATAAATACCCCTGTCACACACAAGGGTTCAAATCATCTGAGCATGATTCGTCATCTGACATAAGCGAATTCTTGATATTAAACACACCTTAAGACTGAACCATCATCAAAAGCGTAGCCAACAGGATTTCCCTTCGAAAAACAGATACGCCTAGGTGATATTTATAAGGATACGCCACTGGTTGGGTTGCATATAAAAGATCAGATTTAAAATCATGCAAATGATACAGTTCGAAAGGGAAGGCAAGATGAATGCATCAGAGGTTTATAATGATAGAGGACAATGCTTAATTGAGCCAGTGGTATTAAACATATGTGTTATTTAGAGAATGCGGCCGAAAATAAAAGGGTGTGCAGATTTTGAATTGGATTCAATTATTTTTATTTTAAAAATTCGGAAATTATTTTTTAAATAATGACTTGGATAATTTTGGCGTGAAAACACAAATAAAATATTATAAATGCATAATTTGGACTGGCGTAATTAAGATTATGTTGAAGAGTTGTCCTGTAACAGGAATCTGGTTTTAAATTCGATTAGTCACAGTTGTCAAGTTAATACGGTCGGTTAAACAATAGAATTTAGGTTTCACACGTCACAAATCATACGTATCAAACTGACACAATTGTAATTTTGACCTGTCATATTACAAACTCCAAACACTAGACATGGACTTACTTTTATTTACTTTTAAGATGGCACGTTTTTATTCATACAATTTGCGATGAGATTATTTTTAATTGGTATAAAAAACATATTTTTATTATGAATAGTATATGAACAAAAAAAAATATTTTCAGTACCGGATTTAGGAAAGATCAAAATATAACTAGGAGACCCCCACAGTCTTTAATCCTTATTGTGACTATTTAAAATGATATAAAAACTAATTTTCCCCAAATTGTAATTGCAAGTTTCGACAACTTATGTACTCTAAGATGACCATGCACCTTATACTTTAAGAACAACTACACTAAATAAATTGTCTTCAGTGCCGGATTTAGGACAAGGCAAACCACAAAAAAAAAAAATATATATATATATATACATACATACATACATACATACATACATACATACATACATACATACATACATACATACATACATACATACATACATACATACATACATACATACATACATACATACATACATACATACATACATACATACATACATACATATATATATATATATATATATATACATATATGGTTATCTCAAAGAGTCTGAGATCAAAATAGAACCTTTTTTATATAGAATCTTTTTTCCGGCACTAATTTAAAATCATATAAACTAATTTTCCCCAAATTGCAAGGTTCGATGACTTATGGACTCTAAAATGGACATGGTGTGATCATATTTTGACAAGCTTACATAATAATATATGTATAGAGTATAAACTATGGCATTGATAAATCTATACATTTTGCAGACCTTGAACGCGGTTTTTCATATCATTTTCAAATAAAAACCACCATATGATTATGACATCACATATTTAATTAACATTTATGATCTTTTATCTCGGAAAAGTCATGATTTGAGGTTTATTACTTGTGACTGACATTGCATTAAATAGGAATAGAATAGAGACATAGTTGTACAATTGAAAACAATATCAATTCTAAGTAACGTACCAATTTACTTCATACACTCGAGAGTACTTCCCCTGGTGTTTTTCATGAGTCAACATTTCACGAAAAGTATACTTAAAATTAATATGTATGTATATATGTACATACAACGACCAATGTTTAAACGCATCAACTACACACGTCATTCATAAGAGTGAATACGCAATGCAAATATTTTGTTTGCCTATGTTAAATGTATTAGACAGGAAACTTGGAATACGTGACCCAGGCGTGTGTTAACATTTCGGACACACATACATACGTGACAAACTGGAAGAATTGGATCTTATTCCATCATCAAAACGACATAATACTTCTGGCTCCCTTCAGCTACGACAAATACCACATATACATCATGTAATTTACGCGAATATCAATATTATAAATACCAAATACCACTTATTTACTTTAAAACATCAAAAAAAAGTTTCATCTTTGATGACGTCACTGCCGTACAGCTGCACCACTGTCTACACAGTACACATATATATTTACTCCACATTGTGAGTTTGAAATGAGGTTGGAGGTTATTTTGATGTGAGTCGACCTTCAATATATATTGAAATGAAGCGGGTAGATGACACTGCAGAGAAAATATTGCTAAGTTTGAATATATTAGCGTTGGTTATATAATATATACTATATAATTAATGGTATAAGCTTATTTTATGGGGAAAGGCGTTATATATTTGTAGAATGTTGTTTATATTTTCTAAGAAGACTTGTATAAATTGTAAAATATTGATAAATATGAATGAAATGAGGTATTCGACATAGAGCGTTTCTCGTTTCATACCTGTAATCACACATATTTATTTATGTACCTTGTAAATGTTTATGATCAAGTACTATTTTATGTACATATTTATATGTGTATTTACAATAACCATAATAGCATATATATTATATTGTAGTAATAAGCTTTGACATGTATGAAATGAGTACGTGAATACTCGCATGTTTCTGTAGTGCATTTGTATTTAAACTTTTATTGCATTTATGTACTATAATTAAAAATAACTAAAAAAATCTTATTTAAAACTTATTTAATGATTACAACAAATACCATTATAACCACTTTCCTAACAACAAAGCCCACATCGCTATAAATGAAATTTAAATATTATTTGTACCATAGATATTTAGACAATTCTATTTAAAACTTGTGGTTGTTAGGAACTTGTTATACGATTACAACAAATGCCATTATAACACCTTCTTAACAACAAAGCCAACATCACTATTAGTGAAATTCAAATATTTATTGTAATATATATATATATATATATATATATATATAAATATATATATATATATATATATATATATATATATATATATATAATATATATATATATATATATATATATATATATATATATATATATATATATATTTAGAAAAGGTTATCTATTTGTGCTATAGTGTTTTCTCCTTGGAAATCTTACAGGAAAGCGCCCAATTTCCCTGAATAAGGGAGTGTATTGATTTTACAACGAATCGTCTTAAGATAGCTGTACGTATGATATTATACGATTAAAAACAGGCTATATTCACAAGATTCTTAACTGTATTTCACAACTTATCAACATATAAACATGATTGGAGAGCACACCTGGCATTCAACCTAAATAATAATTCATAATTATAGTAAATAGGGGCACCATATTGATAATAGATCAAACCCCACCCCACCCAATTCCCAACTTTAAGTGTTATGCTTACCCTAATTTATATTGTTAATCCTATCTGTATACTCAACCCTCATTTATGAACTCCTAATAAAATCGATGAAATATTTATAAACTATATGCGGCATTTTTTATTAATTTCCCAGAACATATCAAACAAAATCTCAATACCACTAATAACAAGTGATACATCTCATAAAACACGTGCGTTTTTTTTTTCATCTCACAGGCTCTCAGCTAACTACCGCAACTCTGTTAGGATGGAGTATAGATTTTACAGCAGCGGGGAATATGCGCGCGTGCTAACTACAGTCCGTTCCAGTAATGTGATGCAGAAAGCAAAACGAATAATATTTTAATTTAAGTCAGTCTTTCGCTGCTAGTGACTGAGTGTAGTTGTGTTGTTAGTTTGCGTTTATATATGTATATATATATCGCACGATACAACTAGAGTTTACGCACGCTTTTACGCGAATATCAATTTTTATGATCGTTTTTACAATTGAGTAATTAAGTGTGCTCAACTTGGGATACTTTTTAAGTGAGTATTTTAACTTAAATTGTAAATAACAAGTTTAAGGCGCGTTTTTTTTTTATTGTGGCGAGGTAATAATAACCATGCGATGCGGTGTTTTATGGTCAGGTGCAAATGAATCTTGAACAGACTATACTCGGCTTTATATTCATTTTTAATTCATATAATTTTATATTATCAAAGAATTAGATATCTAATTTTTATTAATAATTAGTTATATTACGCTAGATTATTAATTAAATAAAACATATTATTAATCTATATTTTTATGTAGTTTTTATAAAGTTGAAAATAAATATTGTCTAATCGTGAATATATTAGCGTGTCAGAATTTATAAATAACATTCGCTAATTTTTAAAATAGAATCTAACGGAATTTTTTTTATTTAATATGCAATATTTGTTTTAAAATATAAATAAATATTTAAATTTATTTATTTGGGTCACTTAATATATTTATTATTACTTTATACGAGTATTGGTAATTCATTTTTTAGAAATATTTAAATTTTTTGTTTCGAATTCTGAGTACTCTTAAATTGTATGAGATTGCTAAAAACTCAAGGCTATTACTAAATCTTCTCAGTATTTTTTTAAAATTTTTATAATTATCATATGTTAACCCGTTTTTTTATTATTAAATAATTAATAGATCCTCGTCTATAGATTATGTGCCATATTTTTTTAATAATCTTAGAATTTTTTAAAAAATTTCCTTAATATATCTAATAAACATTTCCGGGTTTATGAACAAATATATAACAATATGTTATCTTGATTCGCGATTAGGTTACGTTTATTTAAAAATGTATTGTCATTGTCATGGTAAACAGTTAGTTACAAATAAAACATGTCGTATTACAATAAACTGTGTATTTGATTGTAACTAAAATCAAGTTAGATATATGTTTTTGTGCTCATATCATTATACAACGACCTTTATCCATGCTGTTGCAGATATATACTAGATAAAAAAATATCTCGACATATTTTAATATTTTAGTAACAACTTATTTATCTCCATGTATTCAAAATTTATGTGAGCCTATTGAGATGGCACCAACAGATATCCGTGTTGGAATTTAGTGTTTTAAACTAATATACATTTACCTTGAGTCCCTCCACACTTTTAAGGATTGCTTTTTTGAATCCGAATTAATTTTTGACTCAAATACATATTTTTGGATTTGATTTTCATCGATTCCTCAACAAAATCAAACTTTAAATAGATCTTCATTTTTATATAAAATAATCGAACTTCTACGGATGGAGCATTTTATATGATTTGTGCCTACAAAAAAAAGTTACATAAAATGACGCGCGCACACACACACATATATAGTATATATATATATATATATATATATATATATATATATATATATATATATATATATATATATATATATACATATATATATATATATATATATATATATATATATATATATATACATATACATATATATATATATATATATTATATATATATATATATATACATATATATACATATATATACATATATATATATATATATATATATACATATATATATACATATATATACATATATATATATATATATATATATATATATATATATATATATATATATATATATATGTATATATATATATATATATATATATATATATATATATGTATATATATATATATATATATATATATATATATATATATATATATATATATATATATATATAATATATATATATATATATATATATATATATATATATATATATATATATATATATATATATATATATATATATATATATATATATATATATATATATATATATTTATTTATTTATACAAGATTAAAATTTTCTTGAAACAATATTAGATTCCTTGGCAACAACATTTTCAGTCAGTTTATTATTTAAAATATAAAACATCCTTTAATTATTTTTAAAATAAGCAAATATCTATATATATATTTTTTTAGCGCCAAGTAAACAATGGTTAGAATTGAATAATAAATATATATGTTATTATTTGTTTTTAATAATGATTTCTGAGCACGTTTATAGATCTGTAACGAGAATCTATAAATTTTTGAAAGAGTTTAAAATATTTTAATTGAATTGCAAATCAAATATTTGTGAAATCTATAAAATATATCGAACATAATTCTTCTTATTAGCAATGAATTATCCTTAAAAATGTATTCATTATAGAACTACAGGTTTGTCAAATGTTTATAGATTCAGCTAACGGAATTGTAGATTTGCTCAGAATCGCACCATAAATCTTTTAATTGACTTGCTTTATTGCAAAATGTTTTAAATTTCTAAGAATTTCGTAAATACTAAAAAATATTTTGTTTGTTTTCAGACCGAGGTGTGAAGACTGATTTTTCTACGAAATTTGTTTACATTCATCTCAAATCAAAACAACTCGAAAGGAATCTGAGCAATTCAACGAATAAGACTGCAAAATCTTAAAATAACTATTCATAAAATAAATAAAAAAGTGTATTTCCGTACAGACATAAAACGAAAACTCGAAAAATATTTCGGGAAAAATAATTTGCAACTGTCGAATCTCAAAATAACATAACACACTGCCTCTAGTTAGTGTAAAATCAGTGTTCCAGTGCCAAGTGCTATTATGTGTATGATACATTCATAAATTAAAACGTAAACAATTATTGTGGTTTATTATTTGTGAGTACCGCATTAAACCCTACAGAGGGGCGCTCATGTTTGGGGCAGTACAAGTTGTAAACCAACGGCGTAATCATGGATACGACCAAATTAAGCGACAACCCCAATCCGAGAGACAGTGCAAATCCTATATCAGTACTGTTTTTTTGGTAAGTAATAAATGAAATTAAAACCAACACGAAATCGGGGTAACGAATAAATAAAATACGCTTTTCTATTTCGGAATGATTATATAGTTATAAAATTGAGATGAATCAAAGTCGTGATGTGAATGAGTGTGTCAAAAAGATGTAAACATAGGAGCAATGAGTTATAACTAAATCAGTACACCTTTCAGAGCATATGTAAACATATCGAGAAACATATGGGTTTCTGGACGAAAATAGCCCAAAATAACACATTGAACGCAGGAACAAGCCACTTAAAGGGGTTAAACCATAAAGATTAATATCCACAAATAATTGATTTAAAACCAACAAATATATACCAAACACACCAGACAAGCACGACGAAATAAATAAATATTGAGCTTAAAAATAATAACAATTCATGAAATACCTCAAAAAACAGTCTGATTTGAACTAAAACTAGTAACAGGAGTACATGAAATTCACCGTTGCTAAATGGGCGTACATTTCGCGGAGTTTTCAAACATAAAATAGCTGAGTAATAAATTTTGACTTTAACGAGATATTTACTATTTTTGACCCTTACCCAAGCAGTAAATTTACTTCGGAAATCTGTTCTTTAACACTAAACACTTCTAAGAACATGGTCTATCTTCTTACGCACCAAACTACAGTGGCGTTACACAAAAAATTGCTTGATTCACTTTAATAAATAGTTTTAATTATTTCCTAATCTAACCAAACATATGAGGCATAAACAATGGTTGAAGTTGATATATTTAGCAAAATAGCGTTTTCAATGATTTTATAACATATTTCAATGATTTATATATATATATATATATATATATATATATATATATATATATATATATATGTATATGTATATATATATATATATATATATATATATATATATATATATATATATATATATATATATATATATATATATATATATATATATATATATATATATATATATATATATATATATATATATATATATATATATATATATATATATATATATATATACGAGGGTGGTCTGAAATATAGTTTACGAGGGTGGTCGACCTAACAAAGATACAAGACATTTTTTCAGAATTTTTTGGGTGTGTATGGTTTAGTTTGGATACTATAGGTCAAATATGCACCATTTTTTATAACGTTCCAAACCGGTGCCAGGTTTCTCTACGGTGTTACGGTAATGTTTTAAATTTGCAGTTTTATTTTTCGATTTAGTTGACCGTGAAACCGAACGCTTCTGAGAATTTGAGAAGAAATACAGATCTAGTAAAATATACCAATCATTAATAAGTCGTTATGTGTGACAAGATAAATTTTGTAATATTAATTTGAATATATAACCTTAAATGGATGAAAAGATGGTTATTAGTATATTATATATATTTTTAACCTTCGCAATATTGATTAGAAAGCTCTATATGAACAGTAAACGTGATAAATATAACTAATGTATTTTTATCTAATAAGCGCGAATTTAATACTATATGTAAATGGGTCATTTTAATAAAATATATAAACTAAATTTAATTTCATCTTCTATGTATATATATATATATATATATATATATATATATATATATATATATATATATTTATATATTTATAAAACGTGACCAAAAGACATTTTGTACACATGTATCGTATATAGGTATTGTCACATTGTCAGTAAGTCGCGTAGTAAGAATTAGTAAGTTGGTTTTGTTGGAGCCGGAATGTCTGCTGGCTCGATACCAACAACCGGTCACTGTGGTCCATTTGGTAACTACTACATACACGTGTTGACCGCCTACTGTTCGGATGCAACCGGGAACTGAACCCGGGACAACGAAACATGTAACATTTTAGTGTTATTTATGACGCCATGCACTACCTCCGAATAGATTTATGAAATTGTCTATAGATAAATGTCGTAAGCTCTAAACGCAAATATAAGAAGAATTATGATGAATTGTATACATAGATCTAAATATATGTTTTCAAGGAGAACATCATGAATAGAAAATCATAGGATCTATGGTAGATTAAACATATCATTTGGGTGCGACGATAAAGGACTTTATTTAAATATAATAAAAGTGCATCACACATATCAGTTAAATCAAATGATGCAGCTATTTGAATACTAAATTGTGTTTTGTCGCTTCATCTCATAAATATAATTATATTTTCGATTGTTATGCGTTCCATGCGGTTATACTATATGTTACGAAACGTGTTGACAATTTGACAGGGTAATGTGTGAGATGGGTTTTAAAATATTAAAGAATGTTCTACCAAGGGTTAAAAAAACGTTAGTTATTTTTACGGAATATGACACTCCTATATATACATAACACTAGTAAAAAATAAGGATCCTTACACAGTATTATTGGGTGAACATTATCGTTTTATCGAACGCGAATATACATCCTATTGAGCCATGTGGTCCTGCTACTTTTAATGTACACATTTGACTTTTTGACTCGATCAATAGCGCCCAGTTTGTTTCTATAAAACGCTACGCCCCCATTATAAATGAGATCTAATTTATCTTGAATCCAAACCTAACCATTATATTTCGAAATATAATGATAATTGATACCCTATATAAGGAGATTTTCAAACTTCAACTTCATCTTAAATACTAAGTAATTGCGCCCACTAAAGCCTAGTTGTGGAGGCGGATATTTAAAAAGAAATAAATATATATATATATATATATATATATATATATATATATATATATATATATATATATATACCTTCAATTCGTTAGAATTAGGCTAATCTTGACCAGTGAAAGTTTGACATATTGAAGAAAAAAAACTATTTGGTCTAAAGCTACGTTTATACAGCCTTAATCTTAATCAAAGCTTCGTTTATACACCAACGATTTAGTTTTGGTATACGCATGCGCTATACAGCTTGGTTTCGAGTTACGATTTAACCTATCTCCAAATTGCATATAAACCAAGCGTAAATCTTCTTTAATAATACCAAATTTATGACTAATAAAGCGTTTGTGATACTGCTTTGAACACTATCAAGTTAACATCTACTTGATTTGGTCGAAGGTCGTTAAAAACACTAGTCAAATCACATGTATGCGTTATATATTAATATATCCAATATACATATGCCCTATCTCGTTCGCGGTTATTTTATTTGCAAATCTAATATAACGGTTCATACTATAAAGTTCATAATCGCTATATTCTTTTTACACAAAAACTCTGCTTAGCTCAGTTTAAACTACTTATGTTCTTTCTTTGCCTGTACGTTGGGTAAACAGAACAAGAGTATGAGTTTAAACTAAGATGAGCTGAGTTTTTTGTGTAAAAAGAATATAGTCACGCTTTGACCAATGACTTCACTTCTATCTATATAAATAACAGGAAAAAGAATTATATATACCGCAATATATAATAAATCAATGTATCATATAAGGCGTATGTGAACCTTATATAAATTGTGTGTTTCCACATCAAACAAAAATGTATAACAAGCATTTTTTTTTAATCAATTGTCACATTAATAGACATATAATTATTTAGATATTGTCACCAGTCAAATATATAGTGACATGTTTGTAAAACTATAAATATACAGTATATGGTAAGTTGTCGATTGGTATCTTGAAGATAGCAAAACAAATTTAATGTATAAGAGTATAAGAAAACAATCAGTGCTACATCTAAAAATAGTCTACGCTATAACATTTGTTTTAATCACATGTGCTTCCATCTACTAAGGACATATTCAACTCTTTTTAACGCTCAAATAACATTGAAAACAAACAATATTTCATTGGCTTCAAATAATAAATAGCTGTTTTAAAAAATTGTCTGGAAGACGTAAACTAAACACACACATACACAAACGAAATTAATAATTTTTAAACTAGTCTGACAGGAAACCTGAAACCGTACATAGACAAATCTGGGGTTTATCTTGGCCATGTGTCAAAACAATTTGGGCGTTCAACAAATTATCTGTTGGATATTATCGTTTCACTAGGGCCATTTGAAATGTGTCAAACCCCAAAGTTACTTAGGGTAGAAAAAATTAGTTTAAAAAAAAAGCAACTATACGTAATGTCTCACTGTTGATGGATAGGGTACATATGAGAGGGAGTCTACAGATATATATTTGGGGTGCCAACATAATAGATTATTTTAAATATGTTGAAAATTATTTAAAAAAAAAAAATGTTTGATACTATTATTTATTAAATTTTTATCAATTTTCCACCTACACTAGTATATATCAAACTATATTTTTATTTGAACTTCGTTTTCTATATTCTATAGAATAGCCTAAAGATATCATATATATCACTCTATGTATTTTATTATTTATTGTAATACGTTTTAATCTTTAACCGCACCTATCTATTGTTTCTGTTTTTCTTCGAAACTAAACTCGTCTTTTATTTCCTCAAAGTATAAAAATAATAATTTCTTAACCTCAATATTCGCCTAGGTAATCTAAGGGTCTTGTTACTCAACCAAAATTTAAAATTAGGCCCTCTCTAAATCTATACTATCCTATAATTACAATAATTCCCCTTTGGCTAGTTTAGAAATACAGGGTGGTCTGTAAGATCAAACGCATAGACATCAAAGTCAAACTAACAAGACCTCTCAGCCCCGAAGTATAAATTAAATTTATTATTTGTATGATGTAGCGCAAACACAGACATCACCCATCAAAATTAACTTATACCTAGAAGTTCCTAACTTTTTTTGGTTGTTTTCTAATATAGGTACACCATCGGTATGTTCCGGAGAGGATACACCAAAGTACTTGAAATCGCCGATCTATACAATCCGCTCAAATGTGATAGAAGTACTTCGTTAGGGAATAGATTAGAAAGGTAAGATTAAAATTTGAGAAAATATGTTTAAGGGATGTGTGTAGAAAGGTTAAATTATCACTAACATTATTGTTGTCATCCTAAAGCTTCGGTTTCGGAACAGGTTCATAATAACATATCAATTTTGTTAGATCTACAATTATAAACAGTTATGTTGACATAATTTATGTTTTTTCCGAAAATATTCAGATAATAACAGCTATTTACACACGGGAAAGTAATCATACCTTTAGTCAATCAAAAGTACTTAGAAAATTGCTAGTTCTGACCAATGTGTACATTGCTATTTTACATAAGGCGATGACTAAGCAAAATCAGATGAATTTTTGCACTTGGATAATTATCTATATTCACCAAGGCCACATGTGTTCAAAATTACTATTATTTATTAAAAAATAATTGCTTAGACTTCCGCAATACATTTATTTAATATATAATGTACCATGAACTGGAGTTAGTTGTGGTTTATTGAATTTTAATTATGGTGTGGCCACACCAATATAATGAAATAAATTTAAAAACGAAATAAAATTGTATCCCAGTCCCCGGAATGGTAAATAAGGTGACAAGTTTAAGCCAGGATGTAAAACACATTAAAATTTATCATATTTGTAATTGTTATCCGGTTATTTCGATATGTATATCAAATATGATTTTAGTACACAATCAGAGGGTTTTTATCAGTTTGTTTGACGACCTCGGATGAAAATTTGCTTAAGGTGAACCATGAGGCTCGTTTAAAAAACATCGAGCCATGCAAATGAAAAAAAAAAAAGAAAACATTCGATGTGTATTTGCATAAAAAATGCCTGGTAAAATTGTCATTTATTTTGATCTTGCATTAATGGTGAATAAAAATAAAAACTATGAAAAAGTGCCTATTTGGGGATTTTTATTTAAAAAAAAAAATGTCATTCGATGTGTATTTGCATAAAAAATGTCTGGTAAAATTGTCATTTATTTTGATCATGTATTAATGGAGAAAAAAACTAACTATGAAAAAGTGCCTATTTTGGGAGTTTTTAATTAAAAAAAAAAATTTCATTCGATGTGTATTTGCATTAAAAATGCATGGTAAAATTTTCATTTATTTCTAACTAGTATTATTGGAGATAAAAATAAAAACCCCTAAAATAGGCACTTTTTCATAGTTTTTATATATTTTTTTCTTCATTAATACAAGATCAAAATAAATGAAATCTTTACCAGGCATTTTTTATGCAAATACCATCGAATGGTTTTTTTTTCATTTGCAAGGCACGATGTTTTTCTAAACGAGCCTGATGATTCACCTTAATATACATTTACATTTTCGTTTTAGAATTATTATAAAATTAACATGGCGAAAGATTGTCATGGATATAATTAGGGTTTTCTGCCACCCCATTCAATAGGAATAGGCAGACAATTATGTAGTTGTGTATATTTTTTTCAACTATTGTTAACAGGACCACATGAATCAAAAAATAGAACATTTCCGATATTTCTTCAGAAACAACAACAGAATTTAATTGTTTTTACTATTATCACCTTAGTTATAAAATATTTTATGAATAATTAAATAACCAAGTAATATGTTATTTACTTTCTTCGACTGGAATATTGCACTAATTAAAAAAAACATTTGTTCCTTACAATATATAAGTTTTAATGAGCATATATATATATAGATTTTCGTCAATTTATCCGGTAATCTAACCATTTTACACTAATTGAGTTATATTTATTTTCAGCCGATGGAACGCACATTTAGAAGAATGTAAAACGAAAAAAAAGACTCCAAGTTTTCTAAAAATCCTCATCAAGACATTCTGGGTGGAATACTTCAAATTAGGAGTTTTAATCTCAATTAACGATATACCGATTCGTTTAGCCCAACCGTTAATGTTGGGGAAATTATTAGAATATTTCAGACACGATAGTAATATTGCTCGAGAAGAAGCGCTTATTTACGCGGGTATTATCGTCGGCCTTAACGGCTTATGTGCTTTATTTATAAACCAGTACATAATGGGAGCTTTTCATAATGGTATGAAAGTTAGAGCAGCCTGTTGCGCCCTTATATATCGCAAGGTAAGCACACAAACATAATTCTACTTATTGTCAAGTAGTTTAAATAAATTGTAACGCAGTATTAATCTCCTTAATGCATAAAATAATAAGTTTTATCTCAAAATGGTATGAGAAAAAACACTTATAGGTATAAATTTATAGTTAAAACATCATTGAACCCGGTAATACTTACTTTTCTTTATGCGCAACTGATGCATCGTTCCAGTATTAACTTTTAGCTATGCTGGTGTTTTATTATACATCAATTTACACATACCATCTTAAGAACTGATTTGAGAGCTTCTGATTTTTGTTTGTCCTCAAATAGTTTCGAAATTAAAACAACCCTGATGATTTCAATATAAGATAGAAATATACTTCTTAAAAATGTTGTTTTGACTTACCAAATAGGCACTGAAGCTCAGCCGGACAGCCCTAGGTGAAAACGCATCTGGTAAAGTTGTCAATTTACTATCGAACGATGTTAGTCGTTTCGATATTGTGTCGATTTTCATTCACCACATGTGGGTAGCCCCAACAATATCACTCATTGTCGCCTATTTCCTATGGATTGAAGCTGGATATGCAGGAATCGTAGGGATAGCAACGGTGTTTGTTGTCGTACCTTTACAAGGTAACAACAAAAACATAATCACTAAATGACCAATACCAGTTGAATTTATATTTAATCTTAATCAAAAATGATTAAACTTTAGTTTAAACTCAAAATCAGACTTTAGTTATTACATTTACAAACGAAATCAACCATTTTATAACAAAATCAGTCAGTTAATAAAGCGTCAGTAGTCAGTTCAGTTCTGCACCAATCAGATTGAAGCAAGTTTACTTCGTTTTATTTGGCGCGTTATTTAAACAATTTTGAGTTAATTATTTATGATTTAAAATGTATGTTCTGTTTATGCAATTTATAGTATGCCAATAAATGTAGGATGATAATCGCTTAAAAATGCGGTGTGTTTTGAAATATTTAGGGCCTATTTGAACTAAACATTTTAAAATAATGAAATAAAATAAAAATTAATATTTGTTTGTATTTATGATTTTAAGGATATACGGGTAAATTATCGTCCAGATTCCGTTTGCAAACTGCGTATAGAACAGATGAACGTGTTCGTCTAATGGATGAAATAATATCAGGAGTTCAAGTCATAAAGATGTATGCTTGGGAAAAACCTTTTGCTAAACTAATACAACATGCTAGAAAGTAAGTAAAATGCGTTTGATTTTACTTAAAAATATGTTTATTCTTGTGATTTGACCCAATTGAAGACTTAACAGTTTCTTGGTAGAAAATTAAATGTTTCGATAATTAAGAAAAAACGATTATTATAAATTATAACATTTCTTTAGGCTTGAACTGAAGATTATAACAAAAACATCGTACGTACGTGGTCTATATATGACGTTCAATTTGTTTACCACAAGAGTGGCGCTGTTTGCGGCCCTGCTCACCATGGTACTGATGGGACAAGAAGTTTCTGCTACTCGAGTAAGTCAACTGTAAATAATAATTCAGTATTACCAAAGTGTTCATTCATCGTCGAATATATAAAAATTGACTAACTAAAAATGATTTAAAATATTTTTATTTTAGGTATTCGTTTTCGCTTCATATTTCAACCTACTAGCTCAATCAATGTCCAGTATGTTCGTCCGCGGTATTTCCGAAATCGCTGAAGTCCTTGTTGCAATTAAACGCCTCCAAAAGTTCCTGTTAAACGATGAATTCGTAGATAAAATTCAAATGGACAACAACAACATCAACAACGAAAAGAAACAGAATTCCCGATTACGTTTAGAAAATTTCTGCGCCAAATGGACTGAAAACTCCACCGAAGATTCGCTGTCCAACTTAAATTTGAATGTGGAAAAAGGCAAATTGATCGGCATTATCGGCCCAGTTGGTGCTGGAAAGAGTTCTTTACTCCAAGCAATCCTAGGAGAGTTGCAGCCATCTTCAGGAAATATTTTGGTGAACGGGAAACTGTCGTATGCAAGTCAAGAGCCATGGGTGTTCGCAGCCTCGATTCGACAAAATATCTTGTTCGGGATGGATTATGAGAAGCATCGCTACAATAATGTTATTAAAGCTTGTGCACTGGAGCGGGATTTTAAACAATTTCCGTTTGGAGACCAGACTATTGTAGGTGACCGTGGCGCCTCTTTGAGTGGCGGGCAGAAAGCTCGAGTTAACTTAGCTAGATCTGTTTACCGCCAAGCTGATATATTTTTACTGGATGATCCATTATCTGCAGTTGATACTCACGTAGCGAAGCATTTGTTTCAAGAATGCATCAATGGCTATTTGGGAAATAAGACTAGAATATTGGTTACACATCAAATCCAACATTTAAAAGATGCGGATCATATTATTGTTATGAATAACGTAAGTATTTACATCACAAAATCGTCCTACACTACAATCGCAATAAACGAACACTAGAAAAAAACATTTTGAACGCTTAACTATTTTTGTAAGCCCCGGGTTCCTATATTTAGGCCGCAATTGCACCGGCGGTAGCCGCCAAGTTTTACGCTGAAATATTCACAAATTTCTAATGTAAATAAAATCACCAGTTCTAATTTAAATTTTCTAATAGGGTAAGATCGATATGCAAGGCTCATTCCACATGTTAGCTAACAGTGATGACTTGTACGCACAACTGTTAACAGAAGAACAAGAACAACCAGAAGAAGAACGGAATAATGCGATAAATGCGATGAAAACGAAACGGCAACAGTCTATTCGAGTAATTTGTAATAATATTAATGTGTAGACGCAATTATAATAAATTGTTTGTTTTAGAGCAAATCAAACTCGATTACAAGCACTTTAAGCGAATCAATTTCGAGTATAGTGGAAAGTTTGGATCAAGATACTAATGAAGCAAAGCAAGAACATGAAGAACAAAGTTCGAAGGGAAAAGTGAAGGGCTCTTTAGGATTGAAATACATGAATGGTGGCGGCAATTATTTCTTTGTTGCTATTGTTATTATTCTCTACATTTTAGCACAAGTTTGTGCTAGTGGCGCAGATTATTGGGTTAGTTTTTGGTAAGTTTCAAAACAATTTAAAACCAAGTATATATTGAAAATTTCGTATAACTTTAGGACAAAACAAGAAGAACTACACCGTCTCCAAGTACTTAATGAAACTATTGCTCTAGAAGAAGTCGATTACATCTCACCCCAATTCAGCACAGATACATGCCTCTACATCTACGGTGGAATAATAATCGCGTTATTCTTCATTGCATTAAGTCGCTCAATGTCTTTCTATAAATTATGTATGAAGTCATCTCAAAATCTACACGATAAAATGTTTCATAGTGTTGTAAATACAAAAATGCGTTTCTTTAATACGAATCCAACC
Source organism: Nebria ingens riversi (assembly GCA_018344505.1). Classification (NCBI taxonomy): domain Eukaryota; kingdom Metazoa; phylum Arthropoda; class Insecta; order Coleoptera; family Carabidae; genus Nebria; species Nebria ingens. The sequence goes on from JADQWA010000765.1 coordinate 80,977, forward strand.
GGGAGGATTCTGAATCGATTCTCTAAAGATATTGGGTCTATGGATGAGTTATTACCGAAAGCGATCTTAGATTCAACGCAAATTTTATTGTCAATGTGCGGCGCCTTAGTTTTAACAATGACTGTGAATGCGTACTTCTTAATACCAGTTGCGATTATCGGGGTTTTTTTCTTGTTGTTGCGAGTAGTGTTTCTGAAGACCTCAAAGAATATTAAACGACTTGAAGGCATTACCCGGAGTCCCGTTTTTACGCATTTGAATGCTACTCTTCAGGGGCTTACCACAATTCGTGCATATGGTGCCCAACACATCTTACAAGATGAGTTCGATAAACACCAAGACTTACATTCTAGTGCTTGGTACATGTTTATTGCATCCAGTTGCGCGTTCGGATTCTGTTTGGACATCTTATGTTTCCTCTTCACCGCTTTAGTCACTTTCAGTTTTCTGATATCCGAACAAGATACTTTTGGTGGCCAAGTCGGTTTGGCGATTACTCAAGCGACTGCGTTAACTGGACTGGTGCAATGGGGCATTCGACAATCCGCTGAAGTAGCCAATCAACTTATGTCAGTTGAACGAGTTTTGGAATATACAGGTTTAACTGCAGAAGAGCAACCAGTGATTCCGAAAACACCCACAACTCAGTGGCCTCATTCAGGAAGGATATGTTTCAGAAATGCTGGATTACGATATGCAGAAACTGAACCACTAGTGTTGACGAAATTAGATTTTACTATTCAACCCAAAGAAAAGGTAAGTTTTACCAGTTTTAAATGTAGTAAGCGTTCTAACATAAAATTATTTTCTAGGTGGGAATAGTTGGAAGAACTGGAGCTGGTAAATCCTCTTTGATATCCGCGCTATTCCGACTTGCAATCATCGAAGGAAACATTGAAATAGATGGTTTAGACACTAAAGATTTAGAACTACAATTCTTAAGATCAAAAATCTCAATCATTCCTCAAGATCCAGTGCTGTTCTCAGGTACGTTACGAAGAAATTTAGACCCATTTGAAGAATACGCGGACGAAGTCTTATGGAAGGCTTTAGAAGAGGTGGAACTCAAAGAATCAATCACTGGTAATAAACTGGAAAGCCGCGTCCTGGACAGAGGCTCAAATTTCAGCGTAGGACAGCGTCAATTAGTGTGTTTAGCACGTGCTATCATCCGAAACAACAAAATACTAATGCTGGATGAGGCAACCGCGAATGTGGATCCACAAACAGATGCCTTAATCCAGAAAACAATCCGGCAGAAATTTGCTGAGTGTACTGTTTTAACAGTCGCCCACAGATTGAATACAATCATGGATTCCGATAAAGTATTAGTGATGGAGAATGGTTCCATGGTCGAGTTTGACCATCCGTATATTCTACTACAGAATGTCAAGGGGGTATTCACAAATATGGTAGCGGAAACTGGCAACGCGGTCGCCGAGACGCTCAAGCGTACTGCCCGTATAAATTATGAACGCAAACATTCGTTGACTGAGTAAAGAGTTTTACGTAATTGTGTGAACAATTTTAAATTTTTGTGGGATAGATAGTAGTTTTTACTCGAAACGCAACACTATTTTTTATAAGACTTATACAACTTTTAAACGAAATAGTATTTGTGATATAACCACGCCAAGTGCCTAAAGTATTTTCATCTGAACAGTTTTAAGTGCAATTTTAAAAGATTATTATTAATTATAACTTATGAAAGAGGCTGTAACATATCTTAGGTTGACTATATAAACTTCCGTATACGTTTGTGCAACTTAAACGTTGTAAGAATCTCTTAAATAGGTTTCAACTAAAGTATGAAACTAAGCCACTATTCCGCAGAGTCCAAACGTCAGATTTGGAATCTACTACTATTTAAATGTACACTAAACGCATTTTATTTTATATTCAGTGGCAGCAACAATTAATTTTGTATTATCTAATTTATGTTTTAAGACAGGCTGTGATTGTCTTCTTAAATATATACAAACAGAAAACGCCAAAGTACGTAATATTCTAAATAGAAAAGCGGCATTTTAAAATTCTTAATTTTAGTAAATAGAGGTAAAGCCAACATTTGCCTTAACTTTCCGTAGTTTTAAAACAAATAAACTTAAGAATTGAAGAACGTATTGAGATTGTAATAATAGAATAAATTTTATTGTATATAAACTGTATAACATGTATACCTAATTTTTAAGTATTTTATTCTTTTACATTGAATCTTGGAGTTACAAAATCTCGCCGTTCAAGAAGTCGGATGTAAATATTTTATAAGAATAAAGCGAATAGTATAAATAACTTTGTTTTATTTATCACAAACCATGTCAATGATATTTCATAAATCATTAACTATTTAAGCTTTGATTAAACAAAGAAATTGTTATTTCATTATTCTTGAGGGTAAAATATACTATTAGTAGGGGGGCATTGTAGGAGGGGGCAAATAAATTAAAATACAAACATACCTTATTTACCCCATGTGCTACGCCAAATGGGACAAATCATCTATATCCGGTGGTGGAATCAACTCGCTTTTCAACCCCTGTTGAACATAAATCGATTTGGGCACCACCGAAATTGGCGGCTGATTAAGTCCTTGCACCTGACTCATAACAGGCGTCGTGTTGCTTGTGGAAGAATTCGGCATACAAACAACAACTAACTTCGGCGCCGTAGTAACAACCTTTTGTGTTTGTTGTGTGTTCGCTGTCGTAACAAACTTCACAACAGTGCTCGGTTGGTTTGGTGGTTGCGGCGTAATTTGGTGCACGGGGTTGCTAGGGGTTTGCGGTCGCGATGTTACGAATACAATTTTATTTTGAGACGATTGACCAACGCGAGACGTAGGGTTAGACATTACGATTGTCCGGGCCCCTGCTTGTGTGGTTTGTTGCACTATGCCCGTCGGAGCAGTTACACTACGACTGTAAGTGTTAACTACACCTGTAATGGCGGTGGTTGTTGTTGAAGCTGGTGGAGATTGAGTTCGAGCTTTGACGACAGCGTTTTGTAATGCGGCCCCTAAAGAACAAGTGACGTCATAGCGCTTCAAATAGTGATAGTCTTAGCGGGACAAAACTTACCTAAACACCCAAATTCAGTTTTATAATCTTCGACGTAGTCAGGTGGGGATCGCATCGTCTTCAAAATGGGCCCCAAAATTTTACTCATCAATTGTTTTATATGCCCAGATGAAATTTTGTCCACAATAACCATAGCCGGGTACTCTAGATGGGGATTGATTCGTGCAGCAATATGTTTGACTCGGGGCATGATGAACACTTTAATGACTTCGGGGCCGAGCTCTGAGAGGCCCTCGATCGATCCATATAGGGAAGACAATGGTGATTTGTCGTTTTGCAGAGCGCGGCTGAACATTCGCGTGACACGGGTTTGAATATTGTTTGTGCTCGTGTTGAAGTTTTTACAAATTTGTGCCATTAACCGTGAGGCGAAATCACGTAACGCCCAGTGGTTATCGAGCTCGGGACGCATACAGAGTTGTTTCGAAACGATGCAAGTCGAAACGGATGGAATTAATTCGTGTAACTTGAAAATTTAAAAAAACAAACAATTACGGAATTGATTAAAAATACTTTGGGAGCTAATTAAGGGCTCATGTTACTTTCCTGGGGATATAGAATGGGGAATACATTAATCTTTAAAACTACAATGATTTAAGAAACAATAATAGTTCGTAAGTCCTAGAATTACTCAAATCTCCATTTTTTTTTTATATAAAAAGAATTGCGTATAGGAGTGAATGTTGGGTATGGAAGACAATAATTGCTGTGAATACACTTACATATTTTTCTAAATATAAACTTGAATTGTCTAGAAGCGCTTTGACCATTCGCATCAAATAAATCAACAACGCTAAATTATTTTGGACTACATTCACTCTAACGCCTTCGGCGATAAATGTACACATTCGCGGTAGCATTTCATGTAAACCTGGATCACACGCTAAACTTTGAAGTGCTTCCTAAAAACGCATTTAATTGAATTAAAAATCGATTTAATTTTTAGGGAGTATAAAAAAAACTTACAGCCCTTCTTCCTTCATCAGAACCAACACAAGCCTCAGTGATTTCTTTATAATATAATTGTTGTTCCACTGACAATTCATGAGTAGCTAATTGTTTAACATGAACAGTCTCAACATTTCTTAATTTCTGGATTTTTCCAGTCCCTGGTTTCCCACCCATATCTTTAGTAGATTTATTTAATTTCGATAACGGATCAACAGATTCCAACTATAAACAACAGTAATTTAGTTACGAAATCAAAGAAATATTAGCGAAAATCTAACTTTTTGCAAATCTTTAGAAACTGGAGGAGGATTTTCGGGAACAGTAGGTTGAACCCCGTCTATACATAACCAATGCGCCCTTAAGGACACTTCTAAAGGTACTTTCGGGTTAACACTTTGTATGATTTCATTCAAATCCAACTCCTTCTCTTCAACGAAATGTAACTCGCGTCCTCCACCCGATGCAAAGCGAAACGGAATCGAATCTTTCGAGTAAAATCCGTATTGAGGCTGTGTAAGTAAACTAAGGTTAAATTTTGTTTGTTTATGCACCAAAGCTTTTAAGTACCTCGACATTCTTGCTTTTCAAAGCATTATCAATGTCAGAGGGAGTTAATTTCTGGCGTTTAGATTGATGCATGAATTTCGCAGCATCTTGTACAATCACTTTTAAGCGATATGAAACATCGTCCGCCAATTCTTTTGCGGCTTCATCCGGTAAATTACCGATGCCTATACTTTCCGCAATAACTTTCATTGATTCTACTGACAGCGTAGTGCCGTACAGAAGATCGGCTTCACTCATTTTTGATATATTTCAAAAGATTTGCTTCACAAAAGAAATGTCAAAACAACGCCATCAACAGTGATGGCGTCGACCGATTCAACAATGATCCCAAATTTGGCATAATGAAAATGATATAAAATTCATACGAAAATAATCATTTCTCATGTAACTTTAATCCTACCTTTAAATTACATCCAAAATATATGGTTTTAATAAAAACATAACCATTTTAAACACTCATATTTGCTGAAAAACGATTTAAACATTACCTAAAAGTTTCGTTAGGTTGCAAACATTAACTGATATGAGTGTGTTCTGTCAGCTATATTAACCAATTGAGAAATATGGATCTGAAAGATCGAGCCTCTGATTGGATGCATTTAAATGACGTAACACATCACCTAAATTTAAATTTAAACATTACATTTGAAAGAAACAACGTGATTTCTCTTTTAGATTTAAAAATATGAACCCACTTTCTTCATTTACTGTTATGTTCGATGTTTTTAGTTTTAAAACTCCTTGCAAATTAAATTTGTGCTATTAAATAAATTATTTATAAGAGTTTTACTTAAAAATTAAACATTATCTATTAGAAAAACTTGGTATCAGAACTACTTATGTTTGTTTCATAGTATTTACAAAGTTATTTAAATAGAACTAAGTTGATTATTTTATTCGATTCAAGGCAGATGCGTAATCATTAGAGTCAATTTATAGCCTTGAACGTTAACAATGTAGTCATTTAACACAGTTCAAAGTAATATTGCGAAAATGTAAAAGACATTTCTAGACAATATATTTTTAAAAACTATTTGTACCCATTACCATGCTATACCATATTATGTAAACATCGTGATTACATAGAGGCAGGAATGTAATTGTAATATTGTGCAATAATTTTTAAGCGAAACCAGATTAAAATTCGCGAGATATGTGACCGATATTTAAAACTGTTCGCATGGGGAAGCACTTGTCAGTCGCTCGCAATACTGCGAGGCGAGAACTTAATATTTTTAGTTTATATTTTTTACATATTACAGTATTAAAATCGTTAACGTGTTTCTTTTGTTGAATGTTTATTAGATATATGTGACAATGGACACACAAAAACCCCAAGGGAAAAAACCAAATCCCCGTCAACATGCGAATCCTTTATCAGCTATTACATTCTGGTAAGTACATTTAATTTTAATTTTTTTAAAACACAAAATCAAGATAAATTTGGATCACACACAAAAACGTTTTAATACTTTCGAAGTTTGGCATTGACCTGTCAACGTGACACGTGCTCTAAGCAACTGATAAAGCTCAGCTTCCAACTACAAGGAAGTTCTAAAAGCGTAGTTCCGGTTCTAATTATCTAAATAAATAAAATTATCAAACAAATGTTATCTAATCTTTATGTTATATTGGTTAATAAATCAATAATATATCTTTGAAAATCTATATTTCCTAAACCGGATGTCCACATATTTTTTATAACAAATCATACCAAATGAAAACTATTGTTATTCTTATCAAATTATATAACAATTTTAAATAATGTATTTTTATTATTTCCTCAAAAAAAAATCTATTGTGAGAACAATAGATTTTTTGATGAACACATGTGTTAAATATGCTTATGTATATTACGCTTTATCTGTGTTGACTCATTACATTTGGAAATTGGAATAACAAATGATAACATTGTAATATGAAGTGAAGAACTTATTGTTCATCCGAGAAAAGATATATTGATGCATTCTCATTTCTGTACACTTTGTAAATAAAGTTTTTAAAGAACGAAAACTATTGAAATTTCATATTTCATGCGTAAATAATGCAACAATTCAAAAGTGCTCTTTGGTTTAGATAAGAATGATTTATGATATTTGCATGACTCGTAGGTGGATGCTCCCGATATTTTACACTGGGTACAAACGTGATCTGGAGATCGATGATCTATTCGAAACGCTTAAAGAACATAGATCTAATTTAATGGGAGATAAGTTAGAGAAGGCCTGGATGACAGAGATAATTCGAGCCAAAAAATACCAAAGGGACCCTAGCCTATTAAGAGTTATATTATGGGAATTTGGGTTTTCCATTTTAGGTCTTGGGTTTATTGCGGCATTTTTAGAATTAGTTGTTAAGTAAGTGAATAGCAATAATTCATTGTATTCTCATTTGTTATTTTACTGTTGTAACTTTCCAAGCAATTATAGTTAAGTCACATTTATAATTTACTAGCAATTATGTTATATTTATTTGAATATTTATTATCTTTTCAACTTTAATTTGAATATTTGTTATATTATGACGAATTAAACAAAATATTTTAAACTATCAGCTATTTGTATTATTAAATTAATTAATTAAAAACGAAGTATATACAGTTATCAGAATAAATAAATTAGGAATTCATTGAAATAAAAATTAACCCAAGTTTTTCTCCTTTTTTTAGAATGTTGCAGCCATTAGCTTTGGGAAAACTAGTATTATATTACTCCACTAGTGTCGAAGAGCGCAACTCAACTGAAGCATACATTTACGCTGGCATTATAATCGTATCTTCATTTATAACCGTGATTATTTTCCATCCGTATTTAATGGCGACGTTTCACATAGCGTTGAAGTTAAACGTTGCATGTTGTTCCCTTATGTACCGCAAGGCTTTGCGTTTAAGTAAAGCGGCGATGGGAGAAACAACTGTTGGGCAAATTGTCAATTTAATGTCTAACGACATAAGCCGCATGAATGGCGCGTGTCTTTTTTGCCATGACCTATGGATTGGTCCTCTGGCGGCAATTATTGTTACTGTGATAATGTATCAAGAGATTGGAATATCCGCAGTGTTTGGGACCTTGTATATCATGTGCTATATTCCGTTTCAAAGTAAGTTCTTCAGCTCTACAGTGCAAAAACAGTCAGAAATTAGGAGATATAAAAAGTAATACCTTTGTAACTCTGAACCTGTTTGAAAATAATAACACAAGTCCCAATTTTTATTGTGCACATAAATTAACATGGACTAGTAAAGTTTTATCATTATAACTCTGAAATAGTTCAATTTAACGAATATTATATAAGAATAAAGGTCTATTTAAAAATTAATTCTACTATAGAAACGATCTAAATAATATTAAAAATCACAATTTTTTTTTAATGGTCATAAATTAACATGGACTTGTAATGTTTTACCGCTATAACTCTTAAACGATTCAATTTAACGATTATTACACAAGAATAAAGGTCTATTTAAAAATAGATTTTACTATAAAAACGATCTAAATAATATTAAAAATCCCAATTTTTTTTAATGGTCATTAATTAACATAGACTTAAAGATTTACCGTCATAATTCTTAAACGATTCAATTGAACAATTATTACACAAGAATACAGTTCAATTTAAAAATAGATTCTACTATAGAAACGATCTAAATAATATCAAAAATCCCAATTTTTTTAATGGTCATAAATTAACATGGGCTCCTAAAGTTTTACCATCATAACTCTTAAACGATTCAATTTAACGAATAATACACAAGAATAATGGTCTATTTAAAATTAGATTCTACTATAGAAACGATGTAAATAATATCGAAAAACCCATATTTTTAATGGTCATAAATTAACATGGAGTTTTACGTTTATAACTCTGAAAGGGTTCAAGTTATCGAATATTTCATAATAATATCTTAATTTCTATATCAATTTTTCTGATATTAATATATTTTTATTATAAGACGATGAAAGGAAATATATGATAAATGGTGGATAAATAACAATATAAAATCATCAAATAAGTAACAAACTAATTTAGTATTCTACTTAAAATATCTAACATTTATTTTTTTGTTTACAAAACGTTAAATACAGTGATGCTATTTTGTTGTAGGTTGGTTGGGGAAACGTAGTTCAGTTTTACGATTAAGAACTGCGCTACGCACCGATGAACGTCTACGACTTATGAACGAAATCATAAATGGAATTCAAGTTATCAAAATGTATACTTGGGAGAAACCATTCGCCGCACTTGTGGCCTTAGGAAGAAGGTAAATATTCAACAATCTCTAATTATATCTTATGTACTCAACAAATAACCTTAGTAGTGCATCTCAAAGGTGAAGGTCAACCACGATTAATAAATATACAAGAGAATAACTAATTATTAAAAAAAAAAAAAAAAACGTTGAGTCATTTTTAAACATCTTTTTTAAATTTTAGAAAATTGATATTTAATTAGTATATTAAAATTACTAGTAATTTTTTTGATTTTGATACAATTTTGTTTTCAGAAAAGAAATCTCACAAATCAAAGCAACATCCTACATCCGCGGCATTAACCTCGCATTTATTTTATTTACAACCCGCACCGCCATCTTCATAAATATATTAGCCTACGTATTATTCGGCTACAACATATCCGCGTCACAAGTATTCGTTGTGACCTCATGTTACAATATTTTAAAACACACAATGACCGACTTTTTCCCCTACGCAATTGCTCAAGTCGCAGAAGCGTACGTTTCTGTTAGGCGCGTCCAGAAATTTTTACTATCCGACGAAACTAAATTACAACTTGAATATCACGATAGTAAAAAGCCTAACGGGGTATATGAGTCTAATAGCATAAATTCGAAGAGCAAAAAGGCAGAGGCTAACAATCATACAGAGCCTGATGATTTAAGAATGGAGCCTAATAGTAATATTTCGAATAAGATTGGTATTGTCATGGAAAACGTAACAGCAAAATGGAGCGAAGAGTCCAGTGATAATACCCTTTCTGAATTGAGCCTGAAAGTAGTTCCAGGGCGTTTAGTTGCTGTAATAGGACCTGTTGGTAGTGGTAAATCAAGTTTGTTGCATGCAATTTTGCGAGAATTACCAATAAATTCGGGTACCATTAAAGTAAATGGTGTCGTAAGTTATGCATCACAAGAGCCCTGGTTGTTTGCTGGAAGTGTCCGGCAAAATATTTTATTTGGTGAAGCTATGAATAGACAACGTTACCAACGAGTTATACATTGTTGCGCTCTTGAAACAGATTTAACTCTACTTCCCTACGGCGACAAAACAATTGTAGGGGAACGAGGGGTGTCGCTATCCGGAGGACAACGAGCTCGAATTAATCTCGCCCGTGCTGTTTACAAAAATGCAGATATATACCTCTTAGATGATCCACTCTCTGCTGTCGATACCCACGTTGGTAAACAACTCTTTGATGCTTGTATCAACGGTTTCCTTCGTGATAAAACTGTGATCCTAATCACACACCAGCTTCAATATCTAAAAGAAGTGGACCAAATTATTATCTTATCCTCCGGTGTCAAAGAGGCGGAAGGAAGTTATAATCAGTTGAAAGAAACTGGGTTGGATTTTGCGAAATTACTCGATGACCAACCTACTGAAGAAGATCAGTTAGAAGGTAAAGCGACAGTGGCGCGGCGCAGAAGTTCGACTAAAAGTGTAACGTCGGTTGAAGACTCCAATATGGCTGAACCGGAAGAAGTTAAAGAACAAAGAAGTGTTGGGCATGTTTCTGGACAGGTGTATAAGGCATATTTCAACGCGGTGGGTAGTGGACTGATTATATTTGTTGTTGTGATATTTTTCATATTTTCACAAATGTCTGCAAGCGCCAGCGACTATTTCGTGAGTTATTGGTAAGTTGTAATTTAATTGCCTTAAGAAAATTTAATCTTTTATTATAATCATGGCTTCAAATAGATTAATTTTAATACGTTCGAATGAGTTAAACATAGCGATTTTTTAATAAGCACAAAATATATTTAGAATTTGATTCCATTTTATATAGAACTAATCAAAATAATGTCAAGAATAAAAAATTATTCTGGTCAAAATTAACATGGATATAAAAAGTGTCACGCTAATAAATCTGAAAGGGTTAAAGATAGCAATTTTTTTATAAGAATAAGATCTATTTAGAATTTCATTCTGTTATAGAATCGATCAAACGCATATGCAAAAATATTTTTTTTTAATTGAAATAAAAATTAACATGGTTTCAAAAAGTTTTGTGTTAATAAGTCGAAAAGGGTTAAATATAGCGTTTTTTTTATAAGTGAGAAATATATTTAGAATTTGATTTAGTTATGGAATCATTCGAAATAATATCTAAAATATCAATTTTTATTATGTTCTAAATTAACATCAGTTCGATAGGAATAACCAAGATAACATTTAATTTCAGGGTGAATTTGGAGGAATACCGTAGCAGAAACAATATAACTGTTGAAAACGACTCAGATTTTTGGGATTTCTCCCGAGAGACTTGTATTTATATCTATTCCGGTCTTATTTTAATGACAATTGTTATAACCATAGTACGATCATTCATATTTTTTAATGCGTGTATGCGAGCATCTACAAAACTTCACGATAACATGTTTACAAGTATAACCAGGGCAACAATGCGGTTTTTTAACACTAATACATCCGGTAGGATTCTCAATCGGTTTTCGAAAGATATGGGGAATATAGATGAGATTTTGCCTAGTGCTCTTATCGACGTGTTACAGGTTTTATTGCATATAGATTGTTTTTATATATATTCTAAGCATTTTAGTTATATAATTCGCATTTTTATTTAGTATATTTTTTCTAGATTGGTTTATCGTTGGTTGGGATAATAGTTGTGATAACTATAGTTAATCCTTGGTTATTGATACCAACTGTGGTATCGTTGTTCATTTTCAATCTATACCGAATTGTATATTTATCGACCAGCAGAAGTATTAAACGATTGGAAGGAATAAGTAAGTGGGATAAGTGGTTTTAATATGGAATATTTAGTAATCGGATTACTTTACGTAATGCACATCCCATTTCTGGAGATATTTGGCTTTTGATGCTAATTATAATTTTTTAGCTAACAGTCCAGTGTTTGGACATTTGGCAGCTTCTTTACAAGGTTTGACGACGATCAGAGCGTTTAAAGCACAACATATCTTAGAAAAAGAATTCGACAATCACCAAGATCTACACAGTACAGCTTGGTACATGTACTTAGCCTGTTCTAGGACTTTTGCAATTTGGTTGGACGCGGCCTGCGTCACATATATGGCGGCTGTGACTATTAGCTTTTTCATCATAGGAGCAGGTATTATTTATTTTATCATCCGTCTTCAGTGACAACTTACATATGTATAGATGTTTTAATTGTATAAGCATGCAAAATGTGTCAGTTTTATATAAAATATTTATTTAAAAAATATAGTAGACAACATTATGTATGTATTACAGAGGAATACGGTGGAAATGTTGGGTTAGCAATAACTCAAGTAATGAGTATGTTGGGAATGATACAATGGGGCATTCGACAAAGTTCTGAATTAGAAAACCAAATGACGTCAGTAGAACGTGTTAACGAATATAGCCAAATAGAGCATGAGCCTCCATTAGAGTCGGAGCCAAAGAAAAAACCACCACACGATTGGCCAACAATGGGCTGCATAGAATTCCGAAACATCTATTTAGTTTACGTTCCAACTGAACCTCCAGTACTTAAAAACTTAAGTTTCACAATAAAACCGAAAGAAAAAGTTGGTATAGTAGGTCGAACAGGCGCAGGCAAATCCTCCTTAATTGCAGCACTGTTTCAACTTACAAAGACTGATGGTCAAATCCTCATTGATAACCGTGATATAAAACAACTCGGTTTACATGATCTACGGTCGAAAGTCTCAATTATTCCACAAGAACCAGTGTTGTTCTCGGGAACAATGCGCAAAAACCTCGATCCGTTCGATGAATACAGCGATGAAACACTGTGGCGGGCACTTGAAGAAGTTGAACTGAAACAAGCGGTTGCAGACCTTGCAGGCGGTCTCAACAGTAAAATGTCAGAAGGCGGGTCGAATTTCAGCGTGGGTCAGAGACAGTTGGTGTGTTTAGCGCGCGCCATAGTGCGTAATAATAAGATTCTTGTGCTGGATGAAGCTACTGCGAACGTAGATCCGCAGACTGACGCCCTAATTCAACAAACTATTCGGGGGAAGTTCGCTGAATGTACTGTACTTACGATAGCGCATAGGTTGCACACAGTTATGGACTCGGATAAGGTGTTAGTGATGGACGCCGGTACTATGGTTGAATTCAACCATCCGCATTTGTTACTACAGAATCCGATTGGTGTTTTGTATAAGATGGTTGAGAAAACTGGACCTGCGATGCAAGATAATTTAATTGCAATTGCACGAGAAGTATATATATATACTATTAAGTGTATTTTTATATGATAACTAATTATTTTTATGTTTTCAGAGTTATAGAACAAGCGGACATCAACATGTGCCTTAATTTTGTTGAATTTATTAGTTAATATCTATATTTTGTGATTATTTATAGTATCTTTTTTACTATATTCTGTTTAGGTATCTTGCCAAAAATAGTACAATATTAATGTTATATTCACACAAAATTATATACGTACTTATATATTTTCTTGTTTATTACAATAGTTTGCACTTTTTTATAAATAAACATATACACAATTTATAATAATGGATATTACTACTTTATTTTTAACATCTAAGTGTGTTGTGTTAAAGTAGCTTATCAGTTATATCCCAATAAGAATTATACACAAATTATTTAAGGGAATATTGGCAGACGTTTTAAAGAATCAGATAAAAGGCGACATTTAAATAAAACATCTGCCATGTGTTGGCCCTAAACTTTCTTTTACGTATTCAGTTTATTTAGATTTGATAGTATATAAATAAAAATATAAAATGTTTAAATTTCAAGAAAATATTTTCATTCATTGTCCAATAAAATTGTAAAGATAGTTTATTGTCAGATTTCCAAAGAAAACATGTATTTAAGATTTTGAAAGTTGGATTTTATAAAGCAAATATAATTATTCAATACATATTATTAAAAATTATTATGGCCGGGCATTTTTTAGTTTTCAAATTTATTTTAAACCAGAGAAAATATTTATATATAATATTTTAAATTATTTACTAACCTTTGTAACGCTTTTTCACTAAACTTATTTGTGACAATAAATGTTAAATGTCAAAATATTTGAATATTTAAAAAAAATATATAAAACAGTTGGCATGCATAGTAGATACGATTTATTATATATAATTTTCCATACCTATGTAACTATGACAATATAAATAGGATAATAGCAATTTTCTCGTAACCGGTACACTTTTTGAAGAAATGTGTCAAACAAAAGTTGTTCAAATCATTAATATCTTTAACTTTAATTATAACTATTTTACTGTAAGTGCAGCCGTTTCGAAGATATGCAAAAAGTGTCTCAAGTAAACATGCACTTCCGGTTTGAATATGCTTTTCAAAAATAGGAGGTTCTTCCCAGGCATATACAAATCTTAAGTTTAAAGTTTCATAATTTTATCTTCAACTGTGTAGGCTGTAAAGCGCATACAGCCACATACACAGACGTCATGGTAAATTTCGAGAATCTTTACTTTCTTTTACGAAGTAATAAGTAAGTACTGTAATCACGAAAAAAAAACATCGGCCATGTAGCCCTAAACTTTCTTTTACGTAGTCAGTATATTTGATTTATAGTATATAAATAAAAATATAAAATGCTAAAATTTCAAGAAAATATTTTCATTCATTGTCCAATAAAAGTGTAAAGTTAGTTTATTGTCAGATTTCCAAAGAAAACATATGTATTTCAGATTTTAAATGTTGGATTTTATAGTAGTATAAAGAAAATATTATTATTCATTACATATTATTAAAAATTATTATGGCCGGGCATTTTTTAGTTTTCAAATTAACTTTAAACCAGAGAAAATATTTATATATAATATTTTAAATTATTTACTAACCTTTGTAACGGTTTTTCACTAAACTTCGAATTCGAGAAATTTTTTTTTCGTGATTACAATACTTTCTTATTACTTCGTAAAAGAAAGTAAAAACTCGACATTTTAACGGAAATACACCTTTTGACCTTCCCTGAATCGAGTCTGACTATTTTTGGAATGACGTCTGTGTGTGTGTGTGTGTGTGTGTGTCTGTGGGTATGTATGCGCTCTACAGCCTACACTGTTGAAGATACAATTATGAAACTTTAAACATAAGATTTGTATATGCCTGCGACGAAAACCTCTTATTTTTGAAAAGCATATTCAAACCGGAAGTGCATGTTTACTTAAGACTTTTTTTTGCAATTTCTGCAATATCTCCGAAACGGCTATACTTGCAGTAAAAATAGAATAAAATTAAAAGATATTAGTATTCTACACAACTTTTGGTTGAAACATTTCTTCAAAAAGTGTACCAGTTACAAGATCTTATCTTATTGATATTGCCATAGTTACGTAGGTATGGGAAATTATATATAATAAATCGTATCTACTATACATGTCAATTGTTTTAAATATTCAAATATTTAGCCTTTTAAAATTTATTGTCAGTGCCACAAATAAATTTAGTGAAAAAGCGTTACAAAGGTTAGTAAATAATTTAAAATATTATATATAAATATTTTATCTGGTTTAAAGCTAATTTGAAAACTAAAAAATACCCGGCCATAATAATTTTTAATAATATGTAATGAATAATTATATTTTTTTATACTACTATAAAATCCAATATTTAAAATCTAAAATACATGTTTTCTTTGGAAATTCGACAATAAACTAACTTTACAATTTTATTGGACAATGAATGAAAATATTTTCTTGAAATTTAAACATTTTATTTATATACTATCAAATCAAAATATACTGACTACGTAAAAGAAAGTTTAGGGCCAACACATGGCCGATGTTTTTTTTTTCTAGATTACAATACTTACTTATTACTTAGTAAAAGAAAGTAAAAATGGTGTTTGGTTAGAAAAAAAGATTAAATAATTTAAAATATTTGTTCAATCTTAATTAGATTAAGTTTTAAATGCTAAAATAAGTTTGAATTCGTATCCACTGATTCGATAATATAGGATTGTTCACCGGAACTTAGATAAAATTGAAAATAAAATCAACGCTAACGTTTCGGTTTAAATTAGACCTTTATCAGAGCTTTAAAAAAATGTATATTCAATATTTAAACAATGAAATGTTTTTTTTTTTTTTTATAGTTCATAACTCAACTTGCGGTAAGTTTATTTATGAACTATAAAAAAACCATATCATTGTTAAAATATTGAATTTACATTTTCTTACATATAATAATACAGCTCTGATGAAGGTTTAATTTAGGGCGAAACGTTTGTGTAATTGAAAGTGTTTGATTTTATTTTCAATCTTATCAAATTGCCGACGAACAATCCTGAATTGATGCTGTACACGAATTTTATTATTCAGCTGTTTTTATCGCATTATTTACTATTTGACTAAATTAATAAACAAATAAATAATTTAGATACTGGTAACAATTATATGAATTTTTTCTAAGTTTTTAGTTTTATTAACAGTGTTCGATTTACTAGAGAAAGAAGATATTACAGGTGAAATCAGGTATTTATTTGTTATAAGCAGGTTCATTGAAACCATTTTGTACAAATGGCCAATGTGAAATACAGCTGAAGTGTTTTTTTTTTTGTAAAGAAAACAAGTGCTAAATCGCTCAATGCCATTTAGAAAATAGTTAATGTATACACAGGTGTTACCAATAATAGTTGCACGTTTTTAGATCATATTTATTGTAAATTATAACATTTTGAAGCATCCACATTGGTAACAAAGTTTTAAATCGTGCGTGTTCAATTTTTTTTGTAATTTTATTAAATCATTTTAAAATTGTGTTGATATAATATGGACGCAAGTCCCATCAAGGAAAAACCCAAAAATCCACGAGCTTCTGCCAATCCACTTTCAGTACTCACATTTTGGTAAGATTAAACACATTTTTAATAACATTTTACCCTATTTATCAAATTTAAGCAACAAAGTAATACGCATTTATTGTTGTTTGGAAAGACTGAAATAAATGTCTCCAAAACTAGCTAAATCCTTCGGCAATTCGATGTAACTCATGTGCCACTCAATTATAGTGGCAAATGGCGTGCCGTTACGTATTTAATTTTATACTAATAATTAACATTAATTATTAATAATTAAAGTCTCAAAGCGTTTTACGGTGACCGGAAATAGTTATAATCATTATTTAAATATATATCTTAAAATACATTCTTAAATTTTTCATAAAACATAATTAAATATTTGTTTAAAAATTTGATCTTATTCGTTAAAATAAACAAACGATTGTTGTAACTTACGTTAATTTTAAAATACAGGTGGGTACTCAAAATATTCTGGAAAGGATTTAGACAAGAGCTAACCGAGAATGATCTTTACGAAGCGCTCGAAGAACATAGATCTACATTGTTGGGCGATCGACTTGAAGCAGCTTGGGAAGATGAGAAACAAAAATCGAAAAAGGTCGATAAAAAACCGAGCTTGCATAAAGTTATATTTAAAGTTTATGGATGCGGTTTTATGCTGTTCGGTTTACTACACGCATTTTTGGAAATTGGTATTAAGTAAGTAATTCAATCTATTTTATCTCAAAAAATAAAAATAGCACTAAATAATTTATGATTAATTGGGCAAACGCTTTTAATCAAACATATATATGTAAAGGATTTTCTGCCACTCCCATTTGATGGGAACAGGCATGTATGTATGTGTAACCAGAGATAAGTATAATATAATATATATGAACAGCGCTCATTAGTTTGTGGATGAGGAATGGCGTGGGATGAGAAACGTGTATGTGTAACTAGCGGGCTCCTTGAAATACGTTGTGTAAAAGAACTAAAATGAATCGAAACCTCTCTCTCACTATAACTTTCTCTTGGAGCAACGCACCAGAGATAAGAACTGTTTTCGGTTGTGTGTATAACGTACACCTAATAATACTGGGAATATTAATAATACAACTAGAATTCTTTAAAAATGTTTAACGGTACCAAAAATGTTTCAAATGTTAGCTCAAACTCATAATTTGTTACAGAATGTTGCAGGCAATATCTCTGGGAGGACTTGTATCTTATTATGCACCGGATAATGAAGACATGACAATAAATGAAGCGTATATGTACGCTGGAATTGTTATTGGTTGTACTTTTATAACTGTGGTAATATCCCATCCGACAAATATGGGTATTCTGCATATCGGTATGAAGATTCGGATTAGTGTTTGCGCTTTACTATACCGGAAATCGTTGCGTTTGAGCAAAACAGCACTAGGTGAAACCACGGTGGGGCAAGTTGTTAATCTATTGTCGAATGACGTGAATAGATTCGATGGCGCTGTTGTACTGCTCCATAACTTGTGGGTAGGCCCACTAGTCACTGGAGTCGCGACATATTTTATGTATAAGGAAATTGGAATATCTGCTTGTATCGGAGTTACTTTTATTTTGGTTTTTATTCCATTTCAAGGCAAGTTCTTCTTATAAAGTGCTCACATTAGTACCTTATTTTAACTAATTATTGTATTTTATATTGGCTTGGTTTCCAATTTTAAATAAATGTTTTTATTACTTAGGATGGCTCGCGCAACAAAGTTCCGTTTTACGACTTCGAACCGCCATCAGAACTGATGAGCGTCTTCGACTTATGAATGAAATAATAAACGGCATACAAGTGATTAAAATGTATACTTGGGAACTACCATTCGCCAATTTGGTGTTGGATGCGAGGAAGTAAGTTACATTTTAGATTTTTTCAAATCCATACTGTTGAAAACCTAATCTATAAATGTTTGACCAAATTTTTCTAGACGCGAAATAACTCAAATCCGCGCAACCTCCTACATCCGAGGTGTCAATCAATCATTCCATTTATCCACAACTCGCACTGCCATTTTCTTCGCCATATTAGCCTATTTACTCTTCGGTCACAACATCACTGCCCAAAAAGTATTTATTTTAACTGCTTGTTTCAACGTCATCAAACAGTCAATGACGGACTTCTTCGCAGTAGCTATCACCCAATTGGCAGAAGTTGATATTTCGATCAAACGAGTCCATACGTTCCTTATGTACGATGAAACACAAGCTCAACGTCCGATGACATTTTTTAAAGAATTTGAAAAAGGAGATATCAGCGATAGTCTCAAACGCGGCGATTCCATCGATAAAAAGCGCAAACGAAAAGGTGTCATTATGAAGAACGCTACCGCCAAATGGTTACCAAATCTAGCCGAGAATAGTTTGAATAATATTAATTTAATAGCTAGCGGGAAATTAGTAGCGGTCATAGGGCCTGTTGGAAGCGGTAAAACTAGTCTCTTACACGCTATTTTGAAAGAACTACCATTATCTGAAGGTAGTGTTGAGATAAATGGAACTATATCATATGCGTCACAAGAACCGTGGTTGTTTGCGGGAACTGTTCGACAAAATATACTTTTTGGGAAGGCATTGAATAAAGAGCGATATAAAACTGTTGTACATAAATGCGCGTTGGCGAAAGATTTTAAATTATTCCCTCACGGCGACAGAACTGTTGTCGGAGAACGTGGCATCTCTTTATCTGGAGGGCAACGCGCTCGTATCAATTTAGCACGAGCCGTTTACAAAAAAGCAGATATCTATCTCCTAGATGATCCTCTCTCGGCAGTTGACACCCATGTAGGAAAACAGTTATTTGAAAGTTGTATAAGTAACTATCTTCGAGACAAAACGTGCATACTAGTCACACATCAACTACAATATTTAAAACAAGTAGATCATATAGTTATTTTAAATAACGGATCAGTAGAAGCTGTTGGAAGTTATGAACAATTAAAAGCAACCGGTTTGGACTTTGCTAAGCTGTTAGATGATATCCCAACACAAGATGAAGAGATCAAGAAACGAATTAACATGAGGAGAGGATCCGTGCACAGTATTGGGAGCGTGGATGAGGAGAAATTAGAAGCTCCTAGTGAGCTACAAGAGTCTAAGTGCGTTGGAAGCGTGGCTTCGGCGGTCTATAAGGCGTATTTCAAAGCTGGTGGTAATTGGTTTACGATGCTATTGCTATTTTCATTGTTTGTTTTGGCGCAACTGTTCGCAAGCGCTGGTGATTATTTTATCAGTTATTGGTAAGTTTTATTATAACTTGGAACCAATTTATAAATGTATCTTTAAATTTTTTTGGACTTGTATTGTCTTTATTGATTATAAATAATACAACGTTTCGGCTACTGCATCTGCAGCCGTCTTCAGGCATGAGCTTTGCTGATGTAGACGGCTGCAGATACAGTAGCCGAAACATTGTATTATTTATAATCAATAATGACAGTGAAAGTCCAAAAAAAGTGTTTTAATTTAAACTCAGATACATTGTAAACTATTTTCAAACTTAGAAAGGATACATTTATCTATACTGATAGATACTCTTAGAATAAATTGTTGAATTTGTAGGGTAAATTTAGAAGAAGCTCACTATCGATATAAACTGGAAAGCAACGTAACTACATACCAAGAAACCACAAATTATTTCTGGACATTTCACAGAGAATATTGTATATACATATATTCTGGCGTAACAATAGTTACGGTTTTGATAACATTATTACGGTCATTCTTTTTCTTTAACATCTGCATGCGAGCGTCTACAAAAATGCACAACGACATGTTTTCCAGTATCACTCGAGCTACAATGCAGTTCTTCAACACAAATCCATCGGGGAGGATCTTAAATCGATTTGCCAAAGATATGGGTGTTGTAGATGAATCATTACCGAAGGCATTGATTGATTGTTTACAGGTTTAATATATTATAATCCTAAAATACAACTCAAATATATGATACCAAATTTATTTACTAGATTGGACTATCGCTAATCGGTATTTTTACTGTAGTAGCAATAGTAAATCCAATGCTTCTAGTCCCTACTATTGTAGTAATAACAATTTTCTACTTTTTACGAACCGTCTATTTAAGTACAAGTCGCAATGTTAAGCGTATTGAGGCCATAAGTATTATTATCTTAAATGACTGAACACGAATTTTTGTTATGTCAATTATAATTTTAGCTCGTAGTCCTGTGTTCAATCATCTAAGTGCTTCTTTGCATGGTTTAACAACTATAAGAGCATTTGGCGCCCACCAGATTTTAGGCAAAGAATTTGATGCTCACCAAGACTTACACAGCAGCGCATGGTACTTGTTCATTGCTTCAGCAAGAACATTTGCGTTTTATTTGGATTTAGTCTGTGTATGTTATATTGCAATAGTTACAATGAGTTTCTTAGTGTTAGGAAATGGTATGGACTAATGACATTATTTCGCATATTGATTTTACTGATATATTTTCGTTCCAGAAAAATATGGTGGCAATGTAGGTCTGGCAATCACCCAAGTAATGGGTTTGATGGGTATTTTACAATGGGGTATTCGACAATCATCTGAGCTCGAAAACCAAATGATTTCGGTGGAACGAATCGTCGAATACAGTAACTTAGAAGAAGAACGTCCAACTGAGTTACCAGGAGATAAAGAACTATCGAAAAAATGGCCAGAAGAAGGTCGAATCGAATTTCGTGATGTATATTTAAGCTACTCTACTTATGACCCTCCAGTGTTGAGGGAGCTCAACTTTACAATCCTCCCAAACGAAAAAGTCGGAATAGTTGGAAGAACTGGCGCGGGTAAGTCATCGTTAATAGCCGCATTATTTGAGCTATCAGAAATAGAAGGAGATATATTAATCGATGGTCAAAGCTGTAAAGAAGTAGGCTTGCACCAATTACGATCAAAGATTTCGATTATTCCGCAAGCGCCCGTTTTATTCTCGGGTACGATGCGAAAGAATTTAGATCCAATCGATGAATTTAGCGATGAAACGCTTTGGAAGGCGCTCGAAGAAGTTGAGCTGAAACAATCCGTCGGAGAATTAGCAGGTGGTCTTAATAGTAAAATGTCTGAAGGCGGGACGAATTTCAGTGTGGGCCAGCGCCAATTGGTGTGTTTGGCGCGCGCTATTGTCCGTAATAATAAAATTCTCGTCTTGGATGAGGCTACCGCGAATGTAGATCCGCAGACTGACGCACTTATTCAACAAACGATACGGAGTAAATTCGCGGAATGTACTGTGCTAACGATAGCGCATAGGTTGCACACGGTTATGGACTCGGATAAGGTGCTGGTGATGGACGCTGGTACTATGGTTGAGTTCAACCATCCGCATTTGTTGTTACAGAATAAAGATGGGTACTTGTATAAAATGGTACAACAAACGGGGCCTTGTATGACGGGGGTTTTGAGGAATATAGCGAAAGAAGTAAGTATTAAAATACTTTTGGGTCTTTATAGAATGTTAATGTTGTTCTTTTTATAGTGTTATGGCCGAAGCTACACAAGTGATTAATAATAAAACAATTTTTTTATCGATTTATACTATATTTTAGGATATTAGAATGAATCTCTTGTTGTTTGTTACTTATTTATGATGATTTTTAAGTAAGCTTAGTTATTTTATATATAATTTATTGTACGAATTTTTTTAAATATTAAAGTTTTCAACAATTGTACTTTTCACAAGTCTTACCTTAAATTTCGAGTTCTTCTTTGGTAACAATTGAAGTATTTTGCCATAGACCATCACCAGAGAAATGATGGGGTTTTTCAATAAAATATATACATAGATTGAGTTTTTGGCGCGGTGTTAAAATTATGCCTTTTAAATCAGGATTCACCTTAATGTCCATTAGGGTTTTTCTAACCTTTTCCCTACAAAAATAAAATAAAAAAATTATAAGCAACAAAAATTAACAGTTGCGATCCAAAGAGAAAAATACCTTGGATATAATAGAATCATACAATTTCTACTAATTTCCTTTTTTGGGATACTAATTTCCAATAAATAATGAAGCGTTTTTTGAACAGTGATCAACGGTACATGATACCAATGTATATTAGCCACCAACTGTTCTCGAATCGCTTTTGGATCAAGATTCAACTCCAAACCTAAATAATTCACTATATCGCATCCTTTCGTTCGATCATTACCGTCTTGTGCATATTTTTTGAAGATAGTGTCGCTTGCGCATAGCACATGTATACTGACGCATTTCACATTTAATTTGTTCAAATGTTCCAGCCGAAGTTTCGCTTTATTTAGGCAAAAAACTAACCGGACTATTCGCTGGTTATTCATGAAAGCCTTGAACAGCGGCTCCTTTTGTAAATCATGCAAACGTTGTAAAACCGAATCAGGCGATAAGGTGTAAATACCAAAACATTTTTGGACTGATTTATCTGGAATACCAAAATCCTATACCAATTTTGGTACGAAGATCTTATTAAATTAAATTTACCATCAGATGTTCATGGATTTGTGTTATACTTTCGCACGGAACTGCAATTAATTTAGGGAATTTAAATAAAACTGTTTTAATATCCACTCCATTTAGTTCTTCATATGTAGCCAGGATTTGTTCAACAAAGGCTGGATTTGATTGTAATAGATAACCATGTTGTAGGACTTTCTCATTAGGAAACTTAAATGTCTCAGTTAATAAAGTAATCATCTTTGATATCAGATGGAAGCTTTTATATTTGAAGCGGTCATAAGTTTTAAAAACTTTTTCCACTCTTTCAATTGTGCTATTTAAGCGCCACACTAAATAAATATAGAAACGTTCTTTTAAGTTATATATATATATATATATATATATATATATATATATATATATATATATATATATATATAAATATATATATTAAAGTCAATTTAACTGTAAGAATCGCTTTAGAATTCGGTAAAACTCTTTACTATTATTAGATTTGTTTCTTACACTAAATAAACTATGCGTATGTAGTAAAACTCACCCAAATACTGTTTAAAAATAACTTCATGTACATGGACAATAGAGTCTTCCTCAGTAAATTGATTTAAAATAGGAAAAATAGTTGGTTGAGGGTTTAAAGACAACAATAATCGCTGGGCTATGTCTACATCCTCTGGGATGATACCATGAGCTTTTAATAGCGCTATAGGTTTTTTAACCGTACCCCGAAATCTACAACGGATTCAAGTTACTTCAAAATGCCTTATACTTATATTTAATTTGTTAATACCGCAATAAAATTTGCGCTGATGCGTACGTAAAACCGGCCTCTTTTAAATACAAAATATTGTGCTCAATTGTATTACAATGAAGCAACAATGTACTAGGATTAGTTAAAATATCTGATTTATTAATGCCCATTTTGTCCAACGATTTAAAAGTGTCTATCAATTTATAATTATCAACTTTTTTTAAAGCTTCATTCTCACGAATTAATGCTGTTGTTTTTTCGTATGAAATCTCTAAACGATAATAATTGTTTATTTCAAATGTAAAAATGTCAACATCTAGCCACTAACCTAAGTATTCTTGTATTATCTTTTTTTGTAATTGTTTTTGCTCAAACGTCTTTTTTGGACCAGTAAAATATTGTTGTTTGAACACTTGTACATTACTTAAAGATATAATGGTGTGTTTAAAACGATTGTAAATTATGTTTCGAAACATATTTCATGTTGGTTTGTAAAGCGATAATTTATTTACACAGGATAGCGTTACGCGGTAAATTACGCTTGCAAAATGACTTATATTATTTTATTCTTGTATATAGTTTAAAATAATGATTGATTATATATGTTGGACAAATATTATGCGTTTATGAATGCATTGTGAGTTATAAAGCTACTGACTTATTAACACTGCTAAAGAGTATCGAAAAGTATGATTTTAGAACTAAATTTAGAACCTCGATCAACCAGTAAGCAAAATCCAAAATGTCAACAGCTTTTTGCAAATAATCTTCGTACGTTGTATTTTCGCTTTAAACTTAACATATATTCTACTAATTTTTATTAATATACTGCACAAAAATGGGTTGGTCAGACGGTGTAAATTATATTTTATTTACGAATCCCATTTCGGCAAACACGATTAGTTTGGGAAAAAGTGCTGTGAACGTAAGCTTAGGCCTAAAATTCCTGTTAAACTACATTTTAAACATGTTTTTATATCACTTAGGCCGTTTTGAAACCAAAAGTTCAAGATGCAATTATACAACAAATAATTACTAACGAAAGAGTCCCTTTGTATAAACTGGCGCAAGAAGGAGGTCCTTTCATTAGAATTGGCGGTCTGATAGGGGCTTCTGCGGTTGTTTTGGGTGCTTATGGAGCCCACCGCAACTACCCCAAAGAGAATGGTGCAGAATTGCAACGTATTTTTGAAACGGGAAATCGATATCATTTTATTAACAGTTTGGCATTACTGGCAGTTCCCATGTGCCGGTGTCCTAAACTTGTAAGTTCTATTTTTTTTTTTTAAATCTGCAGAATAAATATTAATTTTAATTACAGAGTGGTTCTTTTCTGATTGTTGGAATCACTTTATTTTCTGGGGCTTGTTATTATCATGGAATAACAGGAGAAAATAAATTTAGGCAATTAGCGCCTGTTGGAGGAACCTGTTTAATTTTAGGCTGGTTAGCTATGGTTTTGTAAATAGTACATTTAGATTTAGTAATAATTATCTCACTGTTAGCTTTAGTGTTAATTGTTTTACACTTTACATTCTGGTTCTGCAAATGTTTAATTATATTGTTAAAGTAGCAAATTAATTTTATCACTGTATAATCTCATCGTGTTCTTCTTTATTTGTTAATAAATTAATTGGAAATGAAAATACATGTTAAAATTTTGTTTTATTATTTTCAATTTGACTATAGAATATATGTAATAACAGTTCATATCACGTTGAGAAAATTGTAGAATTATAGGTAGATTTTTAAAAATGTAGTTCATACCGCGAGAACACAAAAATATTCTGCAATATTAGTTCGGCGTCGCAATATAGATAAAATATATCAAAAACAATAAACAAAAATAAAATAATTTAAATAATACAATTAGTCAATAACTTAAAATACTGGAAATTATTTAAAAATGCACCGCGATGTTAACAAACACTTTCCAAATAAAAACATGTTATGCATGCAACCAATCATCGGCCGACTTATTGAATAAAATCACGCCGGAAAATGCAATAAACTAACCGCGTTGTAATCTACGAATAATTAATACCACTGCTTACTTTCTGATTCACCGCATCCAAAAAATGCCTTCTACCATCCAGATACATCATTGCCTCATGGTAAGACTTCGGGAACACTTCTGGGGCAAGCTCTGGAAGCTCGAACGTAAAATGAAATACGTTCGTGGTATTATGAGTGCCGGTACGCGCCTCAAAGCTCTCAGCGTAAACAGTAATTTGTACAAACTGCATTTGCGTGTATACAACATGCGCATGCATGCGGATAAGCGAGTTCACCTCGATTGGCTTATGGAAATTAATATCAGAAATATGACGTAATTCAGGACGATATTTACTAGATAAATAGGCTAACGCCCAACTTAATTCAACAGCTTGACGCATCAGAAAGCCGCCGAAAACTTTATTGTGTAAGTTACGATGTTCAGGATGTGAGAAGATTATGTTGGAAAGTCCACAGGACTCCATCCATACACAACCAGGTGGCAGAGTTTTTTTGAGCAACGAAATTTCGTTGGTTGCCATTGTACGTATGAATAAATCGTGGATTATTTTTTGTTCTTCATCGCTTGGGATGACTTTGAGTAGCGATTGTGTTTGTAGCATGAAGCGCCGTTTTTTACGAGTTTCGCCACCATCTAATATTTTTTGTTCTTCTGCATTGGCGGGCTCAAGCGCGTTTACTGCAGCTGCGCCTGCGTTTGTTGGGTCACGAGCTGCCATTAGAAACAAAGCGCGGGTCAATTTATGCCAGTGCCCATGGCGCATTTGTTCTAACCATACTACAACTTCTACCGAAGATTTACCTACCCAACTTACGTGACCTGATAATCGGATATCATCCGACGGCTATTAAAAAATATATGTAATCAATAACATTCGATAATTTAGTAATATAAACTCAACTTTATTATACGTAGATTAATATTTATTAAGCACATGACGAAATAGTATTAATACATATAATAAAGTTAAATTTGTGTTCTAACTAACCGTTGGTTTAAAATCAGTAAAATCTATCTTATCGACTAAGACAGTAACTAAAGTATGTGGCGTTGGAAACCCAACTTTATGTTTCGGATTTTTAATATGTTTATGAACTACCCAAACTGTAACATCAGAAACAAAATCATATAATCATTTTGTTTCATGTCATTTGTTTATTACCAGCGAAAATATCCATGTCTTCGAGCAATCGTCCAAGTCGGACACTGCCTAAAAATGTTATATACCTATCCTGTAATACGCCATCAGACGAGAGAGGAATCAAGGCAGATGCAAAACTGTCTTGCATCGTTCTCGGTTCGAGTTCTGCTTGATTTTTTGGTAAAAATTGCAATAAATGTCGTCTTGATTCCTGAATGGGCTTATACCCGCTTTCAACCCCCATTAATAGCGCTAGTTTATCTTTAACTAAACAGATAATTTAATAATATATACTTTAAACCTTATAAGGTATAAATTAACCTTCTTGAATTGTCTGTAGTGGTGTATTTGGATCATGATTTAAATCCTGTGATGATGATAGTTTAGTTATAGAAGTAAAAATACTTCTAGTATTCCTAAAATTGTTTTATAAATTATATATATCACAACATTGAATATGGTTCTTACGTTTTTGTTGTCATTTTTGCCACGACATTATCGATTTCATTAAATAAAATTCGTTTTAAAAACGTAGACCGAAATATCGACGACATATTTGCTATATTTTATAAATAACCACTACTTTTTAGTATAAATATTCGGAACAATAGCTGTATACTCTTAGGGAAAAATACAAATTCGAACACGCCTTCGCAAATGCCAAACACTCAGTAAAGATCTCTGGTAAAGATAATGTAAATAGAATCATTTCAAACAGTGACTGTACTATTTTCCCTACTGTAAAATAGATAGCTTGCAACTTGTATAGAGATTGCACATTGGTTAGGACAGAGACTATGCTATAGATGGCGTGGTTCTTCCTTTTTCGACATTCGAAAAATAGTTTTCTATCTATATCTGGCGGGCTATAACACCCCTTAAGCCGGACCTATACAAAACTAGCTGGTGGTGAAAACCAGTTCCGGGTTTTTACATTTCGGGTATACCAGGTTCCGGGATACCCGTTCATTTCTCACAGCAGTAAAACATTCTGAATTTCTTTATTTATCAAAATTCTTATTTTAATAAGCCTTTTGGCTACTTGGATTGGATTACTGATAGCGATAATATTTAAGCTGAAGTTTTTAATTCCTGGATAAGACGAAGTTCCGTTATTTCTGGAAAGGATATAAGGAATTCAATTGGTTATTAGTAAATTTAATTTGCTTTTAAATAAATTAAAATTCATAATTATATAGCACCATTAGTCATTTTTAGTAAGTTATCACTTAGTATTGACAATGAATATGGCGCTATATATAATGTAGTGGCCATTTTAATAGCAATTAACAATTATTACAAATAATAAGGAGTTTGTATTTCTATGTTTCAATTGGTACAAAAATGAATATGAAAAATTATTCTTTATTAAAAACATATCATATTATCTTTAGACAAAAAAAGATTGATTAAACTGATATAAATAAATTATTTACATACTTAAACATTTACTAAACCAATATCTCCAAGCTTTCATGGGAATTGCTTGTCAGTCTTGTCGTATTTGGGCCCGACGCCATGCAGATATCTTCACTTTGGTGGCAACGTTTCGCGGGCAAATTCAGTCGCAACGCAAGCCAAAACCGTTCGTCGTTCGATCGTTCCCATAGAATAACATGAACAGTGCGAAGGATCGATGTTAGTGTTTCACCATGCACGTTTTTCACTTGGGGCTCTGAGTACGGCATCGGTTTCAATGCGATGCAGCTTAGAGGAGGACCTAACGCTTGAAGTTGTTTGAACGCCTGATATAAGGAACCTGCGTCCCAATTTTCATTTAAACTAGCTGGGGATAAGACAGAGAAAATTCGGCGAGTCTTTCGGGCTGCTTCTGCCAACTCTACATGCCCTGAAAATAAATGAGTTTCAAGAGTCAAAAGTTAACATGGGTTCAAAAAGTTTTATGGGAATAAATCTAGATTGGTTTGAAATAGTGGATATGTTATAAGGATAAAGGTCTAATTCAAATTTGATTTTGCTATAGAATTAATTAAAATAATACTATAAATCCAAAATTTTTGGTTGGTCAAAAGTTATAATGGGTTCAAAAAGTTTATATATGAATAAATCAGAAATGGTTTGAAATAGCAAATATTTCATAAGGATAAAGGTCCAATTAAAATTTGTTTTTTCTATAGAATCAATTAAAATATTACTAAAAACCCAAAATTTTTTGTTGGTCAAAAATTAACATGGGTTCCAAAAGTTTTATGTGAATAAATCTGAAATGGTTTGAAATAACGTATATTTTATAAGAATAAAGGTCTAATTAAAATTTGATTCTGCTATGGAATTGATAAAAATAATATCCAAACCCTAATTATTTTTTTTGTCAAAATTTAACATGGACACAAAAAGTTCCACCCCTATAAATCCGAAACGGTTAATTTTAACGAATTTTTATAAGTATAATGATCTGTTTAGAATTCGATTTAGCAATGGAATCAATTAAAATAATACTGAAAATCTAAAATTTTATGTTGGTCAAATATTAGCATGGGTTTAAAAAGTTACACCCCTATAAAATCGAAACGGTTTCAGTTAGCGGTTTTTATATAAGAATAAAGGTTCATTTACAATTCGATTCAGCTATGGAATCAATTAAAATAATACCCAAAATCCAAATTCTATCTTCGCCAAAAATTAAGATGGGTACAAACAATTCCACCCCTGTAAGTCCAAAACGGTTCAAGGTAATAATTTTTTTACAAGAATAAAAGTATATTTAAAAGTGGATTCTCTTATAGAATCAAAGATAAAAATATCCAAAAACCAAAATTTTATATGGGTCATAAGATTGAAACGGTTTGAATTAGCGATTTTTATGTAAGAATAAAGGTCCATTCAAAATTCGATTCTGCTATGGAATCAATAAAAATAATATCTAAAATCTAAATTTTTATCTTGGCCAAAAATTAACATGGGCACAAAAAGTTCCACCCCTATAAATCCGAAGCGGTTAATTTTAACGAGTTTTTATAAGAGTAATGATCTGTTCAGAATTCGATTCAGCAATGGAATCAATTTAAAAAAATACTGAAAATCCAAAATTATGTTGGTAAAAAATTAGCATTGGGTCAAAAATTAGCATTGGTTCAAAAAGTTACACCGCTATAAAATCGAAACGGTTTTTATATAAGAATAAAGATCCATTTAAAATTCGATTCAGCTATGGAATCAATCAAAATAATACATAAAATCCTAATTTATATCTCGGCCAAAAATTAACATGGGTTAAAAAAGTTCCACCTCTAAAAGTCCAAAATGGTTAAAGGTAATGATTTTTTTACAAGAATAAAAGTCTATTTAAAATTGGATCCACTTATAGAATCGATGATAATAATATCCGAAAACCAAAATTTTATGTTGGTCAAAAATTGGCATGGGTTCAAAAAGTTACACCCTATAAATCCGAAACGGCGTCAGTTAGCGAATTATACAATCGGTTTTAAATTTGATTCAGAAAATGTATTGTTTAAATCAACTTACAATAATTCACATTTGAAGAAAACTCCCTTGACCCACACTTATAGTTATATTTTGATTCTAATTTAGGAATAAGAACACTGAGGACAATTTCAGCATCCTTTTGTGAGTAGCAGATGAGCACATCTGTAATTTTTCCATCTGAAACGAAACAAAAAAAACAAATAAATACTTAATTTGTATCATAAAATATAAGTTATATATACCTCCATCTTCAACAGGGCCAAAGTGATCTTTGAACCAAACCCTAAACGCCAAACCATACTGCATGTTTAGAACCGCTGTTGTCACAATGAGCAGTAGTAGGATGGCGAAGAAAACAACGATTTTCTTCCATGGAACTGGATTAGGAATGATATGTTCTACCAAAACTGGAAAACAATAAATAATGAGAGAATTGTCCAAAGCAATTTTTAAGAGTAAACCAACCTTTTTCACTAATACTGACGGGAAGCTCTATATATTTATCCGGTTTACTAATACGGCATATATAATCACCATAATGTTCTTCCGTTACCTCCTTGATGACCAAATATGCTCCCAATGTTAAACCATCTTCTCTGTAACACAAACAAGAACAAGCGCATTGTAATTATGTTGTTTTAATTATAAAACAATTAAATGCATAATAAAAAATGATAAATATTCTACTGTAATTAAAGAAAACATAAACATTTATTGGATTTTTATAGTTTCTTGATATTCGACTACAACCAAACATTTATTATGATTGCTAAAATAAATTAATTCTAAACAAAATTTCAACATTCTGAGCTCAATATGATTTATATATATATACTATATATATATATATATATATATATATATATATATATATATATATATATATATATATGTATATACATATATATATATATATATATATATATATATATATATATATATATATATATATATATATATATATATATATATATATATATATATATATATATATATATATATATATATATATATATATATATATATATATATATATATATATATATATATATATATATATATATATATATATATATATATATATATATATACATACATATATACATACATATATACATACATATATATATATATATAATTTATAAGCTTATACATATGTAGATTGCAAATATTTTAAAAGAATGGAATGGAACATTGAAAATTGTAAATTAGGAATGTGCTGAAGGGTTTGATCCGTCTAATGACTGACCTTCACAATTTTATTGTTTGTACAGCATTTTTTCTAGTTGGGATATATAATTTGATGGGTTTTATTTTTATTGTCTTCGTGCTCAAGATAAGAGCATAGTGAAGACGTGTATATGACGGTGGACCAGTTTAAGTTCACTAATTATTGGGTAATTATAGTACTTTTTCGTTTTGTTGTTTTACAAAACACAAGAACCGGCCGACGGGACACAGATGACAAGATAAATCAGTTTACAATGCGACAAAAAAATAATCGAACAAATTATCTGGGTAATTTGCCCAATGGAATATGATTATTTCAAGACAAAAATTGATTTAATTTGTTTGGGAAGTTGTTTATTATGTTAAATTTTTATATCGCAACTTTTCTTAACTAGACTTTAATATAATAAAAAATACATGATTATTTCTATAGAAATATTTATTATTAAAGTTAATTAGTTCAAAATTATTATCAAAGTATTTCAATATGCTTCCTTTAACTTAACTTAAAGGAAATTAATTGTGAATTGTATTATGATTATTAGAATAAAAGATATATATTTCAATATGTATTAAATACGTATATATTTGAAATATATATGATTTCCATTATGATTTAGTAATAGAAAAACATAAAAAAAGTGGACGCCGAAGCGGATGATGCCAGATTAATATAATGACATTGCCGACTGACATTTTCTCTTGCAAAAACGATTGCATGAACCCAATTATTATATGAAATTGTTGTAATTTTTATTTAGTTCGTCAAATGAGAATTGCACGCAATATTGCAAATAAAAGAGAAATATACATATATATATGTACGCACATTTTGCGCTGCTTTCATTATCTCTTATATTACTGAGGCGTCAGTGTCGCACGAACTACTGTCGACTACCGGTAATAAACCGTAATCTGTTCTGGGTAATAATTTTCGTGACGTGCTTTTTTGTTCCAAGTATTAAAAAAATAAAATAAAAAAAATGTACGCGCCTTCTTGCTTGGCTAGTGGCTGCTGTCAAACACAAAGCCCACTGTGGGAAATTGACAATGTCACTAATAGTGCCGGCACTTTATATAAATGTGTTTTTGTGTTAAATAATTATGGTTAATTGTAGGTGTTTATTTATAGAAAATGATAGGAATTTATTGCCTTCTTAGTATTACTTTAAATCAAACTAATGTTATACAGACTAAGGGCTGGTATCAAAAACAACGCAACTAAGACCACGTTTAATTCATGACTTAAATATAGTTTGTCAATTTTTTAATAGCAAATAAAAAGTTAATAGTTTTCTGAAAAATATCGACCAAATTAAATATAATTAGAGATAATAAAACTGATAATTCAACAATTATAATTAATTTTCTATAATTAAAATAAGCAAACCTAATTTTTGTTTTATTGTGTTTCTAAAAACTAGAAAAATTCTCGGACATTTTATTTAATTATTGTTACCTTCGTAATGAAAATACTCTTGTTTTACTCAAGTTAATTAATTAAAAATACATCATTAATTAATTAAAGAAGAAAATGAACGATTTTCTGTTTTATATACAAAGGAAAGAAAAATTGGTATCATGACGGATGGATAAAGAAAAGTATTCCGTTTTCCAAGAAAATAAAGAGAATACGTAATCATTTGTGTTCGTTAATTAAGATTTCCTAGGAAATTAATTATATACTAATTATATAAGTTCAGGTTGTAGTCTTTGTATGATACCGGTGCAGTTTATTTCTCTTTTTATACTCGATTTCAAAGTAACTGTTGTTACTGATTGCAAAACTAGAATACATAATTATCATTTGTAGAACAGCCTTACTTTTATTACTTAAAAGTAATTGATCAAAATTTAAAATTACTTTAAGACGATGAGGAAAAAAACAAAACAAAAGTACAGAAAAGGACTCACCTATCAACTTTTTCTTGTATGATTCCATCTTCTTCATCTATTGTACCATTTTCCTGACTTCGCAACCAATACGCGTCATTGTGGGCATCCGGTAAATCGACCTTTCCTATTACAAAAATATTGGAATTAAACCATTGACTCAATTCAAAATTTAAAATAGCATTCAAGCCATATAAGTCAATAATTGATCACAATATTTATCATAGTTTCGAATCGATCTTTAATTAGTAAAACATGATTGCATTTGCAAATATATGTATACAATAAAATCTTGTTTGCACATACATCCGAGGTGGACACAATGCGCGCATATTCCAACAATACACATCCAATCAATATGAAATTTTTGTATAAGGTTTTTCTTATATATGTATAAGATTTCTCTTGAAGAATTTCCCAGAATTCATTTCGATTCGAAACCCGATCAAACAATAGTCAAAGTGTTAAACGTGTATAAGTGAAGGGGGAAGGACGAGAAATCAATTGAAATTTTTACCTAAGGATAATTCTTAGGTTTTTTCCAATTTAGAATTTTTTTGCTTGGCTTTTTTTTATTGTAGAATTTTTATTCGTTATTGTTACAACGATGACTTGTAATATTTCGATTAACGATATTGAAGCATGGTTGTTAAAATCAGATATAGTTGTTTTTATAGTCAGGATTAGAGTAAGCTGAGATTGCGATCTAGACGCGGCTACATCTAGCTGTAACTATTACTAGTTCTAAGCAAATTGCACGAAGAATCTTTATAGCACCTAAACGGTTAATTAATGTACAATAACTAACCTACAAACGCTTCACAGAACAGTCTTACCGACTGGCCCACTTCGACTTGTTGTGATTTTGGTTCATAAGTAACTTTGGGAGAATCTGGTATTTTATCTGTAACAAAAAATAAATAAAATTATAATTCGTAAATCAGAGCGATTTGATTATTTTTTGAAATCGAAATAATTGTTGCTGAAGTTTGGTTTGTTGAAGCGGATATACGGAAATAACGATTGGTTAGGCTTGGGTTGTAATATTGCCTAACACAATGTTCTTTGTAATATTACTAAGAAAATAATTCATATTTCATCGTAAATCAAGCACCAATGTTCTATGCGTTTACGATGCCCATATGCGCATCCGCTATTTTATGTTGGCAATCGTGCAAAACTAATTTTCTAGAATCGTCTTGTATATGCACTATTGTTTAAGTCTGGCTGTTGATTCAAAATATGATTCCTAGCTGATATAGAAACGTAAAATCTAGAATGATTTCCATTTCGATTTTAATCATTTAAGCAGTATTTAAACGTTAACTGCAACTTATGGTTTTTATCTACTTTTCTAGAAACTAGTGTAATGTATAAATTTAGTCATTCTAATACCAATAATGAATGGTCCTTGAGCGTGTTTATTATTTAAATTTGTGTTATCATATAAAATGCATTTGTTATATATAATTCCTAGAATTATGCACTGTGATATGCAAATAAAATTTTGATCATTACAGTAAATATAACGTGAATTTAATTAAAATTTTAATCAATACTCAATTAATTAAAAATAGTGATTGCATATAAAATTAAAGTAATTTCGCATAAAAGCTGTTAAATTTAAACAAATACACTAAACACACCATTTATTATAAACAAACTACAATATTTCAAAACATATATGCACCTAGTCGATGTAACATCTAGGCAATATATCAGAGACGTAACAAGCCCATGTTACGGCTCCGCAACGTAATACATGTGACTCAATGTTTACTGGGTACCAGATTTGCTATTTACTATATGGTTACCAGTGGGTAAATGTGTTGCTTAATATAACAAATAATAAAATATTTTGAAATACAATCTTGAGAATGCATATCTGGCAAAATTATCTAAACAAGAAGCTGTAGCAAGAGGTGCATAGAAACATCTGCGCAGATATGTGCTGAGATGTTATTGAAAGATATACGTCAACGCAGCATCAGCATACGGCTGAGATCGCCCAGAGGAGAGGATTACATCATTACTTATTCTGAGATGCTGTGCAGACAGATTGGCGTCATATCTTTTACAAGCGCAACGTGCGAAGCACAATTTTACACGAACAGTGCCCCCAAAACTATTGATCCAACGCAACAGTAGAACGACCTCCCAGAATGTCAAAAAGTGGGTAAACAATTGTATTAAGACCCAAATACGCCAAATGTTTAGAACATATGTTCATATTTCACAATCATGAATGTTGGGTGTGAAATAATTAAGAGCAATATATACAGGATGGCCCACAAGTAACAAATGTAAGTTACTAATCATTCCACTGCCTGTTTCGAATATCTACAACCTCAACACCAACGCACCAGAAGGCTGACAATGAATGAAGCCTACTCAAAGACCTCAATATCGAACACCTGGTATGATACATTGTTGAGAGAACAATGCCATCGAGGAAAAAATTAACCAACCATATGTTGTATATCCTGTGTCGTGCCAAATTGACCGTTAAAGTTAACCGAAAAAAAACTAACAGTCCATTTATTTAAACTGTAAATGTATTTGAATTATATTATATAAACTCGTAATAAAGTTATAAAATTAGATATAAAATGAATGTGTAGGCTTGGATAGGTAGGGCATAATTTTTATAGATTAAAACAACTTTTTTTTTGTTTTATTCCATGAGTAGGATTAAAGTTATTACTAAGAGAAAATGACAATGTTCAAGATATTATGAATAGAGTTAGATTGAAAATGTTTAGCGGTTTTTATGGTTGAATATTACGGTTCAAATAGCACGCGAAAATGTTCTTAGTATCACCTTGAGATCTTAAGTGATTTCTGGGGATTTCGCTACCGTCATTTAAACAGTTTTGAAAACTAAAATATCTGATGTCATATACACAATGAACAACTGTAATTTATCTAAATTTTCTGACATACTAAACATAGTTTGACTGCTACTGCGGTAGGAAAATAAATAAAAAAAGGTGATATTTCAGTATTGATCAGGATATAAAACAGTGTACTAACAAATAGGTTTAAGTGAAACGTAAAGAAAATGGAAAATCGTTGGAAATGATATTAAAATTCCATTTATATCACCGGTGTGTACACACAAACAAGGAAAACATATGATGCAGTATCAAATTCTAGTAAATCCTTATCAGAATTGGATCGTATTTTAACAGGAATATCAATCGATATCAAGCTGAATAACTATTATTATTAACACAGACTTGGCATTGCCCTAGTTGGATCGATTTCTCGCTTTTTATAATTTAGAATACTTTATTTTAGGGCTTAAATCGAATTGGAATTGAAATTTAGGCTTGGTATGGGTTTGTGTTAGGATTTTATGGCGTAAGAGCCTCCTGGTGGATTGGTTTACTTAATAAATTTTTATTTGAGTACACTCCTGAAAAATAACAGCGTGCTGTATTGTAACTATTGTCACGCAATTAGGGATTTTGTGTTTCTCCCTGAAGAATTGCTGACAAGCAACACATGTTTTGTTACACATATTTCTATTATTACCTTTTTAATTACAAATTGCATGTAATTGTTAAATAAATTACAGTTTTGATACCTGTTAATGTGCATGTTAAATTCTGATTCAAACATTACTCAGATCGCATTCTTTTACAAGTTTTATTTCGATATTTTATCGGAAAACACCTCCTGTTATCCAGACAAACCGCTTCTGTAACCAACTACGATTAGTATTTGTTGTAATAACGTTACCCAAAACACGAGCCATTAATGCATTTAAGAATTAGTTAGCTATTGTTCTTGTGCACCTGTTGCTCGTGTCGATACATTTCTATGCACTACGATTAGATGATATGTTGCACAATTGTAATTTCGAATGCACTTACCGAACACATGCAGGTGTATCGTGTGGGTTCGCACGTGGGTGTCGTTCCTCAAGAGGCACGTGTAATTCCCGGTGTCCGTTGACGTCACTACTTTCATGGTGTAGATGGTTTGGTTAGCGCTCTCCGGGTACAAAATCATACTGGATATACCCGAAGGCCATGGGTACGCTTTACCATCCTTGTACCTGAAACGAAATAGATGTTATTATTAAATTATACAGCAAGAAACTACGAATTGAAATGGGGCGTTCAAACGAGGGAGTAATCTTTGCTTTTGAGGACATAAAGTGTGAAAATACTTAGATTTTTCGACAGTTGGCTTGAATATTCGCTTCGCTCGGCTTCGTATGTTTATAGGTGACTGAATTATGGGTATTAGGAACAAATTTAGATATTAGTTACGTTAGGTGCCTGATTTATATATTCTTAAAGCGATTCTATTGATTACAAAGTATCAAAACATATTTTTCAAGCAAACACACAAAAACAGTCGACTATTGTTTATATTGCATCATTTATTTTGCTTTATAATCAAATAATCATTACGTACGCCTATAAGACTTCAATAGACCCGGATACTTAGGAATTTTATCTTTCCGTCATTAAGGAACCAAATTATTTATAGCACAAATATTAATATTTATTAATGAATAGAACATTGCAATTGTCTAAATAAATTTACTACATTAAATTGAATTTTTTTTATTAAATAGGTATAAGAAAAAAAAGAATTTTCCTAATAGGGGAAAAGCGCGAAAAGATTTATGATACACAATTCAACCACTAGGCATTTTTGTATTTCACACGCTATGTACATGTTTTAGATGCTCTGATACAGACCACCATAACTTTTCGTAGAAATTGCAAAATGTTCTGCAATGTTAACCACATATTATATCCAGTTGGCAGAGAGTAAACATAAAAAAACCTCACATAATAGAAAATAAAACAAGTCATTTCCGTGATAAAAACTGCAGTTTTTTCTGATAGCACATAATTATTTCGTCGAAATAATTATTTTACTGACAGGTCACCCAGATGTGATCACCACGCAAAATGTTATCTAGTATATATATATGGTGCGATTTAAGAACGGCGTATACAAGATCACCATTTGCAATGAACCGAGAAATTTTACAAGAATTATTTATGTTTATATGGAAACGAACATGATAAAATATTTATCTTGTTGTATAAATAATTATTAGTTCTCTTTATTAATAAACTGTTACTAAAATAACAAATACTAAATATAAAGTTTGCGAATGTTGCGTCCAGACAAAAAAAAAGCTCTAGATGACCAAAATATGTTGTTAACCACAATTTTGTAATGCGGAATTTAAATCCATGGTCAAAAAAGCAGAAAAACATTGTTTTAGAGCTATGGTTGGAAATAGCTTGAAATAAAAATTTCAAAATGCTTAAAAACTAAAATAATAATAATACTTTTAAAAAACTAATACGCATAATCAACTTTGCACTGTATCCTGACTATGGAAACTAATTTTCATGAAATTTGGTAACAAAAAAAGCTTCAAATACCATCTCTGGAGTGATTGTAAATTGCGTTTTAAAATTTTAAATAATAATTACTGAAAACTGAGTAGAGATAGAGAATTGTCCTTTTCAGGAATTGTTAATTGGTTTTTTGGTAATTAAAAAATAAATTTTCAGTCGAATTGGTTGACAATTGTGGGAGTAGCAGCGCGAAATTCAAAATATCACTAAAATATGGTTTGATGATGCAGAATTTAATCCGTGGTTAGAAATTTAACAAAATTAATTTTGGTTTCGAATTTCGACCAAAATGTAGTGACAATTTGATAATGCGTATATACTAAGTTTTAGTCCGATATTGTCTATAAATTAAATTATTAACTATAATTTAATTGTGTTATGGCTAATTGTTATTACGCAGTTGCGACAGATATAAACGGGGCCTTATGTGGTCATAATTTAATTACGTTTACAAATGAACTGTAAATCAAGCGTATGATGGTTAAGACTTTAAGAAATGTAAAATGGCCGCGATGGTATTGGTCAGTACTCAGTACTATGATGTGAATGATATAAATGCTAGTGCAATTATGGCAATAGTGTTGTAAGAAACGGGGCAACTTTTTCTAGCGATTTCTCACGAACTCTTTCTCTGACTCTGAACAGTTCAGTGCAATCAGAGATCTTACGGGTGCTTTAAAAACCCGACGATTTACTGTTTCAGTAACAGTTCAAAATATTACAATTTTTTTTTATCACAAACAAACTCCGAAATGTACGCCGATTCCGCTTAACAAACATATTTTATTATGTAGCGTACATTTTTTATTATTTTTCAGGAAATCGCGTGTGAAATAAATTTCACAATTTATAACCTTTATAAAGTATTAGTTCATTGTTCCATTTAGTCATAATTTAACATTTAAGTCACACGCAAATTTTGAGTTATGCTATGAATTATATTGCAAAATACTAAGAATTTCAAAAATAATTGTTCATTTAACCAGATCAACTTAGTCATTGCGAAATTATCTGTAGATTTCTATAAATAATTAGGAATAACAAGAAAACATGATTTTTAAAATGGTTTAAATCGATTTTTAAAGACGTGATATGTCTATAAATATATGTTGTTTGTTTAACTATTAGTGCACAATTAGTAGAAAATGAAATTAATATATTTGTGTTTGATAAATAATTGTGTACATAATTAATGAGGAATTGGATCAACATATTATTTAAAGAAATGTTCCACAAAGGCAAACGAGCGATTGAGAGACATGGCGACGCTGTACGACAGTGACGTCATTTATCTTCTACAGCGAATCCAATAAGTAATGATTTGTTTTAAGTATCTATGAATTCTTTAAAAATGTATTATTATTATTATTAAAACAAATAAATAACAGTTATAGAAAAATCTAATATTTATCAACGACAAACACATGATTAGTTATAAATAATAAGAAAAAAACATTCCTAAGTATGAGAACAAATACACTATGCAGTTAGCAGGGTCGTTAACACACTAATATTTATTTAGTGTTTCGTTTTTATGACCGTGTCGTGTTCATGTCCAACGTGTTCGACTAAATATCGCATTGTTTTACCTGTTTCTAGTTTTATTTCAAACATTTTATCTGTTTATTTTTCGAAACCATACCATAGATCCTATATGTACACATTGCAAACACATGGCTTTGAGTGGTAAGTGTGTATTATATGCATTATTGTAAGATAGCTATCTTTAAGAGGTCTATGGTGGGGTACGCTTGTTTACCTACATATACATACATACATACATATAATAACACTACATAAACCAGGTAAGATTGTGTATTATGTCGGCCCACATATTTTAAGTGACTTTGTCTACATGTGTGTGTGTGTGAAGTAGTCTATTTCATCTGACCCTCAGTTTCACACGGAGACACGGCAGGACTGTATTGAAATTCTTATTGTCCAACATGACGAAAAATCTCGTTTAAACTCGGTTTCGGATTTAAATGTAATACAACACTGTCTATACAACAAATGTCTTTCTCTCTACTAATATTCCTGCCCGGTGTTCACCTCTATGCCACTTCCTGTTTCCTCCCTGGTTTCCCCCACTAGAACGAGAATGTAATTCGATACATAAAGGAAGGAAGATAAGGCATCGTAATTTTATTAAATATATATTTTAAAGTGTAAATAATGGTTTTAATGTTTGCCAAACAGTATTTGAGATGTAATGCATTTCAGAAGAACTGCATCTTGTAATATGTAACCAGATAGCAAGCAAATTTGTTTCGCTTAACACGCAATGTTGAATGAACAATTGACTGTGTGTTTACTTGTGGATATATGCTGTTGAAACCTACGCATCAATACACTCTGTGCTTCATATGTAATGCATTACATATTTTTACGGTGTAAACTTTATTATTTTAGACGAACATGTACGCAAATTTGCGTTTACGAATTTTAAACATACTACATAAATTTTGAGATTTTTTTTTGCATATAGGTAACGTGGTATATTTTGTACAATATACCGAGACTTTTTCGGTTAAGTCATTGTAAGAATTGGCTATAAAAATAATTAAAATATATCCAGTATAAAAACTAATTTAAGAAAAAGTCTGAGGCACAAAAAGTTGATTGCTTTGTCGGCAACCCAAATTTACGTGGGCCCAGCAACCAAGCGCGGCATAATAGTGTTTTCTTAGAAATTCTATTTCATTCATGGCTGCATTTTACACCTCATCCTATCCGGGACGCAAAGCCCCAATTTAATAAAGTTCGAGATATTTTATATACCATCACGATGAGTATCTTTGACGCTTCAATGATGCGAGAAAATAATTAAAACTTGAGCTTCACATTGCGATGCTATGCAACGCTTCCCTCGTATGATGTGACGTCATAAGCTTACAGGTTAGACCACCATATAGAGACTAGGATGCATCACTAATAAATCGTTGTTTGTATGTTCGAGAGACTCAAGTTCACAAGTAGACAATAATCTTGTCTACCATGTCGCATTGGTACGTGATTTGATTTAATTAATCTCAGCGTTCTGCAGCGATCCAAAAAAACACAGGTTCTGTGTGACTGAGATCTGTTTGTCATTATATCGAACAGTGCTGACGTCTTCCGAGCCCTCTATTTAAATGCGTTGGTTTTATTAAAAAATGTTTTTTTTTTTACGATTTAAAGAAACCGGGACATGAACAGTCTTTGTTTTAAAACTAGGACACCTACAGATATTATTTATAGCTTCAATAAATTGAATTGGACACTCCCTAGCGGCGAAGAATCAATACGAGAAAAGGTGCTAATGAAATCGTTTTTTATTCTTGGAACAATTGATGGA
Source organism: Nebria ingens riversi (assembly GCA_018344505.1). Taxonomy (NCBI): domain Eukaryota; kingdom Metazoa; phylum Arthropoda; class Insecta; order Coleoptera; family Carabidae; genus Nebria; species Nebria ingens. The sequence goes on from JADQWA010000765.1 coordinate 123,240, forward strand.
ATTTGCATTTTCCCATAAAATCGAGTACAAGATATATGTTTTGTAATTTAGCAATAAAAAAAAATACGAATAAACATCTTTGAAATAAATTGAATCTTTTCAAAACTATGTGTAAATAGTGTATACAAATGTATATAAGGAAGTATTGTAATCATGAAAATGTTTGAACTCGAGATTTTATCGAAAATACTCCTTTTGACCTTCCCTGAGTCGAGTCTGGCTATTTTTACGAATTCCGTCTATATATATATATATATATATATATATATATATATATATATATATATATATATATATATATATATATATATATATATATATATATATATATGTGTGTATGTATATATATATATATATATATATATATATATATATATATATATATATATATATATATATATGTATGTGTGTATATATATATATATATATATATATATATATATATATATATATATATATATATATATATATATGTATGGATGTATATATGTATGTAGTTATGTATGTATGTATATATATATATGTGTGTGTGAACGCTCTACAGCTAAGAAAGCCAAGTGCAAGACACTGCAGATGTTTTGTATTAAAATATTTTAATTATTTATTTATTTATAAGTATCGCAGTATTAGCTTGGTTAGTTCTAAAAAAATTGTGTTGGACAGTTACGCCATCTTTTAGTTTGCGTTTGAAGATAGGGTCGATGAACGTGTTTACACGGTGTGCCATTTAGAGTCCAGGTAAAATTAAATAAATCGTATGTGGTTAGTTTAAAAGTGAATTCGTCATGCAATTTATCAATGTGACATTTTTGATTATAAATTGTTATTGAACTTAATTAATAATGCAAATCATTCGCTTGATCAGCGTTTTACTTATAAAATTTGAACGGCTTTGTATTACATATACTCACACATGGATGATGCTTGAAGGCATATACATAGGTATACTATATATATATATATGTATATATATATATATATATATATATATATATATATATATATATATATATATATATATATATATATATATAAAATCGTTCTCCGTATATAAGTTAGATAGCTAGTTGTAACATGTTTGCAGCTGCAAAAACATCTATACCTCTTGGATGGTTCATGGAATTGTCGGCAATGTAGCCTCTTAGCATCTGTCTCATTCTTTTCGTGTTACATATGTGATCTTATAAAAAAAAACGTTGAAATCAGAAATTAAATCATTTCCGATGTATAAAAATTAATTTACTAGAAGTTTATTTCCGGATTCAGATAAATATGAACAAATATTTAATTAGCAATATAGTATTTACCTAACAATATATTAAACATTAATAAATTTGTAGTTAAAACAGCTGTACTGTTTGAATATTTTCTCATCATTTTTTTTTCACCTGTCTGTCAATCTATTAATTATAAATGCCGTTTTACAAGAACCGTTTAATATAGTAAAAGTTACTATACTAGTTGTAAAAAATTAATGAATAGTTCCTATGAAAATTGTTAAATTATATACATATATATATATATATATATATATATATATATATATATATATATATATATATATATATATATATATATATATATATATATATATATATATATATATATATATATATATATATATGTATATGTATATGTATATATATATATATATATATATATATATATATATATATATATATATATATATATATATACATATATACATATATACTAGTTAGAAACTTAGAATAATTTGATTAATTCATATATACAAACATAATTGGCAGTGTAAACTCCATATGTGTTAACAATGCAAACTTAATAACACCTGACGCCAGTTAGCTTTCGTACCATGAAATTCGTTTAAATTGCAAAATAGGTTCGAATACCTAGAAAGGTGCACCGATTTTGACGGTCCTTGTGTCAATTCATGAAAAGATTTGTAAAGACATACTTCGCATAGAAAACCCCGTCAATAAAACCGTATTTTCAAGTCAAAACGGTTTGTACAGCTCAACATTCACAGAACTCACACAATGAGCGATTGTTGGCTAACTTCAGAGTGAACGGACAAGGGTAGCTTGTGCCATTCAAAGTAACTGACAGGAATTTAATAAACAAGTCAATACGAGTACCTTTTGGAGCATAACTATTTATTCTTAAAGAGATCAGCGTATTTGATCATATATGGTAATTTAGTTTATTTAAGATTACAACAAACCTAATGAGGCGAGTGGATTGGGGATCATGCAATTTATTTCGTAAAATGCAGCCGAAGAATTAGTTCCGTCTTGTCAGATCAATTTGTTTTGTTGTGCAAAAAACAGCAAAGAAATTGTGAAAATTGACAAAACTGAATCGCGGAACGAGTGGAGCAACCATGCGAATCACGCAGTCGTTAGCAAACTATAATGTGAGAATAGAATAGATTTTAGATGAGTGGATCTAATAATTCGTGTACTTCCCTCACCGCTCGTTTTAGAGGGGTAAACTACAAAGGTCATTAAAACTGAATTTTTAGGTAATTGACCCGCACCCAGTTCAACCAAATTCATATAGCATGAATGATTAATATGATTTAAATAACCATAGCTAATTTCTATATTACTACATAAAAACTAAATATGATGAATGTATGGGCCCGTATTTTTCATAAATCTCAACTAATTATTATTACAGCTATATAACGTATGTCTGAGATAAGCGCTGCACTTGTATATGTGCTGTATTCTAGTCGAGGGTATGCGTCGATATGTTTTGCATTTCAAATAAATAAAGCTTGTGCTAAACTGTTTGACAAAAGAGAAACGCGCATTTCTTTGTTTCAAGTTTGTTTAATTAGACAACAAACGTAAAAGAAAGCTATGCGATTTTTTCTCTCTTGTAGTCGATTCTTTTATGTACCCAACTGTAACTAAGTATTGCACCGTATAGTTAAGTCGTTTTTACACTGAACTACACATAGTATTACGTGAAATCGATATTAAAAACATATTTTTCAATGCAAAACATATACATATATATACATGTATATATATATATATATATATATATATATATATATATATATATATATATATATATATATATATATATATATATATATATATATATATATATATATATATATATATATATATATATATCTATATATATATATATATATATATATATATATATATATATATATATATATATATATATATATATATATATATATGTGTGTGTGTGTGTGTGTGTGTGTGCTACAACATAGAAATATCTTTTTTTTAAAAGTGTATATTTATGTAATTTTTTCCATTTTATTTCTAAGAAAATGTTAAATATACTACTTCTAACGTTACGTGATGTTATAATAAACAAATTATATGTTCAAATTGTTTTTCAAACAATATTTTAAACTTAATCGTTTTAAGTGATTTGTTTTTTAAACACCAAAACAATAGTTTATCTATGAAAATTATAGACTGCTTAACAAATTGGTATTAATATAAATTTTGTAAACATAAACGTTCACTCTGAACATAGCTGGATTTCAAAAAAAAATCGAGAACCAACGCGTGTCATAAAAATATTAAATTCTATCTACAACGTTTTATGATTGAATGTTTCAAAGAAGAAATGATTTTTATATTTATATCAGAGGTATTTTTATCGCCCCACGTAGAATCAATACATCAAATGTACCTCTGATTTCCGTTGCACGAGTTCAACACCTGAACCGGAAGTCATAGGTGTTATTTCCGCCTCCAAAAATCTTTGATTCCATCCACGTATTGTGTAAGATTTATAATAAAACCATGTAACTCTTACACTTTTCAATCAATCCATCTGAAAATGTCGAATGTTGTTACTGTAATCATATGTTGGTAATAAATTTTATTAAGCACAGTTTTTTAGTTATCTATTATTAAACATGAGTTAAAGTTGCTAAAAGTTACACAAATAGATTTTATTTCAGAAATATGGGTAGACATTTTGTGTAAGTGTAATTTTTTTAGTGCATTAGGGTTTAAGTAATTAAATATTTAATATAGAAATAATTTTGAAAAGCTCAGGTATGTTCTATTGAAAAAATCGGAAGCACATTTGCGCAGGTGTGACAGGGCGAAGATGTTAAAATCTCTTAACGACCAGACTACCCACAATGCGTTGCAACTTAACAATAGCCGATGCGGGTTCACGTCCATTCGATATTCATAAACGTCAGCTTAACAACTATAAGTATTCTATTCTATGGAAATATATTTTCGTTTAATAACTATAGCTTCCATTCATATTACCGAAGATTATTATTTAAAATGATTTTCGTTCGAGGAAAAATTATTTAACAGTGTGCAATAAAATAGTTATAGATTTCTGTAAAAGGATTCAGTATTTTATATACATGTTGTTAAGAGAAACATTTGCATAGATGTTTAATTGGGAAACATAATTCTATAAGAACCTCCAAACATGATGAGCGTTGAAATATAAAGTAATGCGATCATATATGTTGCGGCATTGTAAACCTGTCTTTTCATTGTATATAAGTGTATCCACTCGCTAGGGACATTGTCAAGTTTGTCAGCAAGTGACGGCGAAGACAAAAGAACATGCAAGACGAAGATAGTCGAGCCAAGATCTCACGGTACTTGTTTTTATACACTGTTACAAGATTGACAAGGACAGGAAAGCCGTGTGTATGTATTTTGCGAACAATTAACTTGTGAGTGACAGTGCAACTTACAGACATTAACAGCAGGTATCTACTTTGAACGTTGAACTGCTTTTTGGGACTTATAACGATACATGACTTGCCTCTTCTAACTAGGTATCGTTCCATCACCGATTTTTAATGAATTTTTAAACTGCGAAATTGACTCAATTTTACTGTGTTCCATCGAATGGAACCATTGCGCATGCTCGATAACAGTCACCCATACTGGTTCTGCAATGGACGACACCATAGACTGAATATGATTTTTTTGGGCGCCACAGATAATTAATAATTATATATATATATATTAATTATATATATATATATATATATATATATATATATATATATATATATATATACATAACAGGTTTTTAATTAAATTAATATTTAGGTGGTCCACAAATTATCAATGGAAAACATAATTGACTAAACAGGATATGCATCATCGAAAATGCCAATCACTATTACCAATTTTCCCTAGTGGTTTTGAATTTCTGCAATGAAAATTGTGATTTTCCAGAATCAAATTAGACCCTACACAAATATATAAACTATTAGGTTTTCCCCATTTACTAATGGATCAAACAAAATTAAATTGAATTAGACCAGTGCTCATAAAACATTCCTATTACATGCCTAAGACTAGAAAATATTAGAAAAATAATTAAATACTCGTAATTTAAAACTGATTGTAGGTCGAAATGAAATTATAATTAAATAGTATAGGGATTTTGTGAAATTTACTAGCATAGTATAGCATTCAGGAGATATGTAGTTCCTAGAATAATTCTAGATGCGAAACAAAGTCAATTCGTAGAAGCTAACCTAATTTCACTGGCATGGTGCATTAAAAAGAGATGTCTACTTCAGTTGCTATTTCATTCTAATCTAGTTACAAATTATTTGATGCGTTTCGCTTTATAAAATCATAGAAACCTTATAAAACTTTTACATTTTTGCATAGCTCTATAAATATACTAAGAAAATGTCTAAATAACATACGCGTTATAATTAATTGATTACTCATCGAAAATCCAAGAATTTATTAACAAAGTATAAAATTTAATAGTTTTTTAAACTGAATTCGACTAGTTAAACATATTTACAACTTGTGATTAAGAAGCACTAAATTGTTCAAATATAATTTATATTTTGATAACAACTGTAACGCTATATAGATAAAGGGAATCCCGTGTTAATTTTACCAATTTAAATATTAAATTTATTGTTAATATCCGACTAGATTAAAAAAATGGTTTTAACTTAGTTAACATAAGTCATATAACTGGTTATAATTTCTAATTGATTTATATATATATACATACATATATATATATATATATATATATATATATATATATATATATATATATATATATATATATATATATATATTTACTAAGTACTAATATCAGAATAGATTTATATATATATATATATATATATATATATATATATATATATATATATATATATATATATATATATATATATATATATATATATAAATTTTAAAACTATTCTGATATTAGTAACCGTCGAAACTGCTAAAACGGAACAATTTATTCTTGCACCTGTTGTAAAAAAAAAATACATAAATATAAATTACGCATTTTTTAAATTGATATTAACATTCGAAACGAATAATGAAGTTAAACACCTGAGGTGAAATGAGTCACGGTTGAATGACGTAAAGTACGTTTTTATATATTGTAATAAAATAAACATCCTTGCTACCCCATTAAAGGAAAAGCCACTGAACATTTTCATTAATAAATGTAGGTTAGATTTACTTTTAATTTTGCACAAAGTGTTTAGTTTATCTGGAAGAACTATGAGTTTTAGTTCTTTTCTATATAAACAGAGTACAACTTTACTAGCATTAGGTTTTAGTACTCGTACTTCCCGTAGGGGCTATATACGTTTCACAACATAGGCCTGCTTTCAAATTGAACAAGGATAAATAATTTTTAAGATTTCTGATGTTATTTCTGTATATATAGTAATACTTGTTGCATGTATACATAGTATTTGAAATCATTGCAATCACGCGAATGTAGTATTAGATTGAATAATATATTCTTGGAATCCATTTATTGTCATAATAAACTATTTTTTGAAATTAGTCCAATTCAAACATAAATAATTAAATAATATATATTATACTTTTACTATTAACAACGTGACCAACAACGAATTTCTGATAAGATTGCGCAAATACCTTAAAACTGTGTGTATTTAATAGTTTTATAAATAATTGCCAGATAAAGGGCTTGTATTGATAAATTACTTTACAATGATGGTGTACAGTAAGGTTTAGAAGAAAATGTGACTAATTACTGATAATTAGTATTTGAACACAGTTGTTGATAAATATTATTTTACAATGAGATAGCGTACAGTGCGTTCTAGGTTTTAGGAGAAAATGTGACTAATTACAGACAATTAGCAGTAAAATACTGTTGTTTCATAACTAGAAACACAAAGTGGGACATATATCCTTTTCCGTTCCGCGAATTTTGTTTGAAAAAGTGAAATCGCGGGAATTTTTTAAAATGTGATTACTACATTTTTGCCAATGTCTATTTTGAGAAAGTTTATTATTTTAGAGGTTCTTATCGTTTTAATCTTAGTAAATTCGTAATCCAACAAAACACAGAAAGGTATTTGTTTCCATGAATGATTCAAGTGATCGATCAACCAGGTACCTAGTATATTTTAAGCCTACGACATTTTAGTGTACAACGCCACATGTAATTAGAGCAAATACGCTAAATTTAGACTTCGACGAATTAAAATACGACGCTACTAATTCATTGCACTTGGAATAATACGTTCGCGCATTTTATACCTAACTACCTAAAATTTACGAATTGATTTCATAACATTTCTGAAATTGTTGGAGACAGTTCAAATTGTTAATAATAATTCTGTGAAATATTTTAGCTTTTGAAGTTTATATATTAACAATTGTTTACAAATAGGTAATAAAAAATAATTATACATGCACTAATAAACATAACAAGAAGTGATAAAAATAATATTTATTTCTTTTGTGAAATAGAGCGATTTTTTTATTTTTAATAAAATATGCTAATTATAACTGATTCCAGGAAATTATTAATAATTTTTTGGCGTAGATTCAAAACTGTTTCAAACTTCATTACCCTTCAAGATTTCTTTAGGTATATCATAATTTTTAATCTTAACTATAAATAATACATTGTTCCGGAATGTCGAAGATGATTTTAATCAAATACGGACTCATATTTGCTGGTGATTACTAAAATTATTGATTATTAAGTTAATAATATAAACCAAAACACAGAAAAAGAAAGGATAGTGAGAATGCGACAAAATATACTGTATACTAGTATTTATGAATCATAACAACATACATTTATGTATATTTGCGTCATAGTAAATGAATAGTTCTTTTTTATAAACCTAGTAAATTCTACATTGTTTTACAATTGAAGGTAATGGTTTTAAAACTACTGGAATGGTAATTCAAATATTTAAAACTTGTAAAAATGCAAAATGTTAATCGCGATATGAGAAAAAGCAAGTGTAGTTCATTTCCTTCCCCGTGTAAAGTGTGTGTGTGTTTGAGAGAGAGAAAGAGAGAGAGAGTAAACAGGAAGTTAAGGCTGGTTCAGTTGTTTTATAAGTGGAACTGTACAATTTGCACGATTTCGCAGAAAAGAATTTACGTTGAGTGGTAGATAAACAATTGTTAAATGCAATTTTCATATTATGAAAACATTTCCAACGATTAACCTTAGTGGCATTACACTTAATTCCATTTGAAATTCCCATTTTGTCAATTGAAATCACGAATTATAATGGATAATAACAATTCCACTAATGCACAACTATTTTAATAGTTATACACTTATATACACTGTTAAATGGAATTTCGCATTAAATATTATGGTAAAATTACAACTTATGGTGGATTTATAAAGAAATTTTAAATTTAATTTAAGAAGATACAAAAAATTGACGGATTTATACAGCATTTAACGTTAAATATTAACGCATGTTGAAACGCCGACGCGGGCTTTTCTTTAGCGCATTATTATTCTGGCGCCTATACATTGCACTCATCATCACAAAATGTAGAATCATTAGTTCATCATCCGAATCCATTAATCGTGTCATAATAGGCTACAAGAAAATAAGCAAAAACAATTATAACCTGAAAATGTAAAAAGTCAACATTGTCAGTGATAAACTGAACGCAATAACATAAACGAACACCATGCGCTTGCGCACATTAATTTTCTGCTGAACAAATATACGGAAGTGAACAATAAGTTAAATATTGGCAAACTTCTTAAAATTTGAATAAATTTAAAATAAATTTGTATAAATATGTTTTAACTTCTTAAATTAATATAAATTTAAAATTTTCTGTATAAATCCACCATAAGTTGTAATTTTACTATAATATTTAATGCAAAATTCAATGTAGGAAATATGTATATAAAATTCCGAATCATATTTTGTAAAATGAAAACAGCGCCCGAGTCTGTTTGAAAGGCGAAATTATCGTACCCGAAAATCTAAAAATTTCTAAAGTATATTTCCTAGACAATTCATACCAAAAATAAAACTCGTCAATGGTATAAAAATTCCTTTATGTTGTCGGTCCCCATAAATAATACCACGAATAATAGGAGGCCGTCCCATCCCAAATTGGACGCAGACATGGGTTAAGAATATAACGGCTATAGATTGGAATCTATATACATACATACTTGTGATACCTTTATTAAATTGTGCACTTTTCGCCAGACTGCTTAATATAATTCAAGGAATACACCTTGTTATTAGAGACCAGCCAGAACCAGTGGTTAACCATCTGATGATTGCCTTGTTTTTGGAACGAATTAATATTTATATTTACAAATTCCATTCATATTCATCACATATCATACTGGACCAGTCTGAAAGTAATCAGTATTAAAAAAAAGTAAAGGATTTTGTTTTACAAAACACGTTTGACAAATACAATAAAACATTTCGTTCGTCATAAACTAATGTGAAATTGCACCTAAGTCATAAAAATCGTATTTAAGATCTGTAGACAGTTGTTTGAGTACATCATAATATTTGAGAATGATTGTTTCGAAAAATGTCAAGGAAACTTAGGCAACCATAATTATTTCTTGCTAAAACATTAAAATGCCATCGTAACCAAAGTACGGATGTTTGTCAAGGAAGATAATATCACATTACAAATTACTTATTTTTTAAACTAATCTTACTTTAAAAACAGAACCATTTCGATTCTAAAACATATTAGGTATAGAGAATAAGTTTATTGAATTTTCTACTCTGTTATTGAATCTAGCCAGAACATAAAATATTTAACGTCATTATTGACGTAAAACACTTAAGTGTGATTAATTTGAACTTTTACGCGCGGGAAATAAATTTTCTTTCCACAAAGCTCCTAGTTGTATTCATTTTATCTTATGCAAATATGTTGTACAACTTATTTCCACATGTCAACAAAGTGTCATAAAATGCGACATTAAGTATATATCCGTTAGTATAATTCGGAGTACCGGGTTCGATTCGTTGCACACGCAATTTCCAGGTAACACAGTCACCGGGAGTTTTTTTTTTATATATATATATATATATATATATATATATAAAAGTGGCGAGTAAACGGTACACCCGGCCGGCGCTTATATTGTTGGGTATGGGGTAATTCCTAGAAATAGGTGGACATCAAACTGTGCACTAAAAAGGGCCCTAACGAACCAGTGACAGCCGACAAATGATATACTACTGTTGCTCTTAAAATAACACTCGAGCGCCACCATATCGCACCCTTCGGATAACAGGGGTGTATTTTCGAAATATACATTTTATAATATCCGGTCTTTCAATTATATTCATATAGAGTTTGCTATTTAATTTTGATTACATCACAAATTTAATTTACACCTACAAATGTCTTGTAAATTTAGAAATAGTAATAAAATAAAATTCGCTTCATACATAAAATATATATATGTAGGTACATATGTATATGCATTTTATTTTTATATAATTACAGTACCGTAAAAGTATGACGTATTTCATAGAAAATCTAGTTCTTTTTCTATTTATAAGAAAACCGCAGCGTTTAAATTCTATGAAGTCGAAACCGCCACAGATTGTGTTTTGTAAACAATAAATATAAAGCATAGTGAATTAAAAAAGTTTTAAATTTCAACATTTATTAGATATTGCAATGCATAACTATTATCTGGTTAAGTAAGGTTTACGTCTACATTATTTTAAGATTCTATAATGGCGAAATTACTTTTAAAAACATATTATTTAATGCATAGGTACAAAAACCGATACTGAGTAACATTTTGAGTACCGCGGTTTAATAGTAGTATCACTATAAACTATAAATATTACAGTATGACGTATATTCTTACAAAGAAAATACATAATTATTAATAGATCTGATGGACTTAGACAATTATGCATTTTTTTCTGTTACCTCTTAGCTAAAAATAATTATTCAGTAATTCTTAACCATAAATTACAAAAAGCAATAAAACTAACTGTTTTTATTTTCTAATGAATATTTAAAATCGCAAAAAAATCAAGACGATTTTGCTTCAATTTGTTATATTACATAATTTTTATTGGCGCTATATTCGCTGTCGTAACACCCCCCCTCCCCCCTTCGAATACAATTTTTATTTTTGTAAATAATTCCTGGAATTTCGTTATATATGGTGTTATCAATACACATTTGGCGAATTCCTATGAAATGTCGCAACGTACGTCGTTTATTACTATACTAAACGCATCACACGTAATACATAATTGGGTTTGCATTTTTAATATGCTTTTTCAGTCAGTGAAGAAAATCTAATCGGTATTCAAGATTACACAGCGAACATTTATTATTTTTTAGTAAATATTACACCGTGTAGTCGTCATATATACTTGCAATTATAATCGACATTTGGTATGTAATTGTCGCAAATTGGCTTTTTTTTTCTAGGCTATTATTGCGTTCCGAGAAGCTTATCTCAGTTATGCGATGTTAAATAATATTTGTTGAGGCGTTGTAATATTGTTATTACGAACGGAAATATAATAAATAATATGTTCAACCATACAATTAAAAATAATAACAAAACTAATTGTTGTTTGGAATACTATTTTTGCACTGTGTACATTCACTTACGATTTTTAGGTAGGATATCGATAATATTGCTTATCTATATCAAATAATCAAATTCATAGAAACCACTACATATTATCGTATAAACATAACATTCCAGGAATTATTTGCTGTTTAAAAGTGTTCAATAAGATACAAAATGCTGCCTAATGGAAACTATGGCAAAATATGTTTTACTATAAATTATTTTGAGATTTTTAATAACATCAAATAATGTTTAAAACAAGCTTAAATCATTCAAATAGCTCTAAATGTGTGTAATAATATATATATATATATATATATATATATATATATATATATATATATATATATATATATATATATATAAATAAATTATAGTACGACCCTGTTTTCTACTTTTACGCACCCTTAAGTCAAAAAGGAAACAACTCATTTTTGTGACTAGTTGGAACAAGTCGAAACCACTTCTGGTGCCGCCCTTGTGCTTAAAACTGTCAAAATTGGTATTGTTCGAAAATTAGTGTGGAGCGCAATAGACATCCTTGAATATGTTAATAACTTTAGTATTTATTCTACGAATTCGCTCAAAGGAGGTGGGTATACGTATATCGATAAAGAAATAATAGTATGTGTAAGTTTTCGGTGGGGTATATTCGTGGAAATGATTGATTCGTTTTCGTTGAATCCTCAAAGTATTATAATGTACTTACAATGAATATCAAATGTGTTCTAATCCGTGGAATAGATCTATTACATTTTAGAAGGGTTTGTTTTGAATAATATATGTATCAAGGAGTTGAACAAAATGTTTATAGATTGTTTATGATATATAAAGTAGTTTAAAGCATAAAATATTAGGGTAACCACATACACAATTAGTTTTATAAAATATATAGAAAAGTCATTATAGATAAAAGATGTTACAAGATTAATTTCACAGTAATTTACGTGCAGTAAACCATATTATTACTTACATCGCGTGCGACTATATAATCTTAGACGTCATATCCACCACAAAAGTAACGAACTACATGGAATCTTGAACACAAATTTCAAATTTATATATGCATATGTAACATAGCACCTGTAACTATATGATTTATGCAATTATAAATATGTACGCTAGTATTTATGTATACTTAACATGAACACATGTCACATTATACAGGCTAAAAAATATATCAACCAACCAGCACTGAATTTTGACTTTCGTTCAATATAAAACAAACATTTTCCCCATAAACGTCAACCACTCCGCCATTACATACACCTCAGATTAATACCAACCTTGCTTACCTAAATATTGGCGGTTAAAATAAAATAATTTGAACAAAGGTTGAAATAATGAATGTAACTTTTGCATAACTTCAAAGAAATTCATGCCAACTGTTTGCAAAAACGGATGTATTATTATTTACGTTCTAAAGAAATGTAATAAGATAAAATTCCAAGTATACACCATGTTATACGTGCTTTTATATGCAAGCATTTTTTATGATATGACTCAGTATCATTTCTATCACAAGTATGTTTAAAATTTAAAAAACGCCAACCAAAATATTTATTATTATGTTATACAGTTTCAAAACATAAATATAACCTAACAATAACATTATTGATACTTGATAAGTATCAAGTTCATATTTGAAAATCATTTATGGGTTTAAATCCCGATGTTGGATCACAATGAACTTTTAGATTTACAATAATAATTCATATGTTTTAACAAATCATTGACCTACTATTTTATTGCTTGTTCGAAATTAAATAACAAATTAAATCAGGTTTTATAGATATATAAGATTATTAAAAAACTATTAAATCCTTTCTCCTGCAAGGTTTTTTTTTTCAAACAAACTATTTATAAAATTCTTCAATCTATACCCAAAAAAAGTACATGCATTTAACGGAAATGCCAACGCCAATTCGCGGAACAAAACATTTTAGTAAAAAAAAAAGTGTATCCCTATTTTTTGTTTGTAAATTAAGGTTATACACATATATTTATATTTATATATATTTATATATATATATATATATATATATATATATATATATATATATATATATATATATATATATATAAATATATAAATATAAGTGTATAACCTTAATTTACAAACAAAAAATAGGGATACACTTTTTTTTTACTAAAATGTATTGTTGTATATATATATATATATATATATATATATATATATATATATATATATATATATATATATATATATATATATATAAATATATATATATATACATATATATATATAGATATATATATATATATATATATATATATATATATATATATATATATATATATATATATATAAATCAGTTGACTAGAAATGATCTACATGAGTGTTGATTTCACTAGGATGTAAAAAGAATATGTTTTAAGAAATTGAATGGTGCCAACAGATAAACTCAAATATTAGTTCTAAACTTTATAGCATAATTGTATGAAGTACTTTTACTACGTTTAAATGATTAGCGAAATATGTTTAATTAACTTTCAATATAAATAATTACAAGGATATTTTTCGTAGGCTAAATAATGGCCGGCAGGGGTTGACTAATATGTAATTATGAACAGAACTGGTATGCAAAATTTAAAAATTCACATAGCAGGTCTGTTCATCTTCTATAACAACATATAATTAAAGAAAATTTGGTTGGAATGGTCTACCATCTATAATCACTTTCGAAGAAGTCAATTTCAAACATCGTTCGTTAAACAGCATTTTTTTTATAGTTGCGTTTTACTTTTAGAAAGATTACAATTATTTTAATTTTTTATGTCTAACAAATACTTTTGTATCTTTTTTGTTCCTTTCGTGGTCGCAATTTCAGTTTGCGACTTTACCGACGGCAAACAACTCAACGTCAATCGAATACTTTCCTTATGATGTTTATAGATATATTATCGAACTTGATTCTAGTGTACTATAAGTAATTTATATATGTATTGGACGGTTTTGAGTTTGCAAACAAGTTAGAACGTGTGTTAGTGACCCAAAAAATCTGTAGTTGTTGTCAGGTCCCACGGTTAATCTCGAGGTCGGTCCCGACCCGCTCATTCTGTCTAGCGCAGGTATAGCAACGGATGATGTCTTTCTGTTGTTAAAACTGCCGCCGGTTTCTTGTTCGACATTGTTTTTTTGAGCGAAGCACGCTTTAGTCATCCATTCTTTTAATTTTGTTTTATTTCAGTTGAGTTAAACCAGTCGTTGCTTACTTTTTTCGGTCCATTGTGGCCAACGTAAGACATATTTTTGTTTGGATATCTAACATCTCTGTGGCCTGGCAACGACTAACGGCGTGTGTGTCCACAAGTGACGGAAGGGCTTTCCACAATTATTTCTCACATGGTGATAATAGTTGACAACGGCGCACCCTGTAGTAATCTCGTCCACGGATCGTCTACCACACACAAACGCAAGCCATTCTCGCAGAGGCGCGTCGTGTTCAGAATATTAAAAAAAAATACATATCTTCAGGTGCTTTGCACTTGCTGTAACACCCGCCATTATCATGAGGTATTATGTCTGCAGAAGGCGTTACCGAACGTGCCCATAAATAAATTATAGCCGCTTTCAATCATTCGCAACAATACATTTATGAATATTATTTTAGCCATATTGCACTACTCATAGTTTCACCAAATCACAATTTAGTGCAACAAAAATAGACAGAGATACGGACGTGGCGTCTCGACTTTTTGCATTTATTTTTTGTTTCATTGTTAGAGCTTTTGTTTTGCAGGCCACACGCGAATTTTATTCAGGTCTGTCACACAAGAATAAAACCAAAACTTGTTCTCTACAATCGCTCAAACCAAACTTGCTCCAAAGTACACATATACGAATTAGACCTACAATGAAAATCACTTTCGTGATTTACCACCTCACTATTCGAATGTTTAATGACCTAAATTTACAAACTGAGATGTACCATTATTGAGACACATGTAGCACTATTTTTCAATACATTTACGACTTGATGTCCCCAATCAGTAAAATCGGATTGGGAAATCAATTAGTACTTGTTTCCACTATTTCCAACCCATAAATAATCTGTTCAAAGCCCATAATAGAATAATAATCCTTATATGCTAATTGTAAAGTTGCGTTTGAATAGAAAAATCCCAAAATCAGTATGAGTCAGTAGCTAATCTTTAGGAGTACCTGAAGTTTATTACTTATTGACTACTGATCGGTATTCCTTGCCCAAATAAACGCTTTGGTAACCTAGTAAATAATTCCAAGAACCACAAAATCATAGAATAAATTGTAAATATTGGGTATTATATTCAACGAAAACCGATAAGCTTTCTAAATTTTAGTTTCATACTAATATTGTGAAATACAATACAAAGTTATTTTCAAAACAACCTTTAGCTACGAATTCAAAATCAGGGAAAATTGTTAGTTGTTTATATGCAGATTTGCACAGAGATTTGTGTTAATTTACAATATTCCGGAGCAAAGCAAAATCGGTGTTTTTTTGTTCGTAATATGAAATAAAAATGGTGCAATCATATTTTCAAAGAGAGCCAAGGTTACAAATTACAGTTTCCTAGAAAATACCGGCGACATTTTTACAAGAAACGTAATTATAACTAAAAATATTAAAATTACAATCAATAGTCTGTATTGTTTTGTTCCGAGAACGAATTATTTGATGGTAAACGAATCGATATAAAAACACAAATCATTTTAATGTAGTCAATGTTGGAGCGATATTAGACCGACATGTAAATATATATATATATATATATATAGTGCGGGTTAATAAATTGGTTTTGCTGTCAAAATGTTCAACAGTTGCCTTACACATAAATAAGCAATATATAACATAGTTTTAATAACTAATAATAATAATGGAACTAAAATCCTCACCATTCAATGCTTCGGTATCCCTTGGCACAGCAATGCAAACCTTTGAACTGGCTCACAATCGCATATTCATAAGAACTAGCTTCTTTATTTAATTGCAACCAGCTACTATTTGTCTTATACGTATTTTGGGCACAATAATCAATAATCCCAAACACTCCATTAAACACACACAGGAACACCACCACACAAACGCTTGAAGCATGCTTCATCATGTATACCGGAACTGTCAAATCACAAATGTTAAAATTTTTAAAATAAATTATGTTTTTTGCGCGATTTACGTCAAACAATCACACATTATTTTAGATCAAATGGGATTCCCATTGTATTTAATAATAAAACAGACGTCAGTGTTACATGAGTCATTTGCAAAATAAATACCCAGAACTTTACACAATCCGAGTAGATTCTATTTGAATATAACTCCGGTTTTAGTAGTTGTCACTGTTTTTAAAGTTATAATAGTAAATAGAAACACGTTGTTTTTAAATCGTTATAGTTTGCGTGTTGTATTTAAAGCGTATCACAGCTCTACGTCCTCATTAATCAGCGAACGAACCCAGAATGAACTAATGTGCTCGACGGAGTGATTCTTGGAGTAAAGTCGGTTTCACACACCTGTCGTTCGGATACTGCCGTACATACCCGATGTGGTACAAGAAAATTTATTTTATAATTTGCTAAATAGTTCATAGTTATTAACGATAACCGAATTATTTTGCGTATACAACATTTATATTTCCTAAAACTACTTTTATTTGTTTTATATATATATATATATATATATATATATATATATATATATATATATATATATATATATATATATATATATATATATATATATATATATATATATATATATATATATATATATATATATATATATATATATATATATATATATATATATATATATATATTTATATATATATATATATATATTCCACGAACAATCCAGGAATTGCATTTATCAATTTCCAAATAGAATCAAAAATTCGCAATAACTTAAAAAATAGTTTAAAATTAATTGTTGATGATTTAGCGATATGTGTCTTAATCAAAATTGAAATACATAAATAACTGTTTAACTTTTAATATATTTTACTACGCCAATGGAAGTTTGAAATTTTTAGAATTAGTACCGAATATTATAGTCCTCTGTCATTTATAATTAGATCAAACAATAAAAAAGTCAAGGATTTATTATGGTTTTCAACAATAAAATACCCATAGGTATATTATATATAATAAATAATTATCTCTAAGTTGGCAACCTTGTATACATAATTAAATTCCTATTGCGTTCGTTACAGAGGTAAATGAAATAGTTTGTGCTACGAGGTTTTAAGCTATGTTTTATTTAATAAACGAATTGAACAATGCGTAGTTAATATTCATTCCTGTAATATCCAACGTTGATAAGCTTCGCTAGAAATGTGCCCGTCATTTTTCAGAAGCCAGTCGTTGACATCTTCAGTGCTGCATTAATGTCATCTTTGTGGTCATGTCATACATGTGCAAGATTATCAGTGACGGTATCGCTAAAATCATCATCATCAGACAATCTTTCGATGAAAAACTGAAACAATCGATGAAAACAATCAACATGCATCAATATTGTAAGTGTATTTTTTTGTTTTTCCAACTTAGAACTATTTGGTCATCAACCGAAATGTTTAAATATTAAATAACTGTCAGAATGTTTAATTTTGCAAATGCTAAAACGTACTTAATACACTCGTTATCGACTTAGATTCGGGTTTCATCCGTAGTTATATGATTCATTGGAGAGATTCCAAAATCTGAAATACCTATCGTAAACAATTTGCACTTAATTTCCTCAATTACTTCTCTGATCTTCGCCTGGAAAATCCTATTCTGATTTTCACTAAATTGTCTAAAACCCATCCACTAACCACAAGATTAAAAATTACCAAATATAAATTGAAACTAACCATTTTTTACATGAGTAAACTACTCTCTAAACCGGCGAGATAAACCATTATAAATCAAAAACGACCCCAAAATAACTATTAAAACAATTTGAAATTTATTTCGGAAGTTTCTGATTGAAATATTATTAAAAATAATTAAGTGGAAGAGTATGTTTAATTTTTTTTACACAAATTTAATTAATAAACTCAACAGCGAGATGGTTGAAATAATTAATTATTTTTTACAATATAATCTATACAAAAATTGCAATTAGTAATGTTGAAACCTGACAAGAAATGATTAAAAATTGACGTCATTAAACGATTAAATTAGTTTTATTTAAATAACAATAGATCAAAAGTTGTAATGAATATAAATGCACCCCTCATATAAATATGCTTAAATTATAATTTTGGTCATAAATGACCCCCTAATATAACAACGATGATTAAAAAAATGGAATATGTAGTGCGTGTCAATAAAAATTGAAATAAAATTCAAATAACTGTATAATTTTCAATATATTTCAATTTAAAACAAGTCAATAGCTGTTTGAGATTTTTAGAATTACTAATTATATAAAACAAATATCTTTGTTGTCTGTTTCATTAGTCATTTTTAATTAGAAATTGAATCAAACAATAAAAAGTCAAGGTTTTATTGTGGTTTTCAACAATAAAATTCCCATTTACATGTAAAATATTGTGTATACATATTTTATTCTATGATGTAAAATAATTATCTATAAGTTGGTAATCTGTATACATAACTAAAATCATATTGCGTTATTTTTTAGTGGAAAGCCAAAATAGTTTGCGCTAAAGCTCCTATATTATATAAAAAAAACTATTTAATCAACGATTCAAACAATATGATGTTATTTTTCATCCCCGCAATGAATCCATGGGTGAAAAGCTTCGCTAGGTACGAGCCCGCCATTTTTCAGAAGCCATTCGTTGACAAGTCCAATAACTATTTTCAGTGCCGCATTGATGTCATCCTTGTTGTCTTGTAACATCTGTGGCAATGATGCACTCAAAGAATCACTCACAAACTTGCTAATATCTTCATCATCAAACAATCCAGTGATATGCAACTGAAACAATCGATGAACACAATCAACATGCATCAATATTGTAAGTATATTTTTTTGTTTATCTCCAATTTAGAATTATTTACTTATGGGTAGAATTTTGTGTAAAAAAATGTTTAAATATTTGGATGGGATTGCGATTATTATGTGGAATTCATGATAGAAATATGATTTTGTTTAAGAGAAACATGTTTTCTTTTATGTAAGATCATATTTATTTTGATAGGTACTTTGATGGAAATTGTGATTATTTTCGATAAAAAATTGCAATTTACTTACATCAAATTCGTCTAAATGTACGTCGACTAATATATGATCAACAATAACCTTGATCTTGCCATTTACTAATTTCGTACCTAATTTACCATTACCGGAAATGACTAAATTAGACGCGGCGGCTCTAAAAGTGTTAATCAATTAGTAACGATTAATAATACAACAAATATATCTACAAGTACATACTTTACGTCTCCATGTCCAAAGATATTAAGTTTTGCTAAAGGCGATTCTGCTTTAATGCCATAAAGTGCTTGTGCAGTAATTTCCGGAAATTTAATTTCGAATTCAAACTTAAGCCCTATTAACGACAATTTTAAATGAGTTACTTCAAACGTCATCAAGCCTTCGGAACGACCCGTAACATTTAAATCCATTCTACAAATAGGAAAATTAATATTGTTGATTTTGTTTTTGTATTTTGTTTTAATTGACTTAAGCATGTCGTTTTCGACTTGGAATCGGTCATCATCCACAATTAAAGGGTCCAGTGGAGGGATTCCAATATCTGGAACACCTTCCGTTGCCAATTGGATCCTCATTTGTTCAATGGCTTCTCTGATTTTGGTCTCGTAAATCCGATTCTGATATTCATTCCTAAAACATTCGACTAACCACAAGGTTAAACATATAAATTAAAATGATGTGTGGTTAACTTACTTCTTGTAGACCGGTGTGGTAACCCATCACAGATCAAAAACGATCCTAAAATCGTTAGTAAAACAATTTGAATTTTCATGTTCGAAATTTCTAGCAAAATGGTATTTAATTCATTGAAATGTTGTTTATATTCGAAAATAATGTCAAGTGCTACTTTTATCAACTGATAAGTCCATAATTAATCGATATTTAATCAATTAATGTATTGGAAGGTAATATATTAATATTTTTTAAGAATTAAATAATAAACACTCTCTAGCAACAGATTTATTTCTGTTACTTCTGATACCTCTTAATAGACATTCTAAAGTTATAAAACTAAAAGTGTATATAGAATTATGTACAATATAATCAATACAAAATCTCGATTGAAAAACATATTTAAAACAATGCAATCTATCAATAAAATTGATATCATTTTAAGTATTGACGTCATCACAACGATATTACGATTAGTTTTATGTTTATTTAAATATAATTAGATCAAAATCTAACTAAATTTCACAATGAACAACAATGTGGTGATGCAATAATATAAAAATGGTTCAATATTTATTATTATTGATACAATTTATAAATTTAAATAAAATAAATAATAATTCTGGATATATATGAGGCGCTATTTTAACAACGATTTAAAATGTGGATTCTACCAAAAGTTTTTACGCAAATTTGAGTTAAATTGTAAATATTTGATGAAATGATTTTTATTTCTATATAGATACTAACATATAAGAAGAATAATGCATTATGTTAGTTTAGATGTTTATTTATATTACATTATTAGTTATATTTTAGTACATTTATGAATATAATATTGCAATTTATGGATCTCCACAGTGTATGACTTTGCTGGATGGTTTTAGTAGATCTAAAATGTCTTGAATGGTTTTTCCGTCAAGGAATTTGTTAGCTAGAGCCGTGACTTTTCCGCTGACGACGGTGTCGATTTGTTTATTGAAATTCTTGATCAAATCTGGTAATGAGTCTGTAAACATTTCGCTGATTAAATGATTCAGGTCTTCGTCGTCCATAAGGCCGGTCACTCCGAACTAAAACAATATTTAAATTAGTGATATTAAACATGTATTGTTACTCTAGAAGGCCGGAGTTAAAATCGCGGCACATAATTCTTCGTAAAACCGATTTCGACAAATTTGATTAAATATTTGTATTTTAATTTTGAGTAAACAATACAATGCGTGTAGAACAAAACCACAATTTTCATTTGAATCTCGTGCATATGTGGTTTTGGTTTATACGAAATTCACAGAATAAATTGACGAAAATTCGCACTGTACATCAAAGCGTTACCGATTCATAGAAAATAATAATATTAAGCTTCAAAAACGATGATTAGTTTTTCGCACTTAAAACGCAACTTACTTTGAATTCTTCCAAAGAGACTTCAATAGTGAAATTTTCCAAAGACAATGTTTGATTTTCTCCAGATCCTGAACTACCCAATTTACCACTGCCTTCAATCAAAAGATTTTTAGCCAACACACTAAAAACATTTCAAATGTTAATTACATTCGCATTTATATATTTTTAAATTTATATATATATAATATATATATATATATATATATATATATATATATATATTATCATACTCAAAATCACCACCGCCATAGACCGGAAGTACACCGGCTAGTACACCATCGATACTGTATGTCCCTTTACCAGCAATTTCCGGGAAATTGAAACCGAATTTAAACTTGAATCCAGCCAATGAAAATGTGATTTGTGTCAATTCGAATCCCATTAAACCAGCTATTGATCCTGTCATATTCCAGTCCAATCTGTGAATAGTATTAAATCATTTCAGCTCTGTTCTCTTTGTTTTATGAGGCCACTAGCGTAGATTGTATCCGAAAATAAGGGGCTAACAATTGATATATTTATTCCAAATTACGAAATAATCAAATAATCTCCAGTAACTCAAAGTTCATTTTAGGTTATTTAAAAATTGTAAAAACAATATATATTTATTTATGGTAGTGATAACATTTTTTAATCCCGTATCTATAAATCTTCTACATGCTTGATTAATGACAATTCAATGCCGAGCTTTAAAATGCGTCGTAAGTTATTATTTTCGATAAGGATTTTCTTTATATTATTAATAATTTAAATATTACTAACTTAGCAATTTCTTCATTGAGTTGTAATCTTATATCTTTCATGACGAAGGGGTCCAGTGAAGGAATATCTTTTTCAGGCACACCCTCTTTCATTTGTTCTCGAAGCTTTTCAATCATCTCTTTGATTTTTGCTTCATAAATTCTGCTTTCGCGGAAACATTCAACTAAAAAATGCAAAAATAATATTTAATCATTCATCCAATATAAAATAGATTGAAATAAGAACTTACTTCTGGTGCTGGGTACAGCGGCATAATTGTAGCCAAAAATGGCCACCAAAATGGCAAAACACAATAAACCTCTCATTTCGAATACAAAGCAATACGAACAAGTGGTTTCCTAATAACTGGTACCTTGATTTATATACTTTTGGATAGGAATGTTTACATCGCATCTTAATAGATTATCAATCCTGATTTTCAGATAATAATTAATAACCAGGTGTTTGTATCGTATCATAGTTTAAAAAAATATAAATCATTATAAACATTTTTAGAGCTACTGCACTTAACAGATTTCATAAAGTAATTACAATAAATAAACTTTGGTCTATTGTAAATCAATGCTGCTCAATTATCTTTTCAAATCAATGCGATTGAAATTTTTAAATTTGGAGGAACTATTGTTGTTTTTTGTGTTTAAAACATTTTCTAATTGTTTCGCCTGATTTTTGTATTCTGGATTTTATTTAAATCAGCAAATTCTAAATTATTGCTTAACTTATAATTGTAAATTACGCCCAGAATTTGTAATATTTATCTAGTTCTATTAAATAAATATAAATACATTTATTTATGTAAACAAGTAAAACATAAAGTATAGTAATTTTTATGAATTAGTTCGTAAGTGTGCGACATCTATTAATATTGTTTGGATTTACAGTACAAACCATATCATAGATATCTGCTTTATATTTATGAACAGTATTTTACAAATTATATGTAACATTTTAAACATATTACCATTGATTATATTACTGAAATTGAAAGATAATAATTATATATAGATAAGATAAAAGTATATATATTTTATTTATTGTTTTACAATAGAAAATTGTTTATGCTTGTATGAATTTTCCATCAGTCATCTTCATGATTAAATCATTTAGAGTTTCGCTTATTTGAATTTTGAACACATCTAGAATATCAGGGACATTGTTATTTATTAAATTAGTCAACATTTTACTGCGAGTTTCATCATTGGCCCAGCCGGTTATTTTAAACTAAAAAATAAAATTTGAATTACATACATACATAACTTCATGCCTATGTATGAGCTGTACATATAAACCATTTATCTTTGAGAAAATTAATCTTACCCGTAATGACGTCAACGAGATTTTAATATCCATTTTTTCTAATGAGAATTTTAAATTTTCAGTTCTTACAACGCCGTCTGTACCTTCTAATATTAAGTTCTTAATATTGAGCCTAAAATACATTTTAAGTTTTAATCATTCGAGCACTAATACTATATTAAGATAATACATTAGTTTTCCATTTCCAAATAAATGGAGTCCCATAAAATACGCGTCCAAATTATATTCAGATATATCGATGTCGACTTCAGGAAATTCGATTTTATATTTCAAAGTCACACAACCTGTAGGTGGTCCGGTTGGGCAAGGTGTTCCTTTCATAATTAACTCCTTAATTTTGAAACCCAACAGTCCAGTTATGGAGCCTGTGTTTGTCACGTCAATCCTGGCACAATCACAAATATATATATATATATATATATATATATATATATATATATATATATATATATATATATATATATACATATATATATATATATATATATATATATATATATATATATATATATATATATATATATATATTAATATTAGTTCACTTGAGATGTTTTTGGGGCACTTTTACTTACTTAATATCGTTTAGATTAAGTTGGGTTCGCGTTGAATTCAAAACTAGTGGATCTAACGGAGGTATACCTTTTTCTGGTATACCCACTAGCAACGTTTTTCGCAATGCATTAATCTTCATATTAACTACGATCCCAACACCTAGAATGGCTTTATCTAGAAAAGAAAATCCAAAATTATCACCACACCAATACTAACTCATTGCATACCACGTAGGGTAAAAAGCTTTTCAAAAATACTAATGAAATTTATATCCTAAAAACACCACACCAATTGTATATTTTCGCCGTAAATAATTGTTTAATCCCAAGTTAAAAGATTAGAAACTCAAAAACATTAAGATGAATAATTTCATATGATTTAAATGCGTACCTTCTTTTTCTAGCTCTAAATCAGCCCAAACAAGGGCTGTTAGTAGTAGCAAGATAAACAAAAATTTCATCATTTCTATAGATGTACTCAAATGTTTAAAAAATATTCCTTATATAGGTATCTAAGTAGATCATTATTTTTATAATAATAAGATAATTTTTTATTAATCATCTAACCCTTAATTGAATATTATAACTTAAAAAATTAGACACTAAAGTAATTAATTTTCTTAGAAATTAACGAAAAGCTGTCTCTTATTTTATTGTTAATTGCAATTTGTTTTATATAAATATGAAATTTTAGCTATTTGAAGTCTATATTGTGGTAATTATTGGTTTGGAAAGTTGAATTCGGTAGGAAAAGGTTAAATATGATTGATAACTAGATTATCTAATAATCATCTATAGATAAGGTGAAGTTTGATCAGTGATAAGATGTTTAATTTATTGTTTTACAATACAAAATTGTTTACATTTCTATGAATTTTCCATCAGTCATCTTCATGATTAAATTATTTAAAGTTTCGCTTATTTGAGGCTGGAACACATCTAGAATAAGTTTGAGATTGTTATGTATTAAATCAGTCAACATTTTACTGCGAGCTTCATCATTAGCCCAGCCGGTTATTTTAAACTGAAATATAAAATTCGAATGAGTTGCACATACATAAATACACACGCGCACACGCCCACCCATACACACACACATACAGTAAATTAAACTCACCCCTAATGCATCCAACGAGATCTTAATATCCATTTTTACTAATGACAATTTTGTAACATCTTGTCTTATAACACCGTCTGTGCCTTGTAAAATTAAGTTCTTAATATTGAGCCTAAAATACATTTTAAGTTCAAATTATTTCAGTACTAATGCTATATTAAGTGAATACATTAGTTTTCCATTTCCATATAAATGGAGTCCCTTTAAGTACGCGTCCAAATTATATTCAGAAATATCGATGTTGATTTCAGGAAATACGATTTTATATTTCAAAGTTATACAACCTATAGATGGGCCGGTTGGACAAGATATGCTAAACATTATTAAATCCTGAATTTTGAAACCCAACAGTCCAGTTATGGTGCCTGTGTTAGTAGCATCAATTCTGTCAAAATTACAAATATATACATATTAGTTCAGTTGAGATGTTTTTAGGGCATTTTTACTTACTTAATATCGTTTAGATTAAGTTGGGTTCGCGTTGAATTCAAAACTAATGGGTCTAACGGTGGTATACCTTTTTCTGGAATACCTACTAGCAGCTTTTTTCGCAATTCTTTAATCTTCATATTAAATACGATCCCTGCACCTTGAATAGCTTTACCTAAAATTTATTTTATTTATCATAAAAAAAAATTGTTTAGAAAGTTGAGATAAAAATTAAGTGCAACTTGAATATGTTTATATATTTGGTAAACTTACTTGATACCTCTGCATTTGTAATATCGATACTCCATACATATAGAATCACAAACAGCAATATTGCTAAATGTTTCATTTTGTCGTTGCTACAGAACTAATAAGATAATTTATGGGTAACCGTTTGTGTTTTATATATATATATACATATATGTATACACTAGAGATTAAATCGTTTATTAATTATTGATAAAATTATAAATAGAATTTTTAACAAGGAAATTTGTTATATCATGTGTATTTTTGCTTAAAAATGTTAATATCGTAGTAGGTATAATAGATTTGTTATCTTAAGTATTAGAATTTGCTAATTCATATGATAAAATTATTAATTTTAATTTTTCAAGTCCAATATACAATAACAATTACCCAATGTTATCCCCAAAGACACCTTATTTTTTTTTAACTTACTCCTACAGTCGAGAGGTCCCTACTCAATCTTATTAGCTGAGCAACCATGAATTCCTTCCCCATCCCATATTAGCAACGAAATTTCACCCATATAGAGTCTCCACCTATTCTATTCATGCAGCAGTAACGAATCCCCCACATCTACTTGCTGAGCGACCACATGGGGGCCCATTCCCATCTTTAGCAATAATCGCTGCGCTCTCTGGACGAAAATCCTCTAACTGCTCAGCGGGTATAAATACGATCCAATGTAGCTTTTTACGCTTGCCGCTAGTATGAAATGCGCTAGCTTGCGCCACCAAACTGCCAACTTGAGAACGATGTATCGTTGACACGAACCATTTTTGTTTCAGCTCCTCTCGACAGGCAACCCGACATACTGCGGTGGTACGCATGTTGTCTGACGTCATCGTTTTCATCTCTAGCGTACGGATTGTCAGTAAAGTATTGGTACTTGCTGCCATCAGTCGCGAGGAAGGTTTTCTGTAAAACATATCAAAACCATATCATACACCGGGACGATTTTAGCCAATTTTTTTTCCCATGAACAATGTCCGCGCTGCTGTTCTGAATTTGTGTGTAAAATAGAGTGGTTCTTTTTGGGGAGATCCAAAAACTTGCCGGCAATTCGAATTTCCAGGGGCCTGAGTTCAACACCGGTGAGTTTATTTATAAACTTTTTCTTTTACTTAGAAAATATTTGCATATTTTTAGAAAAAACTCCCAATGGGATTTTATTAAATATATTTTATTAACACACAAATGTTATACTAATTATAATATTTGGGTCCAAAACTTCAAAAGGGAACCACATAATACTATGTCCAAACATATAACTAATTTACGGATGGTTTATATATTATTTAGACACAAAACCACCCGTAATTGTATCAAAATGTGTATGGCTATTATTCGAACAAAGTTAATTACGTCTATAGACCTAATATGTTTATTGGCCCCTTATGCAAACTAGAAACTTCATACAGTATTAGCGAACTCAAGCTAGCCTTGTACGAAGTACAATTAATATTGTGGAAATTGTTAATTACACCAAAAAATACTTTTCAATAAACAAGTGACTCAACTAGAAAAATAGGCAACATCTTAATTTTTTAAGTAAATATTTTAATTTGATTCAAAAGCTATAACAAAATTTTAATTATTGATAATAATATTTATAGTATACTTCAAACAAAATCGCATAAATTAAAATTTGAATTAGTGAATATTATAAGAAATATATATATATATATATATATATATATATATATTTTTATATATATATATATATATATATATATATATATATATATATATATATATATATAATTATTATTAAAATTACGATATTGTTAATTACAAATTATAGTAGTGTAATTAGCATATCGAATCTAATGAATAAATAATATATAAAAAAAAAACGTGGAAAACTAAGTTTGATTGAGCATATAAATAATATATAAGTTTTAGATTTGATCTAAACACAATATATGGGAATTGCTTAAATATAAGGTTGTAAATCATGAAATATTCAGTAATATTCATCTGGTAATAATGAATAATATGCGTTCATGTTTTTGGTAATTTATTATTGTAGGTATTCACTTCAAATGAAATTCTAAATAATATTTTTTGTAAAAATAATCCAATTTGCGCATTTTTCATGTTTAGAACTATCACAGAAAGTTACCTTAACGCACACGCTTGATACATGTATATAAAATATGCTATTTCCTATGAAATTTCGTATGCATTCATATATCCATGTGGTATTTTGTATAAAAATGTTTAGACTTGATAATAGATAAGGGAGGTTTGGAACTGTTGTGTGTGTTCAGTAATATTCATGTAGCCATCGAATTGGAGTTGCCTTTAAACAAACTTGCAAATATTACAATATTTAACGAGAAAATAAATAATAGTCATTTTATTTAAAAGCTTGTCTTTTTACTTTCAAGCGAATATGCGATCCTTCCTTAGTAAAAGAGTCCCACGAATTGCCAAAGTTGCGTCAGCCAGTGTTGGAGGAAACGCTCAGATATTTAAAGTTCTTTTTATTGTATCGCAGTTGTTGGAAGAAAAGTTGTAGCTAAAACAGAAAACAAACTTCTGTGTGTAGCTTTCTTAATATTATAACACCGCACTGGCTGCCGATGCCGTACCATGCTATATGCTGTAGGTACTGTGGCTGTACAACGAAGAACGAACGACTGTTCTGTGATAGTTTTATAGTAAAATACTTTTCAAAACTCATTATCTAGCGTATTTAGTGGCCGTTGGCTATGGTCGTCATTGCTATTCTGCCACATTACCACCGTTTCATTCGATACCGCAAACGATTATTATTAGGATATATAAATAAGTGAACTTGAATTTTTTTTATTGACATTTCTATATGCATTGTTATCTTTAATGCAAGAACTTTAGACAATTATCTACAATTAAAAGTGTCATTGCCGATTACCGATTCTAAAGTTGTTATATATGTTAATTGTGGAGTATGCCCACTTGTATCTATATAGGCCGCTCTTGTTTAGTGGTCATATGGGTCGCTTATTCCCAAGTTGTATTAGGAACCAATACTGAACTATAATATTTTTTTTACACTTTTTGGTAGTGTGGTAAGTATAGGCAATGCTTTCATATAAGCGAAAACTACACAGTGTTGTCACTATTCTCACTTATAACTAAAGTTGGTATACAGGTACATTATAGCACGTATCGTGCCACAATAATATGACAGTATATATATATATATATATATATATATATATATATATATATATATATATATATATATATATATATATATATATATATATATATATATATATATATATATATATATATATATATATATATATATATATATATATATATATATATATATATATATATATATATATATATATATATATATATATATATATATATATATATATATATATATATATATATATATATATATATATATATATATATATATATATATATATATATATATATATATATATATATATATATATATATATATATATATATATATATATATATATATATATATATATATATATATATATATATATATATATATATATATATATATATATATATATATATATATATATATATATATATATATATATATATATATATATATATATATATATATATATATATATATATATATATATATATATATATATATATATTATATATATATATATATATATATATATATATATATATATATATATATATATATATATATATATATATATATATATATATATATATATATATATATATATATATATATATATATATATATATATATATATATATATATATATATATATATATATATATATATATATATATATATATATATATATATATATATATATATATATATATATATATATATATATATATATATATATATATATATATATATATATATATATATATATATATATATATATATATATATATATATATATATATATATATATATATATATATATATATATATATATATATATATATATATATATATATATATATATATATATATATATATATATATATATATATATATATCTATCGTGTTGGTCAGTAGTTGTGAACCATTTAATGTAGAAATATTTGAATATTGAAAATATATGTTATTGCCACTATAATTTTGGTAAATTTCTTATCATGAAGATGATTTGAATGACTTGGTCATTGACTGAGCATATAATTATTATATAGTTATTAATAATAATATTTCATTTGTTTTGGTAACGACAATTTTAGTGTTGTGTTTATCGGAGGTTGTATATCTTTAGGTCAGTTCTGTAATATATAAGCCAAACGAAGATAGAAACATTATCGCAGTCTTCGTCCTTCACATTGTTTCTTATGGGGCAAATTTAGCATCACGGTTCCCCATAAAACTCCCAAAAAGTTTGAAAAATAGTATATTGTGTTGCACAAAAACTGAACTAGACGGTGATTCTAAACAATTTCCTTGATCAGGGATGTCCAAAATTCTCTTATATGTTTTTAAAAATGAAAGAATGATGATGAGAAAATCAACAAATAATAGTTCATTTAACGCTGTTATCTGTGTACTTAGAATTTACAAAACAAAGTAAGTTTGTACAATGAAACAAGTAACCCACACAGCTTTGAGGTGTTCGTAGTATCATAGTATAATATATAGTAAATTGGGTGCACTATTTGAACAAACTAGGGGCGGAAACAGGGGCACCTTGCCAAACGTGCGCTTTCTACTTAATTATTCGATTATCGAGTCGACGCACGAACCCCGATAACTAGATTACAATTTGCTATCGGTACGGGAGGGAGCAGAGGCCACCCAACCCCCTAAACCCTGCCCTGTACACGCGCGTATAAAAGAAACATCGTAAGGTGTTTTTTTCCCCGATTTCTCTCTCATAGTATATATATATATATATATATATATATATATATATATATATATATATATATATATATATATGTATATATATATATATATTCTTTTTTTTGTTGTCTTCTTTTCGCCGATCTTTTATTTTTTGCCCTTTTTTCATTACTTACTACTAGGTACCGCGAAGCATCGCTAAATGTATGTTGGCGTTTTTATCCAATATTTTTTAAAATTTGTTTTAAGATGAAATATCTTATAATACCCTGCACAAGATTGAGACTGGCTCTGACGCGAAAGTGCTTTCGAAAGTTTAGGGTTGCTTTTGGTTTTGGATATAAGGGGTAAATGAATAATGTTCTCACAACTCTGAAAAATCTGAAGGATTTTTTCATGTTGCACGCGCCTATAAAACAATACACATTTATCATACCTACTGCTCTTCTCAAATTGAATTTAAAAAAAATGTCATTTGCAGTTCGTAAATAATTTGATTAAAACTTGTGTTTCCTCCAAATATACTATTTTATAAAATGATGCACAAGACATGCGTTTTTGGAGTCAAAATGTAAAATCACACACTTGATTGTGATTGGTCCGGAATTGAAATGAACAAAAGAGTCTCAAAGATGTTTATATATTTAACAATTCCAGGTGTACTGTGGTGTATGCGTGTGTGTGTGTGTGTGTGTGTTATAAACGAGTATTCGTTTTAATTTGTTCTATTTCTTTTTTTATCCTGGCCGGCGTGTGGCGTTGTGTGGACGACGTAAATTTTCCTTCGTCGAGTTAATTGTGTTACGTTCTTATAAACCGTTTATCATTCATTTCTGCAGCTGAATTAATATTAAGTGCTTCGTGCAACATCGTCTCGTGGTGGCCTCTATCCTCAACCCTCTTAATTCCTACTGGCCCCCTCCCCACCCAGAACGCGTATTCGCCGCTACTGAGGTGGATGCTTAGATTAACTAGACGCACCTTATTTTCTATCGACAAATCTAAATAATTCGCGTTTGTCCTACGAAATGGATTATTATAAATATGAATATTTACACAATTTAAATCATACACGAAACTAATACGGATATGTGTATATATTGATTATTTACAGCTCGTTAATAATTACGGTTTTAATTATTTTATTATTCAAAAATATAAAAATTGTAAAAAAAAAGATTTTTTCGTCACTCTAAAATCATTTTCAATTGTTAATACTGTAATAAACACTAAAGAAATATTGTTGCATCAAATATTAATGTACTATATACCATGATTCTATTTAACCGATGCAGATATGAACTATATAATTTTATATTCATACAAATGGTGACATTAATTTGCGATGCCCACATTTAATTTTAACTTCCTGCGCATATACATACATGCAGGCACCGTTTCAATTGGTTATGATTAACTCGATTAATTCACACAATGGCTTTTAAATTACTAGTTTTTTTCACGTTTGAAATTAGCTTAGAAAAACACCGCAAATCCATCATAGCAATGGTGCACCATATATGATATTTGATACACGCTATCTGTCCTGTACAGACTATGTGGGTGCCAGGGGTGGCGCTAGGGGGTTAATAATGTCACGCCAGCGGGCCACAAATCAAGAGGACATTGCGCCACGCCGCATAAATCTAATACGCACGATCTAGCTTGACGTTTGAGGACCCCATGGTACGGGGGCGTAGCACCCACTTAACCCTCATGTTCACAGTTAATAGCACCACCCATCGCTAGTTCGCTACCATCCTCGCTCTGGACCTTATTAAAGAACTGTCGTCTAAAGAATTATTACTTTTAAAAAAAAATACGCAACCAAACTTAGAGTCGTGTGTGGCAGCTGGTATACATTTAGGCGCACAAATAAGTTTTTTATGCATAAAAACGACCAACACAAATGCTCTTGTCTAGGGTACTTAGTATAACGTTTAATAATTAGACCAGAAATGTTCTTTTTTTATATTTTTAATGAGTTATAGTGAAACCAAACTGGAATATTTTTTTGTGTTTTTTTTTTCGGAGCTTAGTAATTAAATCTGTCGACAATTAAGACCCCAAGTTGCATGTACAGTTAATTACTTCACGCTTACTAATCTTTGAGACGGCCTGGCAACACTAGGCTATTATTTACGGCAGTATATATGTTTGTTGGGACACTATCTCCAAGTTATTTATTATATTTTTCACATTTAATTTTGTTTATATATAGAAAGAAGGGAAACGACAAAACTTTATTAAATGAATACTTTAGCAGTACTCTGTTGGCCACTTTATTATTATTTGCGCTGCTATAGGGAATGCTTCCTCTTCAGCGTCAGTGTGCATGGACGATATTTTCCATAACTAGTGTCGTCGCTAACCTGCCCCCTGTTTTTTGTCTGTGTGGAAAGGAATTATGAAATTATCTAGACCACGTGGAACCGGAGCTTGGCCCAGAGAAATCTGCTGATGTACAGTTTTTTACTGAAGTAAATTACATTTGATCTAAGCGGGGTTCGAACTAGGTAAACTGCATAGTGCACTTACTGTTAGGTAGAAGCGTTAGCCACTAGACCACGGACGCTTCATCTGTGGCCGCTACTAGTTT
Source organism: Nebria ingens riversi (assembly GCA_018344505.1). Classification (NCBI taxonomy): domain Eukaryota; kingdom Metazoa; phylum Arthropoda; class Insecta; order Coleoptera; family Carabidae; genus Nebria; species Nebria ingens. Next base: position 157,222 of record JADQWA010000765.1, read on the forward strand.
GTAGTCTTGTGTTTGATGGGTTAGTCCAATATTGATAACAAGTAGTGAACATGGTTGCTGATATTAGTTGCCACCTTGCACATTAGGCGCCACTAGACCTAAGTATTGTCTTGGTAGTAGTAATGGAGTGAGTACCTCGCTCATAAGTAGTAAATCGCTTAGGCCGATTCTGCATAGGGGTAATCAAACTAAGTATTTAATAGTAGGCTGATTTCCGGTCTTAAGCATATTATGTTCTAATGCCCATCATTAGTTGAACATTTTCATCTATAAATACAGATTACACGAAAGCACCATTTATTGTGTTGTGTTGTATTTAATTTATTTATTATATTCAGGGTCAGTATTTCTATTTCCTGATAAAATCCCGGTTAAGCTAACTGGTAGATAGGTAACTTGTAAATTTCCTATGATTATCTGCAGATTGTTATCTGGAACTTATCTGAAGATGGTAATAATAGGCTTTAGTGTTTGAAATATGTTACAATCATTTATTTTGATTGTATAATAACAAATAAAATAAAGAAAGTTACATTATATTGTAATTTTATATAAAATAAGAGAAAATAATTAATTACTGGTATCTGATTCAACATTTGAAATATTTTTTAATCTTCCGACACATTGCTAATCCGTTCTGTAGAATATACATTGTTGAATTTTCCTCATGGGAGAAAATTATCACGCACCCTTCAACAAACATGCAAATACATACACATATGCACACACTCATACAGATGTATGCATGCACAACGAAAGCATGTGTATCCTCTCGACCAATGTTGTGAATACGACAAAAGGATACTATGGAAAAAGGATATTTATCATTCCGTATACTATAATCCATCATTTTATCCTGTGTAGCTGTGTGCACAGGCAAATATACACTACCAAACACGTTTATCAATGCGTTTGTGATGTGTTATGTATAGACCGCCCGCCAAACACCCCTGTTAATTCAGTGGCTTTTTCAATATATCATTTTTATGTACAATTCTAAAAATTCTCTATCGAAAACGGCTCCTGATATTTTTAAGTAAAGATTCTAAGGATTGATTAGCTATATCTGAACTATGTTCCCCTAAAACGTCATCAAAATTGATTAAATATTAGAGGCGCTAGCTTCTTATAAATCCCAAACGCGTCGTGTTAGTAAGAAAGTAGATATGCATTCCCAAATCTAGACCGTTTCAGGGATGACCAAAGTGAGGTGCTAGTGCTATGTTTTGCCCTGTCTTTTATAATTTTAAATTAGCTTGGCTTGGTGCAACTTAAGATAGAGTACCATGATTGTAGTCTGCCCAGTCAAGAATGAAATCGAATTGAAGTAATAAGTTTAAATTTAACTTTAATGTTAACAGTAGCTGAAAATTGTGCTGTTGTGTAGAAGGGAAAAATTTAATTTATAAAAAAGGGATTTTCAATTTATCATATTATTAATGTAATAATGAATATATCTCTTGTTCCGACTTCCCCTATCGAATGGAATCATCCGGTCTGCCTGGTAAACAAAAGAAAAACGTAAAATCCCTCACCCCATTCCACACTAAGAGCCCAGAGGCAACGGAATAAAGATACTTTTTCATCTGGTGAACAGAAAACTCTCTTTATCTCTCTCTCTCTCTCTCTCTCACACACACACACATACAAACACACACAGAGTATACGTAGCAAAGCAGTAAGAAGATAAATTGTTGTCGTCGTAAATTACCTGCCTCGATTTACCTGTGCATTTATGTGTGTGTTGGCGTCAGAAAGCAACGTCTGTTTCCTCCACATTCTCCTCACTACACCTAGACTGATAGGCGATTGTTTTTTCTCCCCCGTATTTAATGTTCTCTATTGTGATTGAAGCTCTATTGTTGTCACCAAGCAATAATTATTATGACCAAGTCGAATGTTTGACCAAGTTTGTAGCATATATATTTTAGATAAAGTTCCAAATATATGTGTAGAATACGAAAAGAGCAATTTAATGCAAAATAAACTTGATTTCAGTATGCCTATATTTTTTATCGCTATAAACTAAAACGTTATATAACTTTTTTTCCTGTCGTCATCTTAAATTTTCAAATCGTCCCTGTGAAGTCAATTCGTGCGTGTCGCACGCTATTCCTCTACATTTTGCGTCTCTTTTTCACTCTGTGGAGCGGAAACAGCTAACTCGAAGACAGATCCGGCACCCCACCCGTTTTTCACCCCTCTGGCTTCATGCAATTAAAACCACCAATAACTTACGTTTGGAATGTTATTTTGTCATTCTAACTTATTCCGAGACCAATTTCGATTTTGCCGGGTATATTGCAACAATTATACGTCTCCAGATGTAAAGAATGAGATTCTGCATATTGCCAAGACGCCACGACGCTCTTAATAAGATTTCTCGTTCAATTTATTGCGATGGCACAGCGAATAGTAATATCATTTGTTGAAACTAGAAATGAGTCTAGCCAAGCAATAGTATATGGAATTCAGATTTAAAAGTAAATTCAACCATGATGTCTTATGTAAGTAGGTTTAGTTTTAGGGGTGTCCAAATCGCTATTCAAAACTAGATTTATTTAAAAATAAACAAATATAAACCCGGTTATGTTTCGAGGTAAATTTACATTTTTCCATGTGTCTGCATCCTAACACTGGCTCTGTATATGGCGGCAAAGACTGGCGCTATTTTATACTTTACTGATACTAAATAATGCAAGTCGCTGCGAGTTGGTATCAAGAGTGGCTCACTCTACTCCATCTTTTCAGTAGTCTCATCCCAAGACAACGCGTTCTATCACCATTTTCAAAATATTCAAAAAGTTTTGAGGGTGGTAGACAATTAATAGGTTATTTTCCGTGTGTTTTGCAATTAGCCTGAGCAGAACTGATACAAATATGAACAATGGCTGCGAATGAAGTTGACTCTGATGTGCTTGACGTTGGCACTGCTGTCTTCGTTGTGCTTGTTGACGTTTCGTGTATTTGTGATTGTCTAATTTAGAATGAAGCGTATCCCCTTCTTCCTATCTCACCCTCAACACCCAAACTTCAACACGAACTTATAATTACTTGCGTCACACTCACACAACACAATATCAAATGGAAACAATAATTATTTAACCCTTTATGATATAATATGGTAAGGGTTCAATTCGGTGTTTGTAGAGTTTTGTTGTTTACTAGATAATATTTGTAGGTTGCCATACTTAGTAACGAAGAACTAAAGCGTTTGGTCGTGCGTCTATAAGTATCTCGGAGTGAAAAAAATCTTTAATAAAAAGACCGTTTTCCGGCGGTCTGCATAAAAAAATATGTTACTCATATACTTGGTTACTAGTCGTCACTTGCTCGGTCGCTCGTAAATTAAAATTTGTCGCTCCTTCTCTAAAGTTACTGAAATAATTAATGCCAAATTTGGTATGTATAATCTATGGGTACACAATTCGTACCGTTTGCATTTTAAATCTAATAGGCTCTTTATTTTCGGAGTAATTGGTCCCCAAAATAAAAAACGCCGTCCCTAAACATTAAGTTTAGATTTATTTGATCATATATTGTTCATTTATACAGAAATTTGCCATGCCAAAGAGACTCTGAACATTGGCTATGCCAACCAATGCTTGTTTTTTGCTTAATTTAGAATATTTAGTACTTCAGGTGTAGCTTTGTCTCTCTTTCTTCTCATTATATATTAACATGTCTCATTAGATACTAAGATATTATGTACATACGATCATTTATAATCTTAGATTAAGCAGACAGTTCTCAGTTAGTGATTAATTCGTGGATGGTGGATTAGTGTCGGAGCAGATTTGCTAGATTGTTGAAAATGTAAATTTGTTTGAAATAATCGGTCAGCCGCTTAGTAAATGAAGTGTTTAGAAAACATTTTTAATTACCAAACTTTCGTAATAAAAATGTTTTCAAACTCGTAATTATTTCGTCAATTAAACCAATTAGTCGATATAATTTTCTCTGCGATTGACAAGAACGCAAACTTGTTAACAAGACTTTTAGCATACTATATGTACACGCACTCCCCCCCACCCCCACCCCTCCTACTTTACGTTGTTTCAATTCGCGAAATATTTTGAGTCATACAATTTTGCATTTGCGCGCTTCATCATATCTCAGTTCGGATAACGTTTTTAAAGATCGCATTCTTGACGCAAAACGGGGTTCGATGTATTTTAATTTTGACTGACGCATCCGCCACCATTTTACAATGTCTTTACTATTATGCGGCGTTTGCTTTCATCATCGTTCAGTGGCATTGATAGTGTGCCCTTTTGTCTAATTACCACGTTTACACGAGGGCCCGACAGCATAATTACACAGTACGCAATTAATGATGGTCATGTGCAAACACCACGTACGCGGCACCTACTACTACTACTAGTCATCAGCAGGTTGATGATGGGTAAGTGGTAGGTTAGCAAGTGCAACTAGCAATATGATGCTTATGTCAAGGTTTTCATACAATGTAACGATGTGGTCATGTTCATGACTAGAGCACCCTTACCGAGTTGTTTACAAAAACAAATTTAGTATTTATACCAGTCGTTATTTTTATCATGATTATACAAAAGCATGGCCGCGTTTTTCACATCTAACGCTTTAGACACAAATAAAAATCCTTCTCTCACCCCTATAATTATAGAGGAATATGCCAAAAATGTTTGGCCCAGATGTGAACCTCTTTATTAACCTTGAGCTTATTTTCTTTGTGGTAAACGTGATCATAACGAAAGTGTTGAATATGATAAAGTTATTAATAAATTTAATTAATGAATACAATATTTAATAATGTCATCGATAGTGCATGCAGTTTGTACAGTCGCTATATCAGTTTTAATCATTTTAACTATCGGCAATTTGTGTTCATAAGTGAACAAGACCCGATAACTTATACCGCAGCCTGTACTTTTGTTATTAATGATCGTTGTTTGTAAAACGTATATCATAAGCATGAGCAAAATTGTTTAAAATTGATTACATATTGTATGTAATAATATTCTGTTTCATTCGTGCAACACCTATATTTCGGATTGGGTAGAACAAATTACTTTTTCTGCGACAATGAAGTACCATCGTGACCTAAATTCACGGCCAATTTTATCGTAAACCCCTCCTCCTACGTGCACACACATGATTTACAGACTTTGGTTTTCGACTAAAGAATCTCATAATTAAATTCGCATGCATAGCACAGTGGTATGTTCTTTTTCAATAAGAAATATTCAAAACTGCAGTGCATATACAGCTGATAAGTGAGGAGGTTCGTGTGGCCTTGACTGCCTCTAGTGTAAGGTCCTGAGAGTTGTGCCATCTGGTGGTATTTTCCACATGCTGCAACAGCACGCGTCTGAAAACCAGGCTGTCTGCTGTACGTGAACTTCCCCCAGTCCTACTGCCGCCCATGCAAGTCACGTGATTATACAACAAGCATTTAACATGCATATATGAATGCACCGTGCATAGAATCACGATGAATTGTTCATTATACCCTCGACATATTACAACAGACACACACACACAGAGACGTTATTTGAAGGATGCAGTGTCACCTAAACTGTACAAATCACGTATTTTGCAACGTGAAATTAGCAACTCTACATATAAAACAGTAAAACGATTATGACATGCTTCGAAAATTTATAGTGTCGAAATAAACAACGACTTTTAAGTGCTTAATATAATTTGAAATTAGAAATACACTGAATGGATTGAGTTATAATATGGTGGTGGAATGCAGGGAAAAAGTAGATGTAGCGGGTGGTTAGCTAGATAAGTAGATATAACATGCGGAGGCTAATCTATGTGCTCATTTAAACTTAAAGTGAACTGGTACGTGGGTTCATATATTTAGAATGTTCTCAGTCCGAATCTGATAAAGGTACTCAAATATTCAAACATATGAATCGCTCTCAAAGGCTCAGCAATAATAAACATGTATCGTGAATCGGCCTACATGTAAACATTACCTGTGTGCAATGTGTCTATACATATACATTTCATTTAATTATGTACTGGCCAAAAATCAATATTAATTTAACGGTGATACCTAGAGAGCTTGTTTTATCCAATGGATCATTGCCAGCAACGTATTTTCATCCTCAATTGCAGTTGACCTTCGAATTAACTAAACCCCTACAGATATACTGAACAGAAATTGATGAGAGACCGTTCGAATCATTTTAAATAAATATTGATATCATTGATATCTGACATAGAAAAATAGAATGATTCTTATTTTTTACAAGCAAAAAGATATATTAATTTGATATATTCATTTTTTAATTTATCATATGGAATATCGTTCTTCCATTTCGTTAGAAAATTAAATATGTTTACTTTGCGAGCTCAAATGAAAAGCTGTAATGATTTGTCTATAAACATACCCATGCACAAAACTAAGTCAAATACTGTTACCATAGTAACGCATGCATCATCAGAAAAATAGTAATAATAAAAAATCTCTACCAATTGAACATGACCAGAAAACAAAACGAAACGAAAATGGAAACCCCCTGCGCAAATATCGCCTGAAGAAAAATATAATAAGAGAACCCCTAGTATTTCTAGTTGATAAAATAGGTAGGGTAGCTAGACCTTTATACAAGCGCGGGGGGGGGGAGCAGTAAAAAATCACACACACAAAGAGTAGCATTCGTATTATATATCTATTGTTCAGTCAGTTTAACTGAACTGGACCAGTTAGACAAAGAGGAGAAACCGTCCCCACTCGAACTGAACTCCGAGAGTGGTAGGAGGAATGGAACGATCGATGTGCCGCCCTATGGCTGGGTGGGGCGAGAGGTAGTGAACGCTATGGAGAGGGAAGTAGTAGTAGCAGTGGAAAAACAACCGGTTCTACTCTACGACAGACAGATACTCTTGCCGACTGTTGGAGGGGGCTCGGTGGGGAGCAGACACTGGCCAGGTGATTGGGTGGGAGCAGTATTGGGTGGAGGGATTGAGTGACCTTGACAACCGAGCGACCGACACGCGGATGTATAAAGAAAACAGAAGATACCTACTGCAGAAAATGTTGGTTGGCGGGTTGCGTGTTCCAAACACATAGGATTATACAATCTTTTGCGATGTTTAGCTTCTTGTTTTCGTTTAGTATTATTTATCTATTTCTTGTTTAGTCTTTGTGATTATTATTTGCATTTAATATACGATTTATTTTATCTTTGTTGCATACACTTTTGTATTGTTCTGCACTAGTAGTCAGGGCATTTTTAGTACCATTGCAAAGTGGGATAGTTTGAATAGAAGTAAAATGTTAAGTCTGATAATGCAATATTGGAATATTTGAGCTTCACAGCTAAACAATAGAAATAATAAATATTCCATTGACAAGATTAACATGTTTTGAATAAGCTATTTGGTGCATACGATACAGCTCCATAAAATTCCGGGAATAACCTCCGTTTGACTCGTACACAAGTTCGAATAATTTGGAATGGGTGGTGTAGGATGTGCTTGGTGCAGTTGTGTACTGGTACTATAAATCGTTTGTCTTTCACACGATTTGACACAAATTACGGGAAACAGTGATCGATTATCCTGCGTTTTTCACCGCAACACCGGCTTGCTTGGCATAGTGCTGTTTGGTGGCTGGCGGCGGTGCGCGCTAGTGGTGAACTTTCAAAGTTTTTGACAGTTACCAATTATCCAGCCATCGGTCACAATGAATCGCATTTTCAAATGCGTCTCAATTTTTTACGAATCTCGTTTTCCAGTTAATAAAATCATTGTAAAAATGCCAGACTTTATTCACAATTGCCCATTTTATGGTTTTATGTTACAGGATAGTTTAAACTGTCCTGTAAATATTATTAAAAGCACTTTATTACTCTGTTAAAACGTAACCATGAGCCTACGTATACGAGGAAAAACGCAGGACTCGCATTGTACACACCATTTAATGAGAGCTGTACACTTTGTCAAAAAGAGATATGCTTTCATGTATCTGTGTATGTGTGACCTGTGAGTAAATGTGTAAACTCTTCATTTATGAGTAAACGACGCCAGAGTTACTATATACAACGAGATAAAAAAGAAATTGTATAAAGAGGGGGCTTCACCGCGACGTGTTAATTTTCTATGAGCGGGACTCGTTTGTTTAATTTTTAACAGGGTTTCCCACCCTCAACTGTTTCTTTCCGCCGCGGTTGGACCAAACACGGGCGTGTGAGCTTGTATTTTTGCCGAGGCGCAGTGTGTATCCGCGCATGAGAGGGCCTTATACTACTACTGTGCCCCGTATAAGGTACACTCAACACGCATTTTTTAAATACAACAACCTCTTATCATCTATCTATGTTTGTTTTCTCAAAGTTTAAATTGATGCAAAAAATTGAGATTGCATCAAGAAATTTTAAACTTTTACCTTGTATACTGCTATTAGCAATAAAATATATGATGCATGTTGATAAATAATATTTTTTTAGAAAAGTTGATGGGCTTTTGAAACCGAATGTGTGTTAGTGTACCTGTGTGTATTCTCCCCTCTTTTCTCCTCTTCGCCGCCGCATTACCACTGCAGTGAGTAACGGGCGGCGGCGGCTCTACTCTGCTACTGCCGTTATACCGCTGCGGGCGTCGATGCGGGTCAATGTGTACCTACCTACCAACCTACCTCTACGCCACGTACAATCATAAAATTACTTACTACTACGATAGGCCGGGCGATGTATGCTGCGCAACGACCCCTCATTACTACTCAAAATTTTACGCACAACGGTCGCGGCCACCCAATAGTAACCAAATATATTCCACAAACATTTTTTTTTATTTATATATATTTATATATAAAATTTATACGTACTTCCTGACACGATTTAACAAAACTTATTATCCGAGATGTAGTCAAGACTGTGATGTATAAGGTAATAATATAGAGAAAAAGTTTTACAAACGTTACACTGCTAATATTACAAAGTTAAATACAGTCTGCGGGTAACCTAACTTACATGGCCTTCAGGACATATTTTGCAGGAGTAGGTCTTGTCTTGTAACCAAGTTACACCTTCACAAAGACGTTACCGACAGTACACCCATAGGCGCTATTAGCAAGCAGAGGGTTTACTCAGATTCGGTCAGTATTATCAGCGTCAATACAAAACAATTAAATAGTTTTATTGGCAAATAGATACTTGGAATCTACTTTTTTAATACAAAAATTCTAGAATTCAAATCAGATGGCTCCATATTCTTATAACGCACCCATAAAAAGTTCAATACAACACACCTTGGTTATAAAAAGTAGGAAATAATATCCGGGGAATTTCACTTGATGTATCACCTTTCTCGAATAGAAGCACGGGGCAACACATCGATACAGCTTTAGAAAAAGTGGCACAACTGTTTTTGTAATAAGCCGTTTAAAATTCGTTCCGATTTCTTTGGACAATAACTTGCGTGTTGTCTACTGTGAGGCTTATCATTCGGGTACATCGGTCTCCTACCTATGCAAGACCCTCCACTCGATATCATCCCCTGTTCCGCAAAGAAGGGTTTAACATCCCACCCAAGTAGAGACCTGTCCGACTTTTGGTTATCTTTCGGATCTGTCCATGCTAGGCTCACACCAGCGATAGCACGACTCTCGCGACCGTCAGAGGGGGAATTTGTAGAGGAGGAAGATGTTTTCGCTACACGCGATGTCGTTTCCGACACTCCGCATTGCACAATTTCGTAGTAACTTTCTTTGCCACTATCTCCCTTTAACTTTTGCTAATGTTGTTTTTCTGTCTTTTTCTTGCCGCAATATATGTACAGGTATATTTCGTGTTCAACAACAATTGTATTTATCTCTACCCTCCCTACCCTTCTAGCCTCACAATTCTCCACTTTTTTAATGGTATTCATTTTTTTAAAGTTTATTTGATTTGACAGAGTTTAAAAAGAATTCACATTAAGTCAATGTGACATATTTGGGTTAATTTAGTACAAACAATGAATTCCAGTTTTTTAACTAAAAAGTGTTCTTGTCTCAATGAGGTGTTCTTATCTTTCTATTCTAAAATGTAAATCTGTTTAGATTCGCTTTAGTGTTTAATAATTAATGTGTTTAAAATAATAATATAGCACGTTTTAGTAATTAATATTCTAGTCTATATAAGATTATGAATCTGAATTTCAATTTTAAATTTTTAGGTGATAACCCAACTAACAGTCATGTATTGCGAGAGAGTCTGTCTTACAGATGTACAGTTTAATATATTTGTTTTGTACAGGAATTTATACTATATCAGATTATTTTGTATGTTTCGTTGGTTTCATACTATACATTTTTATCAAATTTGAAATAATTTCGTCTATTCAACTGTTAATAAACAAATCAAATTCGAGTCAGTCGTTTCCATATTTGCAGGGGTTAATTAACAAAATATGTTAACATTTTCAGTAGACTGATTCTTACAAAAACCTACTGTAAACATGTCAACATGTATGTAATATACACAATTCACACGTTAATTGTTGACAAAAAAGTCCACTTTTGGTAAAATCAAATAAATCTAATTAGAACTAGTTTTAACAATTTTCTAACTTGCCAAAAAAAGTGGAATTACGTTCTGTAATGTATTACACAGTCCAATATTGTACTATCATTATACCAAGCAAAGTTATGTACAACAATTTGCTGTACTACTCTGTATAGAGTTCTAGATAATGATCTAGAAAATGGATTTGGCAACATCACCGATGCTTCTGACTGCTAACGACATACATATACTTACTATTAAATATTGTTGAACATATTAAAATGCATATTCATGTGAAACAGCTGTTATGCTGGATTTTTAAAATGTGTTTCCTATTTCGGGTAATGTAAAATATGATACAAGACCAGAATGAAGTAAGTATGCAAATTTTGACATTGACAATTTGGTGTAGTATTCACAGTGTGTGGAAGATGAATTGAGTAATTTGTCAAACAATTTAAGCTGTTATTGATCTAGTTCTATAGGTCTCATTGTTTGAACGTTCTATAGAATTGGTTAATAACTTGAAACTTGCATAAATTATAGTATAAAGTTGTCATCTATTGATATTGTCAGCCGAAAATATTGTTTACTATTTCCAGTTTACTATACAAAACGTAAATCAACATGTGACAATTTTGTGCTATTGTAGGAAAAATACCCAAATAAATATATTCTCTATACATATCTTCTGCGTCCTCCGAACAAGTATAAAATTTCATATATAGTCATCCAGCTCTTCCGTTGTGTGTACGTGTTGCCTGACATAGAAAAAAGAGGCGGAATCGAATATCTATACTGATATATGTGCCAGAAAGAGAGAGGCGAAATGACAATGTCGTTTCTTAGTACACGCGCGTCTATTAGTATACGTGCTTCGCGTACCGGATCAGACAGAGGTTGCCCCGGCTGTCTGTAGACTGATCCACCGTGAAGGACAAGCGAAACTCTTCTAATACCGAGATTTTTTCCCTCTATTTGATTGGTTTCTCAAAGATACTTTTAAGTTTAAATTAGAATTTACGAACAAGAATATATATGTATATATATATAGAAGTGTTAAACGGGATACAAATAATATCGGCCCTACAAACTACTGGTTTAAAGACAGCCTTTATTTATATTACTAATCTAGAATGAGGCGCTTTCCTATACAAGATATTTCTGAAATTCTGTTTTCATTTATCCTGTATGAAAAGTGAATCAATTTTTAATTATAATATATATTTATTTATAATAATCTAAATGGGGAAAGTGAGCTATAATGATCAGTTAATATTTGGGTTGACCGGAAGTAGCATCTTGAAATGCAGGCCCTTTCCTCTATCCTGTTTCGTATACGCGTCTTCTCTATCTTATTCCTATGGAAAGGGAAAGAGTGGGATGGTCCTATGGGACCAACAAAATTTCCCTCTCTAGTGACGCGGCGGTCAGGTCCAGGTCGGACTCAACATCCAACTCTCCTTAAACTTTATAAACCTACAGCGCAAAGAGACGTTGTATCTAGGATTTCCAAGTTTACTTGCGTTTGGTTAAACAGTTTTGTGTGGTAAAATCAGTTAACGAATTTAGAGTGTTATGGGTTTAGTTACATTTGGTTTAAGTTTAATTTAATGAATATTTGATATTTGTAGATAACCTTTTTAGAATTAAATTTAATCTATTCGTCCTGTAAAGTTGGAAAAGCAGTAAATATTCTATATGATAAACAGTCCTTCATGGATTGAATTTGATCTCAAGATAGGCCATGATTTCACTGATATGTATTGTGGGTCGCCTATTTTATTGAAAGTAGATAGTTTGGTCCTATTCTACAACGGTTACCTTGTAAATCGGGTTGCTGCATCGTAGTAGTGAATAGCTGCATCAATAATAAGTGGACAAAAGTAATAGAAAGCAGTGTATATATTTATCGTAGGAAGCATCTACACCAATCACACTAAATCTACAAGAAGTAGATAATACGCTGTAGTTTTGGTTAATAGATATGGATCTTAATTAAAATGATTGTATTTTATAGTTAGTTGTGCTAGATTAGCATTTGGTGATTGTATCCACATAATTTTCAATAAAAAGATGTTGACTGGGCAAACTAATAAAACTTAATAAAGAAAGTGAAACTGCTTTAATAATAATATGATACAAAATCGACACGCACATTTTTACAGAATACATTCCATAGCATATATGGAGCACACTGTTGGGTTGCGTGTAAATTCAAAATCATTACATCGCTTCTCGCACATGGACTTCATTTCCGTGCTGAACAATGTTACAAACCATATTTGCACACTTACACACGTGTTCTCTCTGGCTGTGTCGGTGTGTGTAATGTAAGTTTTAGGTATGGCGCATATATAGTGTTTGTGCGATGGCAAGCCAAGCCAAGGCCACCTCAAGACACGCCAACCCCATAAAGTATTTTAATTGCCGGTGCCAGTGCGTCCTACATCAGGGTTGGCCACGACATTATACCCATACATCCACACAAACATACCGACGCTCACCCCTATCTTACATTATTATTATTATTACTTGAGTTATGCGCGTTATTTTGATGTCTGCTTCACCCTTGGCTTTACCGATTGCTTAAAATATTCTAAGAATTTTATTTGCTGAATATCTCTCAAATACATGGTATTTGTGAAATATTTACAATTTAAATCTAAATTAAAATAATAACAGTATTTTTCTTGATAAGTAGTGTAATATTTTAAATTGTATAGACGCCCTATTATATTATCATAAATACAAGTAGTTATTATAAGTAATTTTTAATTAATTAACTAAGATTTAGCCAATTATATTCTGCTTTATACAAACGCTGTTGTTTGCAAAATTTATTAACTAAACTTATAATCTCAGACGCAAAGGTGATTTATGCTTTTCTATTATATTTAAATTTTTAATTAAGTGCATAATTTATAAAGTAAAGGGTAGTTGCAACTCTTAAATGTTGGTTTATCGAGGTACTGACATATCCCCCTAATAAAAAATTTAATATAATTTTCTAAAGAAGCAACAAACATTTTACGAATATTACTAGTAAGAAGGGTACTTGTAACCACTTCAAAGGTCCGATATTTTCTAGTTCCGTTATTAATTAGTTTCTAACTGTTGTATAGTTTGCGCTACTACACTTTAAACTTTCGAGTAAACTATCAAAAAGTTATTCAAGAGTGTAAAGATCGAGTTACTCCTACATCAGTTGTTCTATGAGCATGGTTGACAAATCTACTTTATTCGATAATATAAATTTGGTTAACCTTGGCAAAGGAATATCGGTTTGGTTATAATAGGTAGGTATATATTAGGTTCTTAGTCGGTAAAATGGAACGCGGCTGGCACGACTCGGTTGGTATTTTATGTGACATGAACATCTTTATAACCCATCGGTGAACAGGCCTTGTATGTACGCGGTTCTGGTCGTTATGTTAGGCGCTAGTGTAGGTCTTTTAATTGTCGTCTGCTGCGCCACCTATCCCTGATTTATGCACAGATATATACATTTGCACACATATACACGAATGCTTTTAAACAAATATACACAGATTGGTAGAAAAAAAATCCCCCATACATACAGTATCGTTAAACACATATACATACTTACCCTCTATTTCCACTATTTCTCCTTGCTGCCATCGGTGTAACAGCACCGTTATACCTACGGCTTTGCACATAAAAAAACTTATTGTCTCGCAAACTGTAGGGTTTCGTGATACCAGGCAATAGAAACGTGAGGCACACGAAAAATTTGCTATTTTGTATCGGCGTAGCATTTTTTGTTACGTTAAAGTTTTTGTTTTTATTTAGCATGTTTAAAATTTTTAAATTGCCATTAATGAAATTTAGTGCAATATATATATTTGAATATAAAATCTCACGAAAAGTTGGAAAAAAATTGCAGCAATCAATACATCATAGGTAGTACAAAAAAAGTAAATAGTAATATTATCGAGAATATTTTCGAACATATAATATATTTTAACTTATCAAAAATTGTTATAAATGAAACCAAGTCACGGTATATTTTTACAGTGTATGTACTTGGGCCACAAATAATTTTAGAAACATGTTCGCGAATTAAATGCAAATTCCAAGTTAGTATTTAGCATATTTTAAAATGCTGAATTGTTAGGGAAAATCAATGCATACCTACTTCTCTAGCGACTGCTTCATTTTAACCTACATTCAAAGGCCACAAATCTGAACCCTCAAATTATGCATTTTATTCGGATTTCATTTACACGTTTAACAATTTTTAATCAGTTTATATTTATAACATTCTGGATATCATTGATTAGACACTGCCGCTACACACGGACGTATGTTTGGTTGCCGTAATAATTAGACTCCTTCGTTTTACCTACTTATCGTCATATGTGGTGTAATTAAATTTGTATCGTTTATTTTAAACCATATATAATATATTGTAAGGTTATTTTGTAGTAGTTTTACATAAATGCCTGGTCATTTTTACCACTTAACTAAATTTGTATACTTTTTCTTGTTTAAATTTCGGGAAAACAAATCTTTGCCAGTTAATAATAATTTGCTGTTAGAGTTATTACAGTTTATTTCTTACGAAATATTTATAAAGAAATCTCTCTAACGAGCTCATTAACTCGAGATCGCGCTATGAAGGGTGACTTAACGACTTTCATCAACAATCATTTTCGTAAATCACTTGTTAACTTAGGGCACAACTATCCGTACTGATGCTGCGTCGTGTATTTAGTCCCTCTTCCCTGTC
Organism: Nebria ingens riversi; assembly: GCA_018344505.1. NCBI lineage: Eukaryota > Metazoa > Arthropoda > Insecta > Coleoptera > Carabidae > Nebria > Nebria ingens. The sequence goes on from JADQWA010000765.1 coordinate 172,459, forward strand.
TTCTATTCTGTCTCACCAATATCCAGGATATCAAGCTCCAGAATCACTTTTAATCCGGCTACTCGGAGCCGAGAGGCAAACATACATAAAACAGATTGCAGTAAGTAGTTACGCTGTACGCGTATGCTACTGTTGACGTGATTAGCAGAACCGGCTTTAGTTTTAGTTTCCACAATAGAATATTTTTTCATTTTAAAAATTTAAATATAATAAAAGATATCGTTTTTTTTTTTGCTAAATTAAATTGTCTAAATGGCTTTAGTTGCGTATATTTTAAATGTTATGTGTTTTATATTTTGATCTATTTATGTCGTATCTAATGTTTTAAAAGAAATGTGTATTGCCATTTTGTTTTTCATGGAGAATAATTTTGATACGGTTCTGCCTCATTGCGGCAAGCAAAACGATGTTATCTGGGGTGCTGTGTCGGCGTGCGCGTGCTATAGATTTCGTACCGTGTGTACCAGATACAGCACGAATAATCAAACACTCATCTTTATATAACCAAGCGTACTACACGGTGTGGAGCGGCCCTATACACTACTAGTTGTATGTGATGTTATTTAATCCTAGTATATCTCATGTAACCATCCTTAACACTATCCTGTATATTAGAACAACCCTTCAGCTCATATGTATATCCAAACAAAAAAGGCTATTTATTTAAATGTTTTTTTGCTTAAATCTTCATAGCGATACATTATTTTTGGTTATTTATAAAACACTATTCAGTGCACTGGAACAGTACATGTATCAGACTGTACATACAGATCTCATTTCAGGATTAACAAAAGTGATATACTGGTAGTATTGTATGAAAAATCAATGGGCCCCGTATGTATAGGCTTTATAGAATGGCCCATATATGGTGATCATAGGTACTCTATAAATATCTGATATGGATTAGTACAGGGTACCAAGCTCGACTAAATCGATATTTAATCTTTAGATAATGAAATTACCCTAATCGAAATTCATAACTGTAATGTAATCTGCACAAAATCACCTTCCATCTATCCCCTTTGCGAAAACACGCCCTTATTTGACCTACGCCTATTGGATGGTAACCGGCTGGTCATCCAATCAAACCGGATCGTTGCGGCGCAAACCACATATGGTTATACTACACTATGATTATACCGTTAATTTGTTTGTTAGTATTTACATTGAATTCGAATTCGGATCATATTATGAACTTTTTATTCGATTTATTATTATTATTATTCATAAACGCGATGTTGACAAAATTACCCTCTCAATAATTTAATCGCGTCCTGCTGATCCTTAAACATCATTATGGTATCTTAGGGAGTACACTTAGGGAATAAGATAAAACTATCCTTAACATTAGAGAATGGACAGACAATTAAATGACCCTTACATACGAGAAAGTGGTGGAACTATTTGACCCTTACAAGTTTGACATGTCTACAAATAGATTGTTTGCAACACTGTATGATTTTCGAGGAATGTAGCGCAAATAACAATTTTAAGTGACATTGCTCAATTTTAGAATGTGTACCTTCTAGCAATATCTAATTTTCTGAATACAATGTTGACACTTTTGTCCTGCGTTAGTGGTAAGGTTTTCTTCGCTAATACCTCAACTTTAATTCACTCTATTGACGGACGCTCATGAGGTTTAATAACTATGGATGGTGGACTAACACGGACATCCCTAAGGATCATCCTAGAGCTAACTCCTAGGGGATAGGTCCGGGTATTGCCCAGGTAAAGGATGAGTCCGTTTTGTACTTATTAAGCTTGGTTTACAATATATATATATATATATATATATATATATATATATATATATATATATATATATATAAATATATATATATAGTAGACAATTATATTTGTATGTAATTAATATTACTCCGTTTCAATAATATTTTATGAACTAGTATAGATATATTTATTTATTTTGCATTATACAATGGCAGATATATAATATTACATAAGTTATAATGTATGTAATATATCACCCGATTTGATGGGAATAGGCATAAAGTTATGTATGTTACATGAATTATATAATTTTCGTGTATATTAACAAATAGACCCTTCTTCTATTGAAACCAACCCTTGAACATGTGGCAAAGTTACTTTAATAATGTTTTGAATGACAAAAGAATTTTTTAAGTGTGGTACAGCGCTGTTCGTATAGCGAGTAAATGAGCTCGAAACAACGTCGTTCATAATATGATTAATAGCTGTTATATCATACATAATTTAGAATAAATTTGGTATGAACTATTCTTGTAAAATTAACACAAAGTATTGACCTAACTTAGGATTTTGAACCTAGTTTATACACCTGTATATTCTACAGTGTAAAGTGGGTTGTATATATACTAGTAAAAAGTAGGTTTACCTAGGTGGTTCTGTAACACCAATAAATAAAAATTACAAGAAGTAGAAATCAGGGGTGTATCTCAAATTGTATAAATTAGTGGTACCTTTTGACAAGCTATACTATGTACAAATGTATATAAATAATTATACATTGTGTATAAGTTTGTTAGTTTATATTTTAAATTGGAACCATGTAATTAAGTTGTATAAATTATGCTTTGTTACCCAGAATAAATGAATGCTTTTGTGAGAATGTTTTCCCAAACCTAAAATACTTTTAACATTTTGTAAGGAGTAAGATACTAACGTTTGTCTGCTGGACAAAATCACATGTACTTTAAGCCAGTCTTCCGCAAATTGAGAGGATCTCTATATATAAAAAGACTTGCCCGAGGATGGCAAAGCCTGGGATTTTTAATAAACCCTCTTGTTCTCTCCATAACAACATCTATATGGTGGTCGTTAGTAACGGAAAAGAAGTCGCATTTCTTACGAAGTGAGTTGTCGATAGCTCTTGTAACAACGTCTCAGTTTTCACTTTACAGTTGCACAGTTCACAAACAATACTCTAAGAATATGAAATTATTTTCCTGCCACATTTTGAGTTAGACACAAATAAAACAATGTATAAGCGTAGACAATAATGTTTTTATTTAATTTAAAATTATTATTTAAATTTTTTGATGAATATGGAGTATCTATCATAGTCTTTTTCTTTTCTTACGACTCAAGGCATTTTTAGATTTTGACACCGCTATGATTGATGACGTAGTGCTGTCATGTGTTCAGCGCCAAACAGGCCATCATACTTATTAAAATAATAATACTTTTTTATTCGTGTAAACTGGAACGTTGTATATATTAAATAAATAATCTATCATAGCCAATATATAAAATTTGAACAATAAAAAAAAAAATATATATTTCCGCAACATTGATATCTATACTGTATAAAATTAAGTTAATTTCTATTATCGTACGTCCACACACACCATTTTAAGTACAGAAATTATTACGTGAAATAGTGGAAAGGTCAGCCGCTTTAATATTTAATAACGTAGCTGTCAAAAACAAAACTCGCAACAGTAGCTCATTGGATATGTCAATTACGCGTTCGAGGGAAGTCAAGAAAATATCGGTAGCAAAAAATAAAAGCTTGTAAAATTAATGAAAACAGTGTTGTAGTGTTAGCTTTTATCAAAAATACATTTGTTTGTATTTGAAGTTAATTAGATAATCAATCTTTAGTTTTTAAGTCTTTTAATATAAATAAGAATATAGTAGAAAATGCTCCCACATATTAGTTCAGTAAATTCTCGTGTGGCGTACAAGCGCAGGCACGATACGAGTAAAGTAAATATTTATTTTCTTTTGCGGTCTTAAAATCAATTAGAGGCTGCCATTTTTACCTGAGAGCATTTTAAATGTAATTATTGTACTAGTATTTTCGAAAAATATATGGTTAAAATACAATTTGATTTTTGCGTCACGTTGGGCGCCAACCGAATATATACGATTCCCGTGGTATTTCATTAGCTACGCTACGAAAACACGAATTATTTTTTTAAGGAGGGAAGAGTTTACATGTGCCCTTCCCTTTGCCACTCAGACCAGCCGTTTCATTTCCCTTAACAACTCCATAACTTAGACAGCTCGCTCACGCTGGAGACGGGGTGTTCACCAGTGACAAAGTTTTCGAACCAACTTCTTCATTTCATAAGAACACCACGCTCAACTTTTAGATTTGTTATTTATATTAAATTAAGTGAATAAAACTCAAACCTCTAACGGAAAACATGGATAGTAAGGTATAATAATAAATTAAGATTTATTTATAATTATTATTATAAACAATAACGTGTATCAATATTAAGTGATCTAGGTAATTATGATTTCGGAAAGTAGATACCTGCAAAAGTAGGTACAAGCGAGGGATTCTAAGATATCTACCACGCTAGACAACCCACATAACACTAGTGTTAAACATATTGCAAATGAGAACTATTTATACTGATGTTGAATTTATAGTTTTTATGTGTTAGTAAATAAAATAAAACAACACAACCAACTGTAATATGATAACAGTTCCGTCCCCTGCGACTGCAGAGTAGTAAGTTTGTTCTCTATATCTTTGGGATTAAATTTCTTTTGGAAGAAAAGTTTTGGTGGGAAGATAGAATACTTGAAGACACTGAATGCTTATCACTATAAGAAGTAAACTCACCAATAACAATTTTAAGAAAAATTGTTTTTTATGTATACATGTTACTTAAACCTTTGTATTCAACAATGATTTTAAGGAAGCATGTAAACAGCAATAGAAAATATTTCAAACAGTGTTGTTGACAGGTGATTGAGTTCTAGGTAACAGTGGTTGTCAGTCGTTGGTTGCTGACAGTGACAACTCAACCACGACAGTAGTGCCGCTGGCGCCGGGCTATGCGCGGCAAGCTAACGACGAGAAAACTTTAATTATGGATGAATTCAGTGAGAAAAGAATGACGTTTGTCACTCACTCCTTACAGTATGTCACTACCACTGTCCTACTACAAACACAAGAAAATACTAAGATATATTGTTATTTTACTGTGAACCTTGGTTTTTTTATTATACCGTGATATTTTTAAAAGCGTGACTACAACCAGTAACGCCATCTCTTTATTAACGTCGTAATTACCTTACTACATATAACAGACATATGTGTAAGCTATCATTTATAGTAAGACTTGTAGAATGAGTTGCGATGATGTTCGGTCTTGTATTCAAAATTAAATTAATTTCGTCCTAATTAATAATAAAATTTTAAACTGTTAAATTCCGAAGAAGATTTGATTGTATGGTGCAAAGGTCCTAGGCACCTATGAAGTTAATTCTATTGGCCTACTCTTGAAGTTCGTCCATTAACATTTACAACAAAAAACACGGCATAAAAATGTCGAGAGTTCATCAATTACAGTAGTGTAGTGTTACTCGGGGTGTCAGGGGCGATGAGAAAGAGGGGATTGCATGTCATGGTCTGCTCATTTGAATAAATCAGCCATCACACTTAATTGAGGGCTGACCACACCAAAATGGCTCATTTGGTCATCGATTCAATTGTAAAATGCAACAGCACATTCAAACTGTCTGCCTCGCTACATAGTGGTTATCTACCTGTATATTTAATGACGCAGGCCTTTGTTGTATTAAGTCATAGTAACTCTTTACTCACAGTTGATTCAATTCAAAGAGTTAAGTATTTTATTTTGTAAAAATTAAAATCGTATAACTCTGACTATGAGAAAAATAATGTTGTCAACGTTGGGTGTAATACTTACTTAATAAAAATAAAGCAAAATAAAAATTGGAGTCATCGATTAAAATAATATTGTGTTGCAATGTTTGCTGGTGCAGCACAGCTCTCTACTTTGACCTTTGACCCACGGTCGGTTACAATTCGGCACCCCGTGACCTATGGCCTACTGTGGTTTTTCTGCGCACGCGTACCCCTAAAGGTCTCGCTTCGTTACATTTCCCAGCGCCATCTGTCCCAGCAAATTTAAACTAATGCACGTTACCCGTCACATTTCATAAGCGGCTACAATCTTGTTATAACTTCTCTGATTTTCAGAAAATAACAATAGATATTTGTGCAACAAAATATTATTTAAATTTTATTTATGTAATATATTTTTAAAAATTACCAAAGTCGTTAGTTTGGGTAAAGCGTGTTGCCGAGTTATTCTGCGTATAAACGTATACCAAGAGTATACAAAATGTGATGATGAGTCTGCGCTACACCAGTAGTAATGTGGTCAGTCTTTTAAAAGTAGTGATTAGCGCTAATCAAATATTAACAGCTTACGGATCAATTTTAGTTATTTTGTGGCACGGAATAGAAGAAGAAAAAAACTGCACTGCAGTCATACAAAAAAATAAAGAAAGTCTAGATATATTTTACAAAGCACACTTCAATCGAAATGGAAATCTCATGTCTGTTGGAAGGAAGGCGTTGTTATGTATAAAAAACGGAAATCTAGTTTAGTTTTCAAAGCCACATATGAATATTTCTATCTGGTATATAGCTACAGACACCTTCTTTGCTTGCAGCCTCCGTCATTGCGAAATTGAATGTCACTCAAAGCATGTCAAATAAAATTCTTTATTATCCTACCCATGCTATTTTGTAACTAAGACACTTGTCAATTTAGAAGAATGAGTTGGTAATTTTATTTATGAGGTCCTTTTCCTACGCTACCAGCTTACGCATTTATTACATCAGAGATATCATTTATATCAATTTTAAATATCTTTGAATTGACAAAATATCAAATGAAACGCATTTTAGTTGGGCCTGGATCTGACAAGACCTTAATTGAAAAAGCATCTATGGTTCTGACGTCCTTATGATTTGAAGAAAGATTCCAATCCAATAAACAACCACAATATAAAGTAGTCGTGTGTATCTTCTAAAATCAATAATATCAAACTCAACCAAAATATATAGTACATGTTTGCTTATAATTTGAATACGAGTAGACATTATTTTTTTATTTATATAGGTATACGAGCTGAAAATAAAATAAATAATAAGATGGTCGGGTCACATATAAAAGCAAAGAATAGTACAAACCATTTGATGCTAGCTATTGCTCTATGCTAATTACAAATGTGCATTACCATTAAACCGAATGTAACACAAACATACATATGTACAAAATGTGGCAACAAAGGAACAATTCAAACAAATGCATTGTTGCAACATATGTACCATAAGCATTATGCCATGTATGTACGTCTCATGACAATTGTATATACATACATACACGATACTAATTGGCATCATCTTATTGTTACAGCTGTTGTTTGGGTACTACTGGTGTAATGGCCCTCGACACCACCAGCCATTAGTGACGTCATCAACTGCTGTTGGTAGCCACTGCTCTGTTCTAGAATCAGCAAAATGTTACTGAGACTTATCGATTGTTGACATACACGTAAGTTGCACATAAATAATTTATAATAATTAAACAATTAAACGAATACTTTGTCTGGCGATCTATTACGGTTTATACTTCTAAGAAAAAAAAATTGTGTAAGGTATATTGATCTAAATGTTATTGTAACAAATTTTTATATTTTCAAATATATCAATTTTTAAAGTGCGCAACGGATGACATCAAAAAGAGAGTGTATCTAGTGTTTTTTACAACTTACAGTTGGTTGCACTTTCTTACAAGTGTTGCCAACATTTTTAACAAGTAATATTACTCTGTTGTGATTGCTATTTTGTTGATTGTTGTTGTTAATTTAGTCTCATTCTGATTACATGTGGTGATTATCGTATTTAGCACTGAAATGTGATAAAATAGTTTAAAACATAATTGTTTGACAGATAATTTAAGTTGGCATGCTTGCTTTGCGAAACGCTTTATTGGTCACGTTAAATAGAATATTTCCGCGCTCTTTCCGGTTTGGTAAAAGTAGATAAAATCTTTTTTTTAACGTGACTATGATGGGCTAAAAAGGAATAAATACGAATTAAATTGGAATCTAATTGTATTGTGATCAACCATATTAGGGTGTAATACGAAATGTAATATATACATTACAATTAGATTGTAATTTAATTCGTATTTTTCTTATTATTATTCTTAAAGTTTTCACTAGGAATTACGAGGATTTAAAGTTATAGTTTCTCAAATGTCAAATGTTTGTTCTTAACAAGATCAGATAGTCGTTTATGACAGTTATAAAATTGATGTGAGTCGTTTTAAAACCGTTCTATTTTTAAGATTTGATATTTTCTTCTGATAGTATAGACTCTTATGTGAAAGAATGTGTTGCCTTGCAGAAGTTTATGTCAGTTGTAAATGATGATTAACTGTAGGGAATTGTTCGAAGATTTTCGTTAGCAAATCTATAAATAATCTACGTTGATTTCACGAATTTAGTTAAAATATAAATCGCTATTGTAACGTTTTGTATTTCCCATTTAATATTCTCAACTCATCGTTGCGATGACTGCGCAAACATAAATTCAACAATGATTTACTTTTACTGCTACGGTTACGGTTAGCACACAGCGGGCGTATATTCGAGACCGTCTACTTATCATCTTTCCATTTTCAACAGCTCAATTTATTCCACAACAATAATATACAATAGTACCTAGAAAATGTAATATCATTTCTGAAACACCTGAGGCACCTGGGGCTCTTGGCACATGCAAATAGCAAATATCAACTGTAAATCATTGGTATCCGTTGTATCGAATTTTTATATTCAATCTGCTAATTAATAATGAACCAGCGGGCAGAGTTATTTCGGTTTAAAAATAAAATACATTTCAAATGAAAAATAAATATCGAAGTTTACAGAACTGCACATTTTTGTTTTAATTGAAATACAAACACTGGAATGTTTTATTTGTATTATTTAAAATACTCGGATGAATATTTTATAAAATAATACGTTTGATGTAGATGTATACATATCACATACTTCCCTTTGTTTAATTCGGAAACGGTTTGAGATAACGCTTTTATTTTCAGAAGAATAAAATCAATTTGTAATTTAATATTTAGTATTGAATAAAATAAGTCCTAAAATCCATAATTATTACTATGCCTATCACTTAACATAGACCCAAAAAGTTCCCCTTGAATAATTAGAAAACGGTTCTAGATGGCGATTTTTTCAACAGAGTGGTGACCAATTAGTAATTCAAGAGTCTCTGTCAATAGCGTAACTGCAGTCTTAGACTAACATTTGTAATTACATTGTAGTTCACAACCTTTCTGTCAAGTGTGAAACACATATATCAGATGTCTAGCTGTGGATGACGTAGCTCAATCGGTAGAGCAACAGAGCGTAAATCAGTAGGCTCTGGGTTCGATTCCCAGCGGCATCCGATAGTTTTTCATATTTGTCGAATATTTGAATAAGAAAATAAAATAGTTAGAATTCGATTCTAATATAGTATTAATCAAAAAAATACCATAAACTTAGACTTAGTAACATGCCTATAACTTAACATGAACTTAAAAAGTTTCTCATGAATAATTTGAAAACGGTTTGAGATAGCGATTTTTTCAACTGAATAATATCGATTTAAAATACGATTTTAATATAATATTAATTAAAATAACGTCCGAAATTCAAAATTAGTATTTTGCCTATAACCTAACATGGTCTCAAAAAGTCCTCCTTGAATAATTCGACAACGGTTCTAGATGGCGATTTTTTTGACTGAACAAAATCGATTTAAAATTCGATTCTAATATAGAATTAATTAAAATAATGCAAAAAAAATCAAAATTATTATGATGCATATAACTTAACATGGACTCAAAAAATTTCTCATGAATAATTTGAAAATAGTTTGAGATAGCGATTTTTTCAACTGAATAATATCGATTTAAAATACGATTTTAATATAATATTAATTAAAATAACGTCCGAAATTCAAAATTATTATCTTGCATATAACCTAACATGGTCTCAAAAAGTCCTCCTTGAATAATTCGACAACGGTTCTAGATTGCGATTTTTTTGACTGAACAAAATCGACTTAAAATTCGATTCTAATATAGAATTAATTAAAATAATGCAAAAAAATAAAAATTATTATGATGCCTATAACTTAACATGGACTCAAAAAGTTTCTCATGAATAATTTGAAAACAGTTTGAGATAGCGATTTTTTCAACTGAATAATATCGATTTAAAATACGATTTTAATATAATATTAATTAAAATAACGTCCGAAATTCAAAATTATTATCTTGCCTATAACCTAACATGGTCTCAAAAAGTCCTCCTTGAATAATTCGACAACGAGTCTAGATAGCGATTTTTTTGACTGAACAAAATCAATTTAGAATTCGATTTTAATATAGTATTGATCAAAATAATGTCAAAAATTCAAAATTATTAATATGCCTATAATTTAACATGGACTCGAAAAGTTTCTTTTGAATAATTCGAAGACGGTACGAGATATCAATTTTCTCAACTGAACAAAATTGATTTAGAATTCGATTCTAATATAGTATTAACAAAAAAAAATGCCAAAAATTCAGAATGATTAACATGCGCTCAAAAAGTTCTCCTTGCATAAGTCGAAAACGGTTCGAGATAGCAAGTTTTCCAACTGAATTAAATCTATTTAAAATTCATGTTTACAATGGTATTGAACAAAATTATGGCCAAAATTTAAAATTATTATCGTACCTATAACTTAACATGTACCTAAAAAGTTTCTCATGAATAAATCGAAAACGGTTCAAGATTGCTATTTTTTTAGTTGATTAAAATCGATTTAGAATTTGATTTGACTATGGTATTGATTAAAATAATGCCCAAAATCTAAAATTATTATCTTGGCCATAACTTAACATGGACTGAAAAAGTATTCCTTGAAGAACTCCTAAACCGTGAATATTATGAATACTTCCTAAATTGACATATGTTTTGATAAAATTCTTAATAAATATAAAAAAAGCGTGCCCCCTTATTGCATGTGATTGAGTGTGTTAATTCGCAGCAAATTTCCGTCGACAATATCGCGTTCCTAAATTGACACGAACAATCATTTTATACTAGTCACCTATTAAAATATTCACTTTTCCCCCATCGATGGCGTTTAAGAGTTTTTCCATTTACCGTTGTTTTGTATCACGAAACATCGTTTCCTCCATTCACAACACACAACTATATATGTACGTATAAATGTTCGAGTTACAAATGAGAGGGTTACCTTTTAAGTATAGTGATTATTTCTAAGAGTGTTTTGAAAGTTGCGTGCATAACATTTCGAAAGAATAAGTTGAACTTTTCAATAAATAAGGTTCTCTTGGCGGAAGAAAAGTTCAAGCAGTGAAAAGGACCACAGCGCGATTGAAAAACTTCCTTCTTATTTGGAAAATACATAGCAAAGTTTTAACAGTTACAAATATGAGAGAAAACTTATTTCCACGACGCCAGCGCCATCCTTGCACGTTACAGAAAACTTTAAACACCGGAAAATATTTATTGCGCTTATTACCTAAACAAAAATAAAATTGCTAGATCTTCATTCAAGTGTTTCTACTTATATTTAGAGATTCAGTTATACTATAGTATGTTTTTCGTAAGAACACAGTGTTAGTTTTATGAGTTATGCTATCCTTACAAATCCATAAGTGAGAGCGACGAGGTACGCTGTATATAGACAATAACTAAACTATTTAAACAGTCAAGCTCATTCATTTGCTATTGCGTAGTATATATTGTGACCTTTGCCCTTTTGTGCCAATGCTTTTGTTTAAAATACTAATTTAGAATCAGTATATAAACAGCAGCTTGCTCGGAACTACACACACACACACATACTAATGCACTAAACATATATGACCTAAATATTAAGTACACTAATTTGTAGCAACGAACACCTAGTTCACAAATTGATTTCGCAAATATGCCCACGACTGCCCATTCTACTGTGTTGAATTAATTAAATCAATATTACAATCAAAATATGTCTTACCTTTATATTTACGTGAATGTGTCGCTGCAGAAGTAAAATCCTCAAATAAGCATTTATGTTTTATTTTGTATAGTACGAATGGACTTTTAAGCATCATTTGTTTAATAATTATACGCCAATGTAAAACGGTATGTATAGAGTTACCACACCAAAATATACATAGGTAATCTATGTTAAAAACAGTGGTTGTTGATGCCTGAGTGACGTAGTAAAACGTTACTCGCTCGTAAGCTCTGCCATAGCATGCTTACGTTTCGGAAAGAGCTTTTTCCATCTGCAAAAGCTACCGAGCTCGCTGCTGTATGCGCGAATAACGTAATCCTCTCACGTAAATAGCGATTCTGCAGCAAAACGTCAAGGTTACCAAACGCCACCACCTCGTGTACAACCTTTACTACAAACAGAATACATACATACACTCACACACTGAGGGGCACGGAAACGTTGCCAACGAATTCCGCGCTCAATCACTTCCCTTTCTTTAGTCTATGGGAGATACTCTTTGCTGTTTCGTTGACAGTAAGACAAATGAGTACAGCATCTCAGGTCTATTGATGTTTTAGAAATTTCTTTCAAGGACTTCGATCCGTGATTTTCTTGTATATCTATATACTAGATGTAAATACTGATTTACTGGGTGAAAAATCGATTATTTTTAGGATTTGTATCCTGTTTTATGGAAGAACTCAGTGACATTGTTAAATTGAAAATGGTTATTTATTGAAATACAAAATTGGATGGTTTCAAACCAATCTTGTTTAGTATTTTACATTACAAATCAAATATATTTTAGTCAACCACGATAATAACGGAGCAAATCTCGTATAATACTTGCTTGAAATATGGCAACACTGTTTTCCCTAACACACATGCACATTTGAGCCAAACTATAGCATAACACATTCAATTAGAATGTCCCTCGTCGCAAAGTATATATAGGGAGCGCTTGAACGGTATCAAAGATGTCCAAAGTCAGACGTTTAATTCTCTTTCATGTTCTAACATTAAGTTAATTTAATTCCTATTTTCTTGTTCGGGATTAAACCCAACGAAGCTGTTCTTGTTGATAGAATCATATACCAATATTTGTGGATGATTAATTTTCGTAAAAATTGTCTGGGAGTTTTTTTCCCTCTAAATTAAAATTTTATAATTGCAAAAGCAAATCTCTTCAATTATAAATTCAGTCTTTACTCTAAACTAAATGTGATCTGAAACTGAAAGCATTTAAAAGAAACGAAAAATACTGTTTGTGCGTGGGGTTTAAACGATGAAATCTAAAAGTTTTTTTTAATATTTTCCCCCGTTTCAATTCGTAATTAATTAGTACTGAACAAAGCCAACATCTTTCTGATTTCCTTTTGAGTTTCGAATCCTGAAAACAGCACACTGAGATACTTTGTATTATAGCTTCAGGGATGTACTCTAAAAAAAAGTACACCTGAGTTACAATATTTCTTAAGAATTCAGCGTTAATCTTATGATGTACCTTGTAGCACTCACTTAATATAATAATATATATAAGCTTCGTTGTCAATTGACAATGTGGCCTTAATTTTTTTATCTATATATATATATATATATATATATATATATATATATATATATATATATATATATATATATGTATATACGTATATATATATATATATATATATATATATATATATATATATATATATATATATATATATATATCTTAATATTCAGCTGGACGATTGATGATGGTGACATCGTTGAGGTGGACGGCCGTTCATGTAACTAGTCTACCAATTACGTCACATACAATGGGGTCGTTAAGGGACATCGAGTTCGGCCTGCCTAACAGAACAAATAGTCATACTAGCATCTATTGTTCGCGCAGAGTTCCATTGCCGATTGCTCTCTACTCACCGTGTTTACGGTGGCGTCTATAGATATATGCATGTCAAATTCGCGTAGGTGAATGTATGTATACACATTGTTTGAATTATTGTATATAACAAATTACAGCCTTTAGTATTTACTGTTGTCACTTCAGTAGAAATCTTCGTCGTAAATCAAACAAAAAAACGTTTATTATAAATAAAAATATACTTTTGAGCCAGAGGTTTTAACGGAAATATCCGCTTTGAGCCAAAAAATTAGCAAAGACAAGCATTGGCTGCACCAATGCGTCAATTTTAGTAATGGCGAATTTCTATATTAATAAACAATATATATATTATAATTAAAATGATGAAATTTTACCAACGATGATATAGTAATCAATCTAAAATATCTTCATTTATATAAAGTATATTATAAAAAGTATATTCGGCAAGCTGTTCAGCATTGGCTTCACCAGTGCCTGAAGTTGGACATTGCTTGAACTTCCATATAAATAAACAATATAACCATCAATACAACTGACATTTTTTATAGCTGTTGATTGAAAAGAATTTTACCAGTTTCATTTAAAGTAGTTCACGTATGCAAAAATAGCTGGCGGTGGTAGTACCAAATCAATGTTTAGGCTATTATTAAATATGTTTTAACAGCGTTAGGTTTTAATTTTTGTAAAAAATGTCGAAACCAAATATATATTAGAATTATATATAGATTTTTGATGTTTTCAAAAAATTTCTGACGAAAATATTTCAAGTCAATTTTGCTGGCCAATAACTCCGAAAATAAAGAACCTAATGGTTTTAAAACGCAAATAGCATGAATTATGTACCTATAGCTTATCTATAGCAAATTTAAAGTCAATCCGTTTAGTATCTTCAGAGGAGAAGGAGCGACACATTTGATCTTACGAGCGACAAGTAACAACCAAGTATATGAGTTATATATATTTCTGGATTCAGGATGATAAAAGAAGGACTGTTTGTTAAAGAAAATTTTCAATCCGAGATACTTACAGGCACATGACCAAATGTTTAAGTTCTTCGGGTACTACGTACGTACGTAGTACGTGTGACCACTTCAGATATTATTTTATTATTATTCAAATTTTAGTGGCGAGATTGTTGATCATAGCAACCGTTTTTCTTTGAAGTTTCTTTACAGATTTAATTTAATTTTTACCCTTGCGAGAAAATTGATTTGAAAAATGTCTCTTACATTTTATCTTGTTTAATATATGTTTCTAAAATTAAAAATTGCTTAAATTCTTCAAAAGAAATTTAAAAAAAATTTATGTGCCTGGGCGTTTTGTGAATTTCAATTTTATATTGTTCTCTTTGTGGAGTATTTATGAGAATATACGTTTAAAATCGATATACTAAAGTTGAAAACGGGTCCAATTAAATAAAAACTTTGTAGTGTCAAGTACAGGGGCACTTGACATTTTTGTAAAAAATTAAAACTTGTTTTGCTATATTAATTATAGGTCAAAAGTTCATGCAACTTTTGATCACAACAACTATGATGCGATAGCGTCAACACCCTATGTAATTATATATATATATATATATATATATATATATATATATATATATATATATATATATATATATATATATATATATATATAGTTAAAATTGTTTGTAAAAGTGCTATAATCGGCGAATATATTGAATAGCAGGCCAATGATTCGTTGATAAATGATAGATATGTTTTTAAATTTGAATACAGTTCGACTCTGTGCTAGGGCAAGCGCGAATAAAGCTATTGAAAACGTAGTTTCCATCGAGAAATGGATAAAATAAATAATGGTGCGGAAGAAATATGAATGCATAAATCGAAATGTTTGTTAGTATTATACATCATCAAAAACAGACTTCACATGGTCCATCAAATACGTAATGATCTGGAAAAGATTTCTATAAGAAAACGACCGAGTACTTGAAATATTTATTCAAGAAAAATTACTAATCGCTTCAATAGAAACATAAATATATTATTTTAAATTAAAATGTATGAGTTATTAATATATAAAATATTAAAATCATGTTGAGAACTTTGGAAATAAAATTTATTTTGCTTGGGGGCAAATGTCAATTGTCCTTTTTAAAAGCCGTTAAGAAGCAAAATTGCATTCGTACCGCCTTGTATGTGTACGTGTAAGTAAGATAGAATCGATTAACAAAACAGCGGCAAACGGTAAACATTAGTCGCTTACGAACTATAACGCGATAAATAATTGAGTGTTAGCGGCAACAGTAGCAACGCTAGCCAAACAGCGCACCATCGCCGTCGCGTCAGCAACCGAACACCACACAACACGTGTGTATACAATTCGGCTGAGTCGCCTTCAACTTTCTGTATACTCGCATATACGTACATTCACCGCTCATATTGATCTCCCCGGTAGGTAGAGGTCGCACAACTTCCGGTCACTGGGCCACTGTCGGCGAACTTCACTCACACACACATGAATTCTTATTCGCGTTACCCCGAAACTTTCGCTACAAATCCTTCATCATTTCCCAACACTAGATCAATTTACTAAAGTGGAAATGGGATTCTTACAGTCTCTTACATACACACGTTTATTACTCTAGAATACATTTTTTTTTAAATAATAATAATGGATTAATTGGCAAAAACTACTAGTATTGCCTTTTATCAAATTTTGTACACCCTTGATATACTTAGATAAGTAGTAAGAAGCATCGATTCTGCACTAGACACTAGTAGTTATAACCGCATAACATTTATCCCAATTAAGTATACAATTTACAAACTTTTTGGCAGTGTGGAGTCTTATGGGGCACCGTGATGCCAAATTTACCCACATAAGATGCAATAACATACATTTTTAATAATCAAATATTTTTATGGTCAATACTACATGGTATACCGACTCACGATATACATACATACTGTAATGTTTTTGTGGTACGATACGTGCTTTAATGTATCTGTATACCAAATTTAGTTATAAGTGAGAATAGTGACAAAACTGTGCAGTTTTCACCCATAAGAAAAGCGTTACCTATACATACTACACTGCCAAAAATAGGGAAAAATAGTATAGTAATATCTGCTTTCATTGTGAAAAAAGTCCCCTCCTTCACGCCCCTGTACAAGTGTAGCTTTAAAAAAAATGAAGCCTCTTTATTTCGTGATTTTCCATCACTGGAAATACTAACTTAACTTGGATTCAGGTGATGGGGCGCACGTTTGAATTTACAATTCTAAAGTTTAAATATTCTAATGCGATTACGTAACGAATAGAGCCTAAAATGGGGGAGAGAAAGAAGAATATATATGGATAACGACAAGTTTCTTCCATTACCCCCAGTACGCCTGAAACTGATGATGAAAATGTCCAACCAAAGAATAGGTCTTATTTCTTAAAGTAATCCTCTGCTGCGACTGTGTTCACTGGCCATTTTAACAACGAGGAAATACGCGAAATGGTTTTTTAAATGAGATATTTTATGCATTAACCAGATAGAAAGACAGGGCCAGTGTACCTGTTGTTGGTGTATATCTACTTGAGAGTATAACAGTGGATTTTCTTTTCTTGTTGTTTTTTTTTGTGACTGCCATCTGTTGTTGGTGAACGTAAATGATTCATTATTCCATTACAGCTGAACGGAATCATTATAGAGCTATTTTTAGATCAGACAAAAAATGCAAGAGAAAATCAATAAACGTATCGCTGATCGGGGGAATTATTTACTTTTTAAATTGTCAATCTCATCTCAGAATCTTCGTGGTCTGATTGACATAAATTCAATTTCAAAATATATCATTAGAATTATAAACTTAAGCAGAACACGGCCTACAAAATCTCTATCTAGGGATATACATGATGGGAATACTTAAAACTGAATTTAAATAAATATTAACAATCTTTGTTACTGACCCGGGTAACTTTATAATTATAAAATCAATTGAAAATCATTGATTTTATATAAAGCGATAGTAAACTGTCAGTAGAATACAGTTAGCTATTGATTACCATGTCAAAAGCATGTGTATTAATAAAAATGTAGATTTTTCAATCGATGTTCATTAAATCTTTTAATCCTCAGTGATTTACATTTTTGCACAGTGAATAATCCTAAATAACATGGTTGCATATGCGTTTATTTTCATGTATGGTTAGTGTTTTAACAACTGGATATTTGTAATAATTGTCTTGGGCCCGGAACGAGTCCAACTGTATTGATTCACCAATTTTTCTTTCTTTTTTTGTATGATGCCAGCTAACGACAAAACGTCGACACCACAATGTACTGGTCACCATCACACACTTCAAATATGTCCCCATACTCGTCAACCTCCTCGCTGTGGCTGCTGGTGTCCCTCCTGGCATCGGTGGGCATCGCCACACCATCACAATACCACCACGGCCGTCACCACGAGACGAGAACGGGGAGTAGTGCCGGGGGAGCGCCGGTCGCGGAACGGCTCTACATGTCCGCGGCAAACACATTTGACCCACACCGGGACTCGGAAGAATTCCGACGGGACGATGAACGCCGGGAGTTCACACGTCGAGACTCTTTCGTGACGGATTTTGGCACTAAGGGCGGCACCACGGATGATCCTTTAGTCGTGCAGACAAAAAAAGGCCGAGTACGAGGTATGCACATTTAAAACAATGTATAGCATACATCTTTAATCATTTATGACATGCTTTGTTGATGTTATGAACATTCAAAACCAATTTAAAGATGTCTTCAACAAACTACTAAAAATCAGTGTTACTTCAACACAATTTTTTTCTTTCTTGTTTTAGGTACCACACTAACCGCAGCAACTGGGAAACAAGTAGACGCCTGGCTCGGTATCCCATATGCCCAAAAACCAATAGGTGCTCTCAGGTTCCGACACCCAAGACCCGTCGATAGTTGGGGTGATGAGATCCTCAACACGACGGCTCTGCCTAACTGTTGTGTTCAAATAATCGACACTGTTTTTGGGGACTTCCCTGGGGCCACCATGTGGAACCCCAACACTCCTCTATCAGAAGACTGCTTATATGTGAACGTTGTTGTACCAAAACCACGTCCAACAAACGCTGCAGTACTATTATGGATCTTTGGTGGCGGGTTCTACTCGGGAACAAATACTCTGGACGTTTACGATCATAAAATACTAGTTTCGGAAGAAAATATCATCCTAGTATCAATGCAGTATCGCGTAGCGTCTTTAGGGTTTCTCTTTTTTGATACTGCAGACGTTCCAGGAAATGCTGGATTGTTTGATCAACTAATGGCACTGCAATGGGTTCATGATAACATAGGTGCGTTTGGAGGAAATCCAAATAATATCACTTTGTTTGGAGAATCGGCTGGAGCTGTATCAGTTTCCTTGCATTTGTTGTCGCCATTATCCAGAAATTTGTTTTCGCAAGCCATAATGGAATCAGGATCCCCAACAGCTCCTTGGGCGATCATATCCCGTGAAGAATCATTATTGCGAGGTCTCCGTCTAGCAGAAGCTGTCTTGTGCCCGCATGAACGCGATAATTTGAGCGCAGTTATTGAGTGTCTTCGGAAAAAGGATCCAGTTGAATTAGTCAACAATGAATGGGGAACTCTAGGTATATGCGAATTTCCATTTGTTCCAATCATAGACGGCGCTTTCCTAGACGAAACCCCACAACGATCTATTGCAGTTAAGAACTTCAAGAAGACCAACATCCTCATGGGATCCAACACCGAAGAAGGATATTACTTCATCATTTATTACCTAACTGAATTGTTCAAAAATGAAGAAAACATCTATGTTAATCGAGAAGAATTTCTACAAGCTGTCAAAGAGCTGAATCCATATGTAAGTAACATCGCTCGCCAAGCAATTGTGTTTGAATACACTGATTGGTTGAATCCAGAAGATCCCGTACGGAACCGGGACGCATTAGACAAGATGGTAGGAGATTACCAGTTTACTTGTAATGTGAATGAGTTCGCGCATCGTTTTGCTGAGACTGGTAACAATGTTTACATGTACTATTTCACACATCGGTCCGCTGCGAATCCTTGGCCTTCATGGACGGGTGTCATGCATGCAGATGAGATCAATTACGTATTTGGGGAGCCTCTTAATCCTGAGAAGAGATACACTCCAGAGGAGATCGACTTGAGTAAGAGGATGATGAGATATTGGGCTAATTTCGCGAAAACCGGGTGAGTTTTTATTCTATCTATCTATCTATTTATCTATCTATCTATCTATATATATATATATATATATATATATATATATATATATATATATATATATATATATATTTAATCAATAAGACTTGAGCGCTTTTGGTGATTATGGTAATTGTGTTGCAGTAACCCTTCACAGTCACCTGGTGGACAGTGGACGAGCACGTATTGGCCATTGCATACGGCGTACGGGCGTGAATACTTGACCCTGGCTATCAATTCGACAGCAACGGGCCGAGGACCACGTCTCAAACAATGCGCCTTCTGGAAGAAATATCTACCGCAACTTATGGCAGTTACATGTAAGTAAACGCTCATCATTTATTTATTTTATTGGCTTGGTTCTTTAATTTAAATAAGTTTCTACTCAGAGTTGCATTGAAATCATGTGAATTCGGTTCTGTTAGGTACATATGTGTCTTTTGAATAATCGATGTCTTCGTTTTCAAATCTCACATAATGTCAAATGTCACTTTAACTGACACATAGACGGACGCCGGTTCGTACAAAAGAAAACAAAAAAAGGTGAACAGACGTTTGTCAAATATTTGTTCTTGTTATTACAGTCACCGTACCATGCAAAAAGACTAATGCATAGAAAATATATTTAAATTTTAAAGAAAGCCGCAATTTAATTCGTTTTCAAAATTTCATGAATCCGCATTAAACCTAGCGTCATCCGAGCGCCCGTTAAAATATCTCTACATATACGTATTCCAAATGTTTTATTTTATTTTTATTTACTACATCAAACAATAATATAGACTAGAGAAAAAATAATAAATATATATTTTGGTTCCATGTCAAAAGAGTTTTCATGATATTTTCGACAATTTTTTCTTCTATTGATCGTTACGTGGTTAAGGTGAACCGGCAACCCATTTTTGTTTCATCAAAACACCACTAGAGGCGCCCGTTCAAATTGTGCATAATGATCACGGTAGGCAATAACGAAATATTGGATTTTCAACTTTTGGTTTACGGTAAACTAATAAAAACCAAATGTGTTTTGTTGTAAAATTTATTACTTTTGACATGCGAATTGTATAGTTTTTTATTAGTTTGCTATGAAATAGTTTTATTATTTAAAGTTATCTGAATAGTAATCGTGAACTTATTAGACTTTAAATTGACCTAAATGTTGGGTGGTAATGGTAATAATTCTAGATATACTGTAATTGGAATTGGCTGAATATGTTCTGTAATCTTTAAAATGATTTGTATGAAATTAATGCAAAAGCACGTTTAATGGTAATGATATAAACTGAAATTTAAACAGCACTGAAGAGAAATGAAAAATGGACACATTCATATTTCTCTAGCGCAATCTGTACATAAACAGCCAAACAAATTAACTCAACAAGCCCTCTTATAATAAACAAGTTTGCTAGCAAAGTCTCGTAACTTCGCATGTTAACTACTAAATTTAAATTATTATACCACACTATATAAAGCCGCAGTGCTGTGTGCCCTGTGTTATCTGGACGAAACCAACGAACCATACATAAATTCGTATATATACGTTTTTATTTTTTCAAACTTTTCTTGCTTCTTACGAGTTTTATATATATATATATATATATATATATATATATATATATATATATATATATATATACCTACATTTCTTTCAACTAAAAAGGCAATTCGTATTCGAGCATAGAAATGAACATTGTTCCGCTACACAGCTGCTCGTTCGTCGCTTGCCAAACGGAACATCCGTGTCTTTTCAAAATGGCAACGAAACATTTAATTAACAAAAAAAAAACAGTCTAACAAACGCCAGACATATCGATAGTTGATTAATAATTTAGATTAAATAGAAAGGTTAAGAAATACATCCGTAATTTATAGTTTTTTTTTTATATATAAAAGGGTCCAGCAATAAATATATAATACATGTTAATCAAATATTTTTGTTTTAGCTAATTTACAACCAACAGCACCACCAGAAATATGTCCCAGTGGTAGTCAAACTGTAACCAGTGTCTCCAGTGCGGTACTACTGATTCTAGTTGGAGCATCGCTCCATAGGTCAAACGGCCTTTAGGTGCGGCCAACTTAAATTAAATAAAAGTAAACCAACTTCAAAAATCTAGTTAGAGATCCAACACATCAAAGTTGCTTCGTGCCACGCCAAAAAAAAACTATTTTAAATAAGATATGGCCCTTTTAAAGTCCTGAACAGACATGGCCATGTTTGAATTCCAAAAATATAACCGAAAATTATTGAAATTAGACCTCGATTGAGGCATGAGCGTTAAGAGCGACACTCAGAGTCCTCTACGAAAGACGCAGGAAACCAAAGATAACAAAGAATTATACATAACGCTTTCTTGCTACTCGTAGTGATGGAATGCTTAATAATTATAATATAAATTAAGGCCTCTTTTCTCTTATCTATCTCTAATCATTCCGTTATAACTTATGTTTTTCTTTTTTATGTTATTTTGACGTGCGTTTGAATATGGTTATTCCCACGTGACAACTAGTTCTCCGGCCTACCGGTAGGTGGCTGCAATGCGGTCGGAATTGTCGCAAAACCCAAGCAAAAAAAAAAAAATACAGTGTATGGTGTCGAGTATCTCGATTTTTGGACGGGCGTGAATGGAACGAATGAAGGTACGAACGTTAGTTTATGTAAATATATACAGTACATGTATATTTCAAATATAGTCAGGACAGGAATGAAAATCTTGTTGATTGTATATTCAAATTATAATAATGGATGGAGTAATTTTAAAATTTATTTCAAATCTAGACGCATGCAATTAAGGCCTATTATACATTTGTTAAGTCGCACATCTATTAAAAACACTTTAGCATTTAGAGCGATGCTAACTAAAATATATAAGTATAATTTTTTCGTTCCAATTTTATAAAAGTTAATCATTTTAACTAAAAACTGTGAAATCTTGACATTAAACAATCCCATATATGCCGTACTAATGTGCCGGTTATGTTCACACTAATTCATCATCAAAAAAAAAACCATATCATATATTTGGTGACGTCACCAATACTCCTTTATAAGGACAATTGCAACATATATCATAAAATTGTTTAGAATTTAAAGAACATAAACCTTTAAGAAAAGTAACTCTGACGTTTAATAGACTACTCTTAGCTCTGCATCTTTGCTGCCTTATGAAAAATTATTCATGAAAACTCATAACAAAATAGTGGACAAATAATTCTTATTAATAATAACCCTAATAGCTATGTACTTTAATATCGACATAGTATATCATAGTGTTCTATAGTGCCTCTTTGCATACCGTAGACAGCTCATTTAACTAACATAACAATCAAAACGTTTACTAAAAACATTGAAAAGTTCTGTTGGTAGGTTCAATCTATTTATTTATTTCGAACTATTCTTTTCTATCTTGCGACTTACCCACCACACTACACTTACAAAAAAAAACACACTATAAGTATTTGTATAGACTATTACTACTCAAAACATATCCATTTGATGGTGCAAATAATATAAAATGGTTGTACATAAAATGTAACTTTCGATAGCTTACTAACAAAAAAAAAAGTAAATGTTATATAGGTATATTAATAATATAAACAATATATAGCTATCATATGTACACATACACAAAAAAATACCCCCTAGTCCCTAATACTCCATTTTGAATGTCGGCCATCTTGTATGGCATTCGACAGTTATGATTTCTATAACTTATGCTTGATATAAGGTCAATAATTTTTTTATTACGTACACAAAAACGGCTAATAAATATGAGAAACCTTTGTAGATAAATTGAATGTTTCTAGAGAAGTAAGAGGATTTTTTTAGGTTAAAAGAATGATGAATCAAATGCACAACTAACACAGCTCAAATAATAACAAAAAAAAATATATAATGAGATTGTTAGGCATTTCATATTTGCAGGGCACCCTCCTGTTAAATATACCAATAATTGTTTATTAAAAAAAAAAATGGATAATTGATATTTTAACAAGAGGGTTGAGTTTTGCAAAACGACCAGTTACTTGTAAATTTTCTAAACGTTGTCTTAGATTTTCATATTACAAAATAATATTAACAAAAAAAAAGACATAATGATGCACCCTGATGTGTTTAGAGCTAGAAAACTAAATAAAAATCGTCGCAATATAACAAAATATGTGAGCCTTCCATCGTATATCAAGTCTGTAAATCGCATGTAATGTTTACGCACAATATGTTACATGTGAACACTGACGTTATCAATTGTACGTAATAAAATACGTATGTGGACTTAGACAATGAAACGCATAAAGTACTTGTGCATTGAGTAAAACGTAAAACATAAGTAATAACATTTTTAAACATTTAAATTGTTGAAAATAATACATATCAATCGTAATAAAACATATTTAAATGCTCAAATTTTCTTTATTGGGGTATTTTGGGGGTATAAACTGGATATTAAGTGCGAAATAAATTTTTTGTGCCGAAAATTGGCTGTAATGTTACAATAAAATCGATAAATAACAAATGTTAAGCTTCGAAACGTGACTAGACCTAAAAACGGCATTTTTTAAGGTGGTATACGGTGGAAGATTCACAACCTTAGGTGTTCAGATAAAAAAATACGGACATATCAGAAAAATATATGAATTAAGATCACTTATTAAAAAAATAATTAAAAAATACATATCTCCCTTGTCACAATATTAAATCAGGCACACCTTGTTCTTGGGGGCTAAAAATTCAAAATATAATTTATCCTACAACGTATGCAACCCGTTTTACAGTAAAGTACTCTACCAGTATTAAGGCGCTTTCTTAATTTGAATTTTATGAAGGCCTGACAGATGAAACAGCGAAATTATTTTCGAAAATAAAATGTGTATATTATGTATAAATTTGTTGATATATTTCATTTGTTAAACACACAAAAACGTATATAGTTAATGTTGCTTTATCACACAAGCATTTTAATGAAATAATATATGGAAAATAGGCCTAAACAATAATTATATACATATTGATAAATATACCTTGGCTTAACTATACTTGATTACACTGCAAAAAAAAAACAATTTTAAAAATGAAAAACCCGAGAATATTATTATAAACAAAATATTATATTACTTATAAACAATTAAAAAAATATTGTTGTAGGTCGTTGATTGTATAATTAATAATATTGATTACAATTAAATACATAAATAAATGCTTGTAAATACAATGTTCTATTGTATTGTTGTTTCATTGTTAAAACACCTAAGAACCATTATTATTTTGTATTATTTTCAAACATTTCAGGCGGAAGCCGCACGTGATAAATCAGGTATCAAAATATTTAGAATAGCCTTTAGGGTAGAAAATCACAATTCCCCGAAAGAAAATCTATCTAAAGTCTATTTTTCGTAAGAGTACAGCGTTAGTTTTACTTACCTTGTCGCTCTCACTAACATAGCATAAGCACTATCCTTTGCTTGACACAGACGGTGCAATATTTCCTAAGTGAGAGCTGTATTCTTATGAAAAACCGACTCAACAGTAGAATTAGAAGAAGATACTCATAAGTAACGGAGGATCTTATATTTTTTTTTTTAATAGAATATTTAAAAGTGTGCGTCAATTTTTCCGATATATCCACCCAGTATGCTTCCGTTATTCAATCAATCTGTTAGATTCTGCGCGTTTGACCTTAGTTGAAGCGCGGTACTTATAGAAGGTGTACAGATTAGATAAGATAAAATCGAAATTATGTATTTATTAGATAAAACAACATTAATTTTCAAGTATTATCAGGGTTAAGGAAATACGTAGTCACACAGCGCGTTATTTTACTCAAAACAAAATATCGTGAACATCAAAAAGAGTCATCCCACATCGCTTTGCCTTGGTTGATTTCCGAGAGAGGTCAGTTGAGAATCAACTGTTGTAGAGAGGTGTAGTTATGTTGATGGTGCATAAAATTAAATTGTTCCGTACTTACATTTTATTAATAATATTATAGTACTTAACAGATAAATAATATATTTTTTTAACTAATCAAAAATCTCAGTACCTAATCAGTATAAATCAGCGTTTTGATCGGTATAACCTATAAAAGTAATGTGCCTTACGAATTGTTAATACCAGTGCATTTATAAAAATTGAATAATAAATATTCGAGACAATGGATTCAACTAAAAAATTCGATAACCCAAATCCGGAAGCAAAAGCGAATGTATTGTCAAAATTACTTTTCTGGTAAGTTGAAACGCTAAAATATGCTTGTTTATTATTGTCATGGCAACCACTGAATTAGTTAATAACTATTGCATAACCATGGGAACATCTGCGATCTTTGATTGGTGCATTGCTAATTTTGGAACATATAAACTAATGTGTTCCTAAACAAGGAATAAATTTCAATTTGGCATTGAAATAAAAACAAAAATTGTTGTATCATTTAATTGCCATTTATGCGATAAGCATAGCGAAATATTACAAAATAGCAATATTGTTATAAAAAAATACGGTACTTTCCTCATCACATCATTTAAATTTAAAAAAAAACATTGTTTATTCATTATAATATAAAACTAATTTCTATCTATTTAAGATATATTAATATATATATTTTATAATATGACCACATAAGCGTTGTTTTTCTATTAGTATGTTTATTGTGTGACTTTCATAAATATGTGCAACATTTGTGTTTGTCTTATTTATTCAAAACACAAAGTAGATTTATTGCCTCAGAATGTCATCAAAATCTATTATTAAATAATTGTTTAAAACTTTAGTAAAGATTGTTTGTTGCTTGTACATTTTTTAACAATGCAACGAATGTAAATTTATGTTTAACCATTGTTTACATGTACTTCCGTCTTCCGGTGTTTTCAAAAGCCTCTCCCACATACATATGTACTTTCTTTGTCAGTTTACTTACAATGGTTATACACCTAACAAAGATAGATGCACATATGTTATTTGCCTTAGATAAAGATTATGCTCAATGAAAATGATATACGCTTGTTGACATATGTTATTTGCTTGTATATCGCTAAAAGTCGTATAGTAAATATTACTTATTGAGATAAATTTAATTTGACCCGGTGTATTGACACAACATACAATTGGGGATAGATAAAAGTAATTTATTTGATAATAGTTATTGATTTAATTCATATTTATATCATGTCGGTTTTATTAAAATATGTTGCGTCCCTTAATATATTTGATTTATTATTTATTAAATTACCTTCAAATATTGTAATTTAAAGCCCTACTTCTAGAAACACCATCAATTTATTGCGATGAATAACTGCGGGTTTTTTTTATAGGTGGACAATACCAATTTTTAGACAAGGGTACAAAAATGATCTCGAAACTAAGGACTTATACAATGTAATGCAGGGAGATTTTTCGGAACCGTTAGGAAATACGTTAGAAACGTAGATTTATTAACATATATCCTTAAAAAATGAGTAAATAGTAGTAACACTTTTTAGGAATTGGCATAAGGAACTTGCAGCTGCGAAAAAACAAGGCCGCAAACCGAAATTGATGAAAGCCATTTCAAAAACATTTCTGTTCCCGTATTCGTTATTCGGTTTGTTGTTATTGGTACAATCATGTGTAATAAAGTAATGTTTGTATGTTTTACTGTGTTCATTATGTTAAATAATAATGTTTCTAGAGTAATTCAACCGGTAATATTAGGCAAATTTATTCGGTACTTTGACCCGACAAGTAACATAGCGCAAAGCGAAGCTTACGGTTACGCTTGCACTGTTGTTCTCTTATCATTTATCAGTATCTTAATCATGCATCAATGCGCTTTTGGCGAGCTTCGCATTGGTATGAGATGCCGAATAGCCTGTTGCTCATTAGTCTATCGAAAGGTAATGTTACATGTTGTTAAACAAACAAAAAACAATTCCAAACATAATTCGTTCTAGCTGTTGAAGCTAAATCGTGCATCTTTAGCTCAAACAACAGCGGGACAAGTAGTTAATTTATTATCTAATGATGTTAGCCGCTTCGATATGGCCCCATTGTATTTACATTACATTTGGATTATGCCAATCCAAGCAATTATTAGTGCATTTTTTATGTATGACAGTGTTGGAGTACCGGCCTTGGCTGGATTATTAGTGATTACATTACAAGCTGTTCCATTACAAGGTATATTTAATCATATATTTATTTGCAAATAACTATGTATATATTTAATCGTATGGTTTTTTCTCTATGATAATCTTTAAGGGTATTTATCGCGATGGCAGGCTCGTATGAGGGCGAAAATCGCTCACAGAACGGACGAACGCGTTCGTTTGATGAGTGAAATAATCTCAGGTATTCAAGTAATTAAAATGTATGCCTGGGAACAACCATTTGAGAAGCTAGTACAACTGGCACGCAAGTAATATAATTTAATCATCTTTTATTCGATGTGTTACTGGGATTGTTTTATTTCAGAGTTGAAATCGATTTACTGACGGTGACGTCATACGTTCGAGGTTTCTCGTTGGCCTTAATGGTTTTTACTGAACGCACAGTTTTGTATGTGACACTAGTTACTTATGTTTTAATGGGAAATCGATTGTCAGGCGAAAAAGTTTTCTCTATGGCTCAATTCTTCAATAATGTTCAACTGTATATGGCGATTTTTTTCCCGTTAGCAGTTGTGTTATTCGGAGAAGCGAGAGTTTCCGTTCAACGACTCGAGGTAATTCATCTTTATATATTCTAAGTATTATTCATTTTTAAATCGTGTTTAAATCTATTTGTATTTATATATGTTGGTATGAATGTATGTTTTTGATCGCCCCATTTTCTATATGGTAAGTATTTTAATTAATTTTAAAGTATGGCACTCTGATTGTTTTTAAAACTGAATCAGCTTGGTTCAGTGTAATCAGTTAAGGATTGAATTGCTAGTATCTTAAAACCAATGGTAATACGTGACGTCTGTAGTCTAATTGTATGTTTAACGTCACAGTTTTAATTATTTGTGGCTAATATGTATATATTAGTTTTGTTTTTAAATAAACAATCTTGAACTTTAATCTATTCTAAATAGTAACGCATTTTAATTTAGTCCAATATATCAGTTGTGCTCAATTAATATTGTTATGAACTTGTTGACACAAAACCTAATTACACGCCCAGTTCATTGTTCAATTGTCCAATTGACGAACACGTATGTGTCATACATACATACATAACTGCATGCCTATTCCCATCAAATGGGGTAGCAGAAAACCCTAATTATATCCATTCTCTTCTTGACAATCTAAAAGATTTTTTGCAGTTTTGCAATTATGTCCTCCTACAAATTAAAAATCGTAATTATTATCTTTAGAAATTCTTACTCCAAGAGGAAAACTCGAAAACAATCCATCAAAATCTAATCGCCGACTCAAAAGATCAAGGTTGTATAACAGTGAAAAAAATCCGCGCGTCTTGGACACCAAACTCAATCACCGATACACTATACAACTTTAATGTGACCATCAATCCTGGATCGTTATGCGCGATTGTTGGCCCTGTTGGTGCTGGTAAAAGCTCATTTTTACAGCTACTTTTGGGCGAACTAGTGCCGCATTCCGGTACTGTAAACGTAGCTGGGTCTCTTTCGTACGCTTCCCAACAACCGTGGTTGTTCGTCTCAACAGTACGCAACAATATTTTATTCGGTCAACCTTACGATCGGGAACGATATAGAAAAGTTGTGGCGGTCTGCGCTCTTGAGCGTGATTTCGGGCAGTTTCCTTTCGGAGATAAGACTCTTGTTGGGGAACGAGGAGTTTCGTTGAGTGGGGGACAGAGGGCGAGGATTAATCTAGCCAGGGCGATTTATCGAAGATCTGATGTTTATTTGTTTGATGATCCTCTGTCGGCAGTTGATACTCATGTTGCTAAACATTTATTTGAAGAATGTATTAGCAAGTACTTGGCGAACAAAACGAGGATCTTAGTGACGCATCAGGTTCAGTTTTTGAGAAATGCTGATTTGATTATATTGGTTAATAATGTGAGTTTTTAAAATGTAGTCAATAATATGTTCGATAATTATTGATTTATTATACAAGGGTCAAATCGAAAAAGTCGGTACATATGCTGAATTATCAAGTGATCTTTCAATGATATCACCTGAAAATAATCAAGATGAACCCACCGAAAAACCAAAAGAACCTGAATTGGTTCGAAAACGACTTATGTCTATACAATCAACAACTGTAAGGGATCTAGACTATTTTTCACACTTTTTGGCAGTGTGGTAGGTATATGCAATGATTTTCTTATGGGAGAAAACTTTTCACTTATAACTAAAGTTGGTATACCGGCACAGTATAGCACGTATCGTACCACAATAATATGACAGTAGATATCTATCGTGAGTCGGTAAACAATGTAGTGTTAGCCAGTAGTTTTCAATCATTTAATGTAGAAATATTTGATTATTGAAAATAATATAATTAGGGGAAATTCCACATTACCAAAAAGTTTGAAAATATAGTATATTTACGTAGTGTAACACCAAAATGTTATATGCAATATGTTGTAATAGAGCACAAACGGTGAAGATGAAGAGGAGCCAGAAGAGACACAAGAATTAATGGAAAAAGGGACAATGTCTGGATCAGTGTACTTACAATATTTCCGAACTGGTGGCAGCATTGGGTTCCTATTATTTTTATTGTTTTCGCTCCTAATAGCCCAAGTGGCCAGCTCTGGAGCGGATTATTGGGTAACGTATTGGTAAGTCGTACCAGTTAATCTCATAGAAAGAGTGTAACAAATAATTTATAGGACAAATCAAGAAGAAACTCGTAACTACGCTGATGAAGTATTAACTAAAGTTTTATCAAACGCAACTTCACAGCTAACCGATTCTAATATCACAGATTATTTATCATCGACTGTACCAGTTTTCGATACAAATGATACAGATTTCGTAACCACGTTACCGTTTTCGGCTGAAAGTCTAATTTTAGATCTAAACAATTTAAACGAAACAATGTTTAACTCATCCGAATTCATTGAAGATGTTTATCTAAATATAACAATCACCAAAGAAAGTTTATTTACAACAAACACTTGTATTTACATTTACACAATTTGTATAATCGGTTCGATAGTTTTAACGACTTTGCGGTCGCTAGTTTTCTATAAAGTTTGTATGAATGCATCAATTGGTCTTCACTTAAAAATGTTTAATAATATTTTACAAGCGGTTATGCGGTTTTTTGACACAAATCCGTCAGGTAATGTTGATTGAGTTGACTTTTGAGAAATATAAACTTATTTTAAATGTATGCTAGGTCGTATTTTGAATCGATTTTCTAAAGATATGGGGGCAGTAGATGAGATGTTGCCGAGAGCTATGATTGAAGCAATTCAAATTTTCTTAGTTATGATCGGGATTTTAACTATGGTGGTGCTAGTTAATCCATGGATGCTACTGCCTGTTATATTTATGTTTGGTTTATTTTATTTTGTTCGTGTTGTGTACTTAACAACAGCGCAAGATGTGAAAAGAATTGAAGGAATAAGTAACTTTTTAAATCATTATATTACATCTCTGATATGTGTCTTTGTTGTTTATTAAAATTTCCAGTAAATATCAGAGATGTAATTTATTAACGCAAATTATATAAAATATTTTACTCGGATATGTTTAATAGCTCGCAGTCCAGTTTTTTCACATGTCAGCGCCTCTCTGGATGGTTTAACAACCATTCGAGCTTCTGGTGCACAGTTCTTGCTTCAAAAAGAATTTGATACGCACCAAGATCTTCACACCAAAGCTTGGTGTTTGACGATAGGCACCGGCGCCGCATTTGGATTTTGTTTAGATGTAATCAGCGTTGTATTTCTTGGTGTTGTAACATTCAGCTTCCTCCTAGCAGATCCTGGTAATTTATCTACCAAATCTAAACGCGTTACAGTTTTGAATCTAAATTTATTTTAGAAAATATGGCGAGTGGCAATGTAGGCTTAGCAATATCTCAGTCTTTGATCTTAACTGGAATGTTGCAATATGGAATGAAACAAACCGCAGAAGTTGTTAGTCAAATGACAAGTGTTGAGCGAATTTTGCAATATACTCAACTCGAAAAAGAAGGACCTTTCGTTTCTGAATTAGGGAAAACGCCCGCAAAAGAGTGGCCTAATAAAGGCCTACTAGAATTCAAACAAGTATATTTACGATATGTTCCTACTGATATACCTGTACTTAAAAACTTGAATTTTACTATAAAACCTGGTCAAAAAGTAATATATAACTCGACTCTTATTCTCGATAAATGTTTATTAATTTAATATTTTAGGTCGGAATTGTTGGACGAACAGGAGCTGGTAAATCTTCGTTAATTTCGGCGTTGTTCCGACTCGCTCCAATAGAGGGTACCATCGCTATCGATGGCATTGATACCAAATCGATTGGTTTAAACGATCTTCGGACTCGGATTTCTATTATACCACAGGAACCAGTTTTATTTTCGGCTACGCTGCGACATAATTTAGATCCGTTCGATGGAAGCAAAGATGATGAACTCTGGAAATCTTTAGAAGAGGTAAGTTTCGTTGTGATTTTCTAATGAATTGCTACCTCAAATGAGTTATTTAATATCTGGTTGTGGCCCAATGGTTATATTACACGTATTAGTTAGTGCTATTAATTGCATAGATACACAAAATATCTGAATGCAACTAACGCCATTGAACAAAAAGTAAAATATGTCGACTATGCTTGTTTTTAAATGCAATTACACTTATACAACATAAATGCCTGCGCTTGTGTGATCTATGCTTGTGTATAAATTAGTTTTAAAATGTAAAGATTCATTTTGAAAACAGGTCGAATTAAAAGACGCAGTTGAAAGTTTGGATTATAGTGTAAACGAAGGAGGTTCTAATTTCAGCGCAGGTCAACGACAATTGCTTTGTTTAGCACGCGCAATTCTTCGAAACAATAAAGTTTTAGTATTAGATGAAGCTACAGCTAATGTAGATCCACAGTAAGTGCCCTAAATATCAACATTTACCCCCTGCCCATATTTTATATTAAAACAATATTTAGAACTGATGCTCTGATCCAAGCGACAATCCGAACCAAATTCAGTACTTGTACAGTACTTACAATTGCACATAGACTTAACACAATTATGGATTCTGATAAAGTAATTGTTATGGATGCTGGACAAGCTGTAGAGTTCGGACATCCACATATGTTATTACAAAATCCTGAGGGGTATTTCACGAAAATGCTACAACAAACTGGGAACAAAATGGAGACGAATTTAAAACAAATTGCCAAAAATGCTTATGACAAATCTCCTACTGATTTCGACGATTTAAATTTAGAATTAATTGACAAATAATTCATTATGTTAACACATTTCATCCATTTTATATTAAATATTACTGTAAATTCTGTGTCTTAAGAAGTTGCCTTTTTATACAATGCAACCTCGGAAATCCATGTTTTTTATTTATTTCTTAATATGAGTAGCGATCAAAATAGTTTTAGCAATACTGTAATCGATAAAATTACAGGCTTGCGCATAATTGTCCAAAAGCAGTTCAGTTGGAATCCGGTTAATTGGGATTATTTTAAGTTAGGATTACCAAGGTTGCACTGTTTTTGAGTCTCGTTATTTTGTATTAAATATATATATTTAAAAGAGAAAAATATACTTAATTTTTGCTACTTATGCAATTTATTATTTATAAAAAAAAATATATATATATATATATATATATGTTTTAAAATAGCCTCACGTTATTATAACATATAATTATTAGATTGTTTTACAAATATTTAAATATATACAATTATAATGAACTTATTATTTAACTAGTATAAACTTAATAATAATAATTTAAATTAATTTAACTTCATTATTTTTGAGTAAATTCTCAATACTGCTGTACGAAATAATCATCTTGGATCCTTTAACAATATCAATTAAATCATCGCCATTATTTCCATCATCAACCACAATGCCATTAATCGCTTGTTTGGATTGGAAAAACACAAAACTGTGTAAATTCGGCTTAATCGGATGTTCTTTTGATTCGTCCGGTACGTAATCCGGCATAAAGTTCAACAAATCCGTAATATAATTACCCATTACATTTTTGATACTCAACGCAAAAGTACTTTCAGATTCTGTTAAATAAAGTTCTTCGCCATTGGATTTCCTAACCTGTTCTTGCTCTACGATATGTTGTGCGTACGTTTCGATTTTTAATAATCGCGTTCGTAAATAACTAGATACCAAAAACCGAATCCGGATTAATTCTAGCTCATGCATACAACGTCTTATATCGCCTTTTTCGAGACGTTCAACATTCTTCTCCATTTCTTGTATTTGTAAATATAAACAATCAACAATCTCCATTTTATTTGGTAAAATTTCAGGCGCGAATTTCTCGTTTATCCATATTTCTTCCATAGACTCTAAAATCTCTGCCGCAGTTACTTCTTCCGTATCGGAATCGAGTAAATTATCCAAATCTAAATCCATATTTATACCAAACTTGCATTAGCATTGACAGTTTTGTAGATAAGTGAAGTTGTCAACAACTAATTTCAAACTAAATTTTCATTGTTTAAAATCATTTTAAATAACAATATAATGTTGTTATCACTTAGAATTGACCATAAACAACATTTAGCATTGTTAACAACACAATCTAGTCAGGGTTTGTATTGTTTAAATTAATTATTTGGTTATGTCGTATACGAACTATTATTTTAAAAAGCGGCACATTATACGTTTACATTGTCGCAATTACATTTAATTCTATATCTACTCGAATGAATAATATTTTAAATGTTTAGTTTTAGTTGATTTTTGTAAATTATCTATTGATTTTTTACAAAATGGACCAAATTTAAAACTATATAATACCGCTGCTCAAAAACTAGGCGTGGATCAGGATGTGATACAAAATACTGTTTATGGTTTAATAAATCTACTCCTAGAGAGTTGCAAGCATAAAGTAATATATACATGAAATAACTGTTAATTAAATCCTTGTAAAAGTAACAATTATTTCAGTTAAATGAGGCTGATTTTCGCGATTCGGTTCTATCTTTAGGTTTTCCGCAAGACCTACAAATCGTTTTGAGTAAATTCTATGACTCAAAAAAAGATGAGCTATCAAAAATCCTTTCGCAATTAGCTGTAAAAGTTCCGCATTATTACGATTTAGATTGGCGCTTTGAAGTTCAGGTACACCGAATGTATTTAGGATGAAAATGTTTGCTCTAAATTTAGATTAGCGCAAACATTAATCTAAATTGATTTAGGTCGCTTCGCGATGTCTTTTACAACAAGTTACACCGTTAATTACAATGAATTTATGCCTTGAAGAGCAACCAGATATAAAAACTCCTGAATACGAAGGCACTAAACAAAACATCATTCTTCAAACTGATCCTACTAATCTTGTTCACATGACTCAAGTCCTAGAACAAGCGCTAAATGAATCTAGAAGTCGTCATGTTCGACGAATGCAGAAAACTTTCTTATAAATATGTATTATTAATAAACTAGCTTTGAAATAAATATTATTTAATCATCTTTAAAGAAGTATGTTATTAATATATTAATTTTAACTGAGTATACTAGTAGTTAATAATCTAATTTGTAAAAGTTCGCACGTAGCCTTTTGTATATATGTCATATTTAATGTTACAACAAATTTAGTTTCAAAATAATTAAAATGCCTCAAGAATTACATGTATTGCGATGTTTTAATTGTAAAGTATTTCAAGTAATTCTTCTTTAACAATTAACTATTAATATTTGATTAAAATTATATTGCTTTTAGGTTCAAATAGTTAAAAAAATAAATAAATGGCAATGCAAAATGTGTAATGAAAAGCAGTCGATTAAGAAGGTTCTTATTTTATATCACATTTCATTTATTTATATTTGAAAATATTTATAAAGGTTTACAGACAAGGTACTGGTAAAGATTGTCGTTTTCATGTACAAACTTTAAACGCTCAGCGTATGGAATTGCTTGAAGTCGAAACCGAACTAAATGTAGACCAAGTTTCTGAAGAAGTCTATCCGGTTATAAGCGAGCCTCATTCTAGTAAATGGGATGAATTTCTACCAAAAGAAACTCAACATTTTGACGAGGATTCAGATTTTGATGAAGCTTACACGTTTGAAAGAACCAATAAGAAAATTAGATCAAAAAATCAAAGCGCCAGAAGTTGTAAACGTAGTAAACAATCAAGCTCTAATAATGAAGTAGTCAACCAAACAGATACTGAACAATTCAACAACGCGAATAATAAAGATGAAGCAGTAGTACAAACAAATATGACTAATATTAACAGTGTAGGAAATTCGAAATGGGGTGATTATTTAACAGAAGAAGCTTCGTTAGGAGATAATAGTTTAGGATTAAATGTAAAGAAAACATCTAAATTGGATGATTACATTCAAGAAACTAAAGATATTGATGAAAATACTATAACTAAAAATATATTTTGTAATACTGACACTGATTTAGATGATGTATTAAACTTTTAGTAGCTAGTAAAATATTTGAAATTTAATTTTGGTGTAGTTGGTAACATGACGAAAGAACTATTTATTTATGAAATTGTATCGACTAAATATATTCTTTTAGCGCAAATGTATACGTTTTAGACTTTTAAGTCTATATGTTTGTGTGTAATAAATAATTTTAAAGTAATTTAGAATAAAAAATTATAGATTGGGGATTGGTGACACTGGCTATTTGACAGTATAATGACATTTTAGAATAGTATAAAACTTTTTAGTTTATAAACTATATATATATATTGCGAGTTACTCTAGTATTATTATTTAAATATGAACATAAATCAGGTTATAAATTAAATTAAAAATATTTCTTATGGTTAAAACTAACGTAACCTACTTTAGGAATCTTTACCTCCACCAAGTAATGCAGAGAAACCAAAAACCGCCGATGAGAAGCGATTATGGATCGGGAACCTGGATCCCCGGATAAATGAGTAAGTAATATGTGTATTTGTCGGTTTTCCCTGCACTGATTTGTGATTTTGTTTACTGGTTTCAACTCTTGAAACTGCTGCAAAAACACGGCGACATTGAAAAATTCGATTTGCTGTTCCACCGATCAGGACCCCTCACCGGTCAACCTAGGGGGTATGCCTTCATCACTTACGTGTCTAAAGATGCTGCGACCACTGCCAAACATTTGTTACATAATAAAGTTGTTGGAACGCGGCGAATCACTGTTATGTGGGCCCATAGTATGAGCAATGTATAGGAATTCGAAGCAATAATGATAACAAGTGTTTATTTATTTTTTTAACTTTAATATTAGGAAGAGCCGGAGAAGCGTAAACCACAAATAGACATCCCTGCGTTAGCAGGAGCTAAAGAAGTGAAGAAAGCTAGTAGAGAAACACAAATACAAGCGATCGAAGCCAAATTGAAGATGATGGAAAGTGATTCAAAGAAAGAGTTTGAAATAAATAAAACTGCAGCGACTGAGACGCCAGTTATGTGTCAATACCAACAGAAATCTATAGAATTCTCGCAACAAACGAATAATAGACACCGATACTCGAATCGAAGACAAAATGTTAATCCGTATAACAGTAAACATAGAAGAAGATAATGATGATTCTCACTATTAGTTTTAAGCTATCTCATTGCCATAAGATACAAATATTGATCATATTTTTATTTTCGCAACTAATCTCATTTATATCGTTAGTAAATTCTCTTAGATTGGGATTATCTCCCAAAAAAAGATATTTGTTTAGAACAAATTTGAATTATGTTGTGAAAATTGACTGAATTATATATTTATCATTGATTTTATTTAAATAATTACGTTTATTAAGACAAGTTACGGTTTTTTTTTTATATATAAAAAAAAAAAAACGCAGTATATTTTTTAGCTAAATAATATTTATTTTTATTTGTGTGTTGATATTTATGAGTCTCAATTATACTTGTATTTTGAGTTTTATACTTTCAAACCCAAAATAAAATTACACCAAATTTTGGTTTAACAAAAATAATTTTGATTGTTATCATACTATTATATTGATTAGCGCGTGTATATTTTGACTTAATTATACGCGCTAATCATTATAGAGTAAGATGATCCTTCTATAGTGAAATATCCTATTTTAAAGTAGTATTGTTAACAATAAGTAAAACAAATAGATTAACGCAAATATTTATTAAAGTAAAACTAAATTTATCTACAAAATACATTCATGATAAATAACTAAATCTAGTCGGTAGCATTTTTAAATTTGCCCCGCCATTCTTGTGGTACTGGAACTGTCCCAGAACAAGGAACTTGTCCAATAATTTCACACATACAATGTCGATCACATCCGTACCCAAAATTAGCTGGATTCGCTTTTTTCTCCATTTGTTTCGCCTCAGCATCCAAAACGTCTCTGCAATCAAATATTTAAACAAAATCAAAACTTAGCAATTATATCCTACCCTGATTTGCCCACAACTTTGATTAAATGGGACAAAACATCTTCTTTTGCTCTGCTATCAATATCAATCAGCATTTCTTGACCGCTATCTGTAATTTAATCATTTAAAACAAATATATCGTTTCATACGTTGAATTAAATACCATAATAACATTTAATGAATGGCGTAGGTGTTAAATTTTTAAATGTTGCTACTTGAACGTTAGGATTCTTAAATTGTATTTGTGGTAGAAACCAAAATACGAATTCCCTGTAATTAAAACATTTAGATAGAAATCAGTAAAGTAATTTCCGCAAAAATACCGAGCCCCTTGATGGTGCATTCCATGTGTATTATAATTAACAGTCATTATTTTAATGCGATCTTTTAATACAAGTCTTCCGGCTTCTAGATATTGTAAAGTTCTCCTTATAGGAGCTTTGCCTTTCATAAACGGCATGATTTATAATATATATGAATTTTAAATGTAAGGTTACACTATGTACAGTGTGAAGTTAGGCTAGGGGAAAAAAGAAAGCCATAATAGGTATAGGGGAAAATTAAAGCTCTAGAAATTGTTTATATTTGTAGTGTTTGCATGGTGTTGAATTTGATTGCGTTTGATCTTTTTATGCATGCGCTGCACTGTTGATACTCATACCTGAAAATTGTATTCATTAATTTGTGATACTTTTGTGACCAAAGCCACAGGTAATATGAATAATATGTTTGTTTTGCGACTAGTAATATGATCTAGGCGTTTTTATATGTATAGTTAAATTCACGCCAAGTGTTAGGGGTTAGGTGTTCGGCAAATAAACATACTTTGTTTTTTCGTTTTAAATTATGTTTAATTTAGATATTAACAATTTTAAAAATGTGTCCAGTTCTTTAGATAATTAGAAAGAATTTTATTTGTGAAAAGGAGTTATTTGTTTTGATTTTTATCTGGAACATTCTACTTCTACGTCATATGTATGTACTAATTTGTTTAAAGCGTATTCTTGTGTTTTTAGAAATTTGCTTCATTGTTGATACGTTGCTTTTGTTGATCATTTGTGTTTTTTTAACTACTCTACAATAGTTGATCTATATTGGAAAGCTGGTGAGTTTAAAATCTTTAACCATTAGCAATACATATTTTACCACTATATATTAGTATTTAGCACCGATAATACCAAGAATTAACCATGGCGTACACACCTTGTCGCGAAGATTACGTGCAATGCCCCTATGAAAAATCTCATGTAATTTTGGTAGATAAATTACAATTCCATTTAACAAAATGCGAATACGTACATAAAGTAAACTCTCCATTAATTGAATGCCCATTCAATTCGACTCATCGCATTCGCGAAATTGAGATGAACTACCATAAATTGCATTTCTGTCCGGATCGTAAAAAACTAGACACTTTTGTTTACTCA
The DNA here is from genome assembly GCA_018344505.1 of Nebria ingens riversi. Taxonomy (NCBI): domain Eukaryota; kingdom Metazoa; phylum Arthropoda; class Insecta; order Coleoptera; family Carabidae; genus Nebria; species Nebria ingens. Next base: position 212,274 of record JADQWA010000765.1, read on the forward strand.
ACCCAAGACACAACACCACTGCATCCAGTGGTCACTGTTGAAGTCACAAGCAAAGAGAATTGGGACGATATTCAGGTTCCCACGTACGATCCTCAGGAGCATTGCAAAGACAAACCGATTCTAATGTCGGTGCAAGGCGTCACCCCATCAGAGCGCAAAGGTTTCCGTAGTATTCAACGCAAGAAAATGCAATCTCTTGCCGGACAGAATTCTGAACACTGCGAAGCCGCCCCTGTTAATAATCGCTCACGATTGCCTAAATCAGAATCTCAAGTTATAATGCACGGTAGACAAGGAATCATCGAAAATAATGCTCAATCTTCGTTTGGACACGAAAACGATGTAATGAAACAATCTGAGGATGAGTTTCAGGTGCCGCGCTATTTGCGTGGACGCGGTCGCGGACGCGGTCGAAATAACTTTAATTGACACTAAGTAATTGTTTAAATTTGAAGAAAAAAACATTCTCAATATGCATTATTAGTTATATTTATTTTATTATTATTAAATTGTCTATGTATTTTAATGTTAGGATGTTAATCAAAATTTAATATTGATATTATTTTAGTACATTATCGACTGCAATATCTAATTGCTGTAAGTATTTTGTTATTATACAAGCAATACCAATGAATTACGTTTCGTTTCGACTTCCGTTGTCAAATAGAATTATATTTAGTTGTCTGTTTTTAATTTAGTATAATTTGTAATTGAATAACAGTTCTCCAGCTAAGAACTTTAGACGAGCCCTTACCACCACTGTTGGGCATCTCGTAGGTAAGACTACCAATGTCTTTAGTTTTCTTTTTGAGATCGTATCAAACTCTTTCTCGCTAAATATATGGATCTTATTTTTATTCGTCTTGGGTGTAAAATGTTTCTGATGTCCTGAAAATTCAATTGAATTTCGATGAAGAAACATATGTTCCAGGGCAAAAACTAACGTGGAAAATACCCCGAGCACTGTTCTGGATGAGACAAAAGACCTATCGCCATTTACCACCATATAGTAGATCGCTTTGATCGCAGTATTTTTCTACCCTAGTTAATGTTCTTAATGTATTACTCATTAATATATATAAAATGTATTATACATTATTGCCAATGTTATAACAATTATCAAAAGGTATAAATAATAGATATATAATGTGTACTGTCTATTTGTTAAAAAAAAGTTATCAATACGTACTCTTAATTGTTCATTATTTTAAAATACCTATTTCTAATAGTGATCTTATATTTTTGTTTTCAGTTAAAATAATACTTATCAAAAAGGTAAGTTTGATCATGTTATTATTTATAGCGCTTTGAAGTATGATTAGTGGTTTAATAATTTATAAACGTAATAATAATAATTTATAAATGCGATACACATTATTTTATAAGGGATATTTCTAAGGGCGATAAAATAAAATATTGGCGACTGTTCCATAGACACTGAGGAAGTTGTTTTATTCATCAAGAATTGTTTTTAAATATAACAACACCATACTCAAAGTTAGCATATATATATACAATATTTTAGTGTTAAACTGTCCCTAAAAAGTAGTCACAAGTAATTGTTTTATTAATTACATGCCAATTTACTATGGTATTTGTTAAAATAAATTATTAAAATCATTCATTTTATATTGTTTTTCGGATGTCCTGGTTAACTGGATGTCCACCCTTTAAAGTATTTGTAGTGTGTGTGCAGACTGTACCCTTAGGCAGTTCGCCTTCTAATCCAAATTTCTTTCAGTTATTTATTTACAGGTGTAACATTGTGTCGTACCCAATGCTACAAATACATCACGCATGCACTGTACAAAGTTGTGTGCGTCGTGCTCAAAAGCACAAATTATAATTAGTATCTCAAATATTAGGTAGGGGTTGGGAATATTTTCAAAAATTAAAAAAATCTTCAATTAAGTAGGACCTCCTTTGGGATACGTTTCAAAATGATCGTTTATAGTTTTCTATTCAATACATAAAAGAGTTTATTTAATTAAATTTTAAAGTAATTTATTTTGAATTTTTTGCAATATTTATTATTTAATTAGTTCATCGCCATTTTTTATAGAGTATTTTGAACTTAGAATTTGATGTATATGGTAGTTTTTTTTTTGTTAATAGGGCTACTGTGCTGTAATAGGTACTATACCTATATATGCAATAGCGTAGCTTGGGATACCTGCTGGTGCATGCCTAGTTATGTGACTCGTACATGTTTTGTAATGCTTACGGAAACTTGTATCATTTAATTGAATTAAAAATATTTGTGAAGGGATTTTATTTGTCTTTTCAGTCTTCAGAGAACTATTAAACGAATCGGACGTGTTCGCAAGTGTAGATCTGTACTGTATATTAAAGTTATTAGTGCGCGTGTAATTCATAATTTGCGTGTGCGTATAAGTTTTTGATCGTAAAGTAGGATGCTGTAGATTAATTCGCTTGGAGCACTAACTTTCTAGTGAGTACATCTGAATACTTAAATCAGTTTTTTTATTGTTTAAACTTATTTTAATATTTGGTATATGCTTGCAACGTACATTTAATATTTTTTATAATATTTATATTTTGAATATATTCAGAGATTTTAATTTAAAATCATGTCTTGTATGATATTAGTTTCTGGTCAGGTTTAGGTACTAATTAATTTTGTTTCGTTATAGAAACATACGATGCTGGTTCAACATGAATCCAATCCAATCCATTGCGAATTATAAGTTTGTTTTTAACTATTATTACAATTTACCAAACATTTTAGCAACTTATTTCTTTTATTGTTTTTATATTTTGATTATTTATAGAAAAATACGAAGCTGCTAATCCAGTGCATTTAAATCTGAAGGGCGTGTGTTCTTTTATTTCAAATTGTAAGTTTTATTTATTACTCTTATGTACTTATATATAACTTGAATACATTTAAACCTTTTTTTTTTAATCTTTTATTTTATTAATGCTTTAAATTTTTGTTTATTTGCAGAGTTGCCTTTGAATATCAATCAATTCCGGGGTTCAAGTGCAATTGAAACTGGAAGGAGGTTCTTTTATCTTTTCTATTATTGAACAATTGTAAGTTTATTTAAATAATTTATTAACCACTTTAACAACAATAATGCAATTGTGAACAATCATTTAAACAATAACGTATTGACATATTTTGAGCAAGCCAATGTATGGATTAGTATCGTAGGAATGTGAATATTGTGTGCCCCCCCTCGCCCCTCGAGACTTTGAATGAGGGGTGCACCGTGCATCAAGTGTGTTGCATGCGAATGAATTGTACTTAGGGATTGCGTGGATATCAGTCTATACATTGGCAAACAATTTTATAATTGCAAATTAATTTGAAAGCATTGTTCGCAATTGTTTTAATTATTTCAAGAAACAATTTATATTTTATTTAAATTTAATATTCAATTTGATTTATTTAAACTTTTTTTTCTTGGGTAATAATAAAACATCAATACTAAATAGTGTGTTTTTCTTATATTTTTTTGCAGAGTACAGTCCTGTACTCGTATACCAGTGGGCAACCATCAGCTTTGCATTGCAGTTACCATTGCGGTTCATCATTGCATCTTTCAATTACTTACAACGGATGCAGCTCAACAATTATTTGGCAATTATTTATTCGTAAAAGCCTTTGAAAAACGTATATTTTATTTATAAAATTTGAACTTGTTTTTAATTATTATTGACTTTTATATCAATTTAAACAAATATTTTTCAAATGATTTATATATTTCGTATCACTACCAACTTGAAAATGTAATTGTTGATAAATGCTAGGGGGAATATAAGTGCATTTTCTTTAAAACTATGAAACAATAATATAATGCTGATATTTTAGTGCTTAGCATGAAATTAGACTGAGATTTGTCGAAATATTTGCCTTAATTAAATATTTCATTCAGTTTTATTCTTTATTTGCTTATGTTGGAGTTTATTTTATTAAACTACGCGAGTAACGGTTCACGCCACCTATCTTATTAATGTTGTCTTTTGTTTTTTCATACTTACTAATGAATGGCATATTTGTCCAATATATGTTTTGTTGTTCCTGTAATTGTTTGTCTCGTCTTAGTTATTAAAACCGACTCGCTAACAGTTTATTTGAGACACTTTTTTTTACTAATTTTTAGAATTCAATTAATAATTCATGTATGTAATCGAATTTCTAGAAACACTTTCGTTATTATTATTAATTTTAGGGTATAGGTTTCGGTTTATTGTATTTAAAAACAGATGAATTCAGTGGTTTAAAATTAGATGATAAATATTCTTCATATTAAGTTGTATGACTTCTAATCTAATTAAACAAAATCGAATAAGAAACATCTATAGCAATTTGTTTATTAGAACTAGAGTTAAAGACATTACTGGAACTCATACAACTTGATATTATTTAACTGGTTAACTAAGCCTAGTTTAAACTTTTCGTTTAAAAAATTAAATTAGATATTGTCTTTATTTAAATCTGGTTTAATCTAAGAACCACTGGTTTAACAATTATTTAATCAAGGCAAATACAGTCCCAGTCAGTAAAAATGAATGTTAATATTTATAAGCAGAATCCAAACGCAACTTTAAGTTTGTTATATCTAAAATATTTTTGTTGTTTACTTTTAATATCAATTTTAGAAAACCCTCTCTAAACTAACTTTATTATGTGATTTGTTTAAACAATATGTATTTAAAATGATTCGAATCGGTAAGCATTGTCCTTTGTCTGCGTCAATTATTATTAATTAAACTATTACTACTTAGGTATAACTTAGAATGCTACTTACGTTTATATTATACAAATAAGTTATCCTTGTATACATACATTGTGAAAATTTAAACAATAACAGTTTATGTTGAGAAACTGTGAATACATTTCATAAATATAAATAAATGTTCTTGTTTAAATTTCTGAATTATTTGGAGGATTGACAATATTAATTAATTTGTACATACAAAACTAAATGTATTTTTTATTTGCAGGATCAAATATTTTAAACAAACTGTATTAAATGTACATTAAACAATATAAATGTTATCAATAATATCCCTAAAACACAATTAACTAATGTATATTGAGGCAAATCCCAATACATAAATTTTTTATTTTTTTTAATATATTTTTAAAAGTGGAAATTAATAATTATTTTTATATTTAAATATACCATCTATATACAATACGATAGTTAGCAAAAATCAATACTCTAAAAAAGATGGGTAAATAATTTTGGTTAGACAACATGTTGTACACGTTGATGAGAAAAGTTTTGGTTTCGTTTTGAATGCCGCCAATAAAAAATGTGTCATTCGTCTTGACTGACATCTTACGGTGAACATTGAACTGCATTATAGAGTCTTTATTGTGACGTCACATCTAAATTTTGTTTCATTTTGAATGCCGCCAAAAAAATAGAGTCTTTACTGTGACGTCACATTATGACGTCATTCCACGACCCTTTCCAATTCCTGTTATCCGGATACCAAATCGCTATTTTGCGTTTTTTGAACTCAAAAACTGAAATGTTTGAAGTGACGTCACCATATATAGAATTTTTTTATGCCTTTTAGAAGCATTATTGCTAACTATTGGATTGTTTATTGTTATTATATGGTATAATTAATTAAAACGCATCATTTGTGTACATAATCAGCGTACTTCTACGGAGTATTGTTTAAATAAAGTAGTTTATTGTTTTTAAATGTCATATTTAATTGTAATTTGTTGTATATACTCGGTAAACAATTGTAAATGGCTTTTTCTTAAATAAAACAATATAAATACTGTAATAACAATTTATTTTCTTTTTTATTTATACATGTATCAACAAATATGATTAATATATATAGACGGGAAGTGTATATACGCTGGCCGTCAGTGACGAGGGAGAAGCCGCCAATATTTAGAGGTATCCCCCTTAGAAACAGCCTTTACAAATGGGCTTATATTTATCTTATATGAGCACACTCTTTAGTATGTGTCTTTTGCATTGTTTATATACAATAAACAATGCAATGGTTAGCAACAATTCTCCTAAAAAGCATAAAAATAATTTATGTGTATGTGACGTCACTTCAAACTTTTCAGTTTTCGAGTTCAAAAACGCAAAATAGCGATTTGGTATCCGGATAACAGGAATTGGAAAGGGTCGTGAAATGACGTCATATTCTAACGTCACAGCAAAGACTCTATTTTTTTGGCGGCATTCAAAACGAAACCAAAATTAGATATGACGTCACAATAAAGACTCTATAATGCAGTTCAATGTTCACCGTAAGATGTCAGTCAAGGCGAATGGCACAATTTTATTGGCGGCATTCAAAACGAAACCAAAATGAAATAATTTTTCCCAACAACGCATACAACATGTTGCCTATCCAAAATGATATATATATAAATTTTTTATATGCTTTTTAGGGGTATTTTTGCTAACTATTGCATTGTCATCAACAAATATGATTTATATATAGTACTATCTTATTATTTATAGATGTTATATTTAATTGAAATATGTTGCTACTCTTGTAAGGTAACGGTATTGAAGGGTAATTTGTTTAAATAAAATAATTTAAATACTAAACCATATATTTATTATCACTATTATTCATAAATACACAATTATACACGCTAATATATATACTAATAAACAAATACATAATTAATATATATCTCAGTAATGTTTATAACTCTTTAAGGTTTCTTTCTTTAGGATATAAACAAACAATATTTATTTTACAAATATTTACAAGAAAAGTTCCACAAAAACAAAACAATACTCATGAAAACACATTTAAAATTAGTAAAATCTTAAGTAATATTATTAATGTGCGCCAAATATTGTAAAGTTAGCAACTACTGTATACTATATAAATAACAACTACTTATTATTATAAAAATAAGTTACCTTAATATACATATAATACATACATATGCGAAATTTCTAATTACAACGAAAGTACTTGATCATGTTTCAGTATCGAAACGTAAACAATTTCAATTCCTCATTTGTAATAATTAAACAAATAATTTTCACAGCAATATATAACAAATATTTATAATGCAATTGTCTTGTTTTGATTTGTGTATTGTTAAGTAACGAAATAAATTGTAAAATGAGTCTATTTGCCAACATATGATTCGTAAATAATATTTAACCATACCATTAAATAATTAATTTAATTTGTTTACTTGATTAGATATGGTTAATACACAACTAGTCAACTCTAATCAAAGTATAACTTCTATAAATGAAATACAAATTCTATTATCAAAATATTTTGCACTTGATAATTCTAGTAATTTTAATAATGGCACGATTCGACAGATATATAACTGTAACTACCCTACAGACCATGGTTTGATCAAATAACTTCATGTAACTTACAAGTAACTCTGAATAAAATCGCCTAATAAATAATCTAGAATGACGGATTTGTTAGTCATATGCCTAGTGTTATGAATATTTCAATCGTTAAATAAATTATAAAATAGTTTAAGTTTTATTATCATTTTGCAACACCATTGAACAGTAAGCAGAATTTAGTCGAAAGCTGTTTTAAAAATTCAAACGACTTTTGGTCTTTTTCGCTTCGCTATTTTTGACCATACCTTCGCCGAGGTTATTATTAGTAAAATTGAAAGAGGATGAAATACTTATCCATATTTTTAAGTAATATACGCTCAAGAAAATCTACTGGTAAATTGTTAACTAACCAAAATTGCATACATTTTATTAAAATATTCTGCATTAAAATATGATTTTCAAGAATCTCAGGGCGAGCGCAATAAAATTCGACAATTCTCGAAGCTAAATTTATAATATCACCATCATCTACACTATTTGGTTTCGATTTGACATTAAACGATTAAACAATTACATTTTCAAGTTGGTGGTGATACGAAACATAAGTCATTTGAAAAAAATTTGTTTAAAATTATTTTCAAAGTTAATAATTATTAAAAACAAGTTCTCAATTTAAAAATAAAATATAAGTTTTCAGGTGCACCTCTCATTCAAAGTCCCTCCGGGGGGTCCACACAATATTCACGTTAATTCGATACTAAACCATACATTGGCTTGCTCAAAATATTTCAATAAGTTATCGTTTAAATGATTGTTCATAATTGCATTATTATTGTTAAAGTGGTTAATAAATTATTTAAATAAACTTACAATTGTTAAATAATTAGAAAGGACCTCCTTCCTGATTCAATTGCACTGGAACTCCCGGAATTGATAGATATTCAAAGACAACTCTGCAAATAAACAAAAATTTAAAGCATTAATAAAATAAAAGATTTAAAAAAAAAAGTTCAAATGTATTCAAGTTATATATAAGTACATAAAAGTAATAAATAAACTTACAATTTGAAATAAAAGAACACACGCCCTTCAGATTTAAATGCACTGGATTAGCAGGTACTGGAGCAAGCAGCTTCGTATTTTTCTATAAATAATCAAAATATAAAACAATAAAAGAAATAAGTTGCTAAAATGTTTGGTAAATTGTAATAATAGTTAAAAACAAACTTATAATTCGCAATGGATTGGATTGGATTCATGTTGAACCAGCATCGTATGTTTCTATAACGAAACAAAATTAATTAGTACCTAAACCTGACCAGAAACTAATATCATACAAGACGTCATTTTAAATTAAAATCTCTGAATAAATTCAAAATATAAATATTATAAAAAAATATTAAATGTACGTTGCAAGCATATACCAAATATTAAAATAAGTTTAAACAATAAAAAATTAAATGAAACTAGTTTTTGTTAGCATTACAAAACATGTATGTCGAGTCACGTAATAAGACAAGTACTAACCAGGGACCCCGAGCTACGCTATAGCATGTATGTATGTACAATTGTACATACCTATACAACACAGGAGCGTAGTAGCCTATTTACCAAAAAAACATAAAAACTGTTTTTAAATGCCTACCTGATTAGAGATTAACTTACCCGGTTATAGGTGTTCAATTAATTAATTAGAGCAATAATACCACCATATTAAAGGACGAAATTTTTATAGTTTTTTAAAGCTGACTATTTATCATTAATATTACGATATATTTTAAGTCGTTTATAACTAAATACAAAATCATTTTTGTGTAATAGCTGTTTCTAACAAATTAGTTATAATAGGATATACAGGATCATAATTGATGGAATTCTTCTTCCTTACTAGACTAACATATCTCTGCAAGGCTCCAGCGATCATCTCCAATCTTTAACAGGAGACAAAATGAGATTAGTTTGATGATATACATACAAATGATACACTTTAGAATTGGTATACCTATCAGACTCTGTTGGATGTTCATCTAACCATGTTGACAGTTTCGTCACTGACCATCCAGCTGTTTGATGAGGACTTAGCAGCTCGAGTCCAGCGTACGAAAACAACAAAAATAGAACAGTACTCAATGGCACTGAACTACCAACAACTTGGCTCTCCATTATTTCTTGCGGTTGTAAAGCGATAATACTTGCCATGGATTTCAATAATCTAAATAAATAAATAATTATTAATATATTCGATTGTTTATTTTTAATAACTTTTCTATTGAGATTAAGTCGTTCTCAAAACGACAAACAATAATAATAACTTTACCGATACGGCCTGCCTAAGTCAGAAAGTTGCGGACACAAGACCTTTAGCGAGTTCTCTAAAGCTGTGTAATCGACTTGAAGTCGAACTCTGCCCCCTTGTGAAATAGGGCGTAAAATAGATGTATGTCTCACAAATAACTCAATGCACCGAACAGCAATTTCTCCACATCTGTAATGAAACTGTAAATAAATCACAAACACTTTGAAGAGAAACCCACACAAAATTACTTGATACTCAAGATTTCTTGATTTGTAAAACAAACCAAATACGTATTGAACACCCGCGTTATAAATTGGGTTAGCTCACGCATATACGGACTCAACGAAATTGTTTTCGTCCCACTGACCTGCAATCTACCCCAATCTTGCTCCATGTGAATAGTTACAACAATCGTTTCGATCATTTTATTAATAGAATCTAAAATTATTAACTAATATTGTCATGAGTTTAAGCATTGTGACGTCACTGATGTACACTATTGGAGCTTTTATTTGGTTAGTCTAGACTCTAGATGTAATTTTATTATAGCAAAACGGTACTCAAATTAATAAAAAACAATAAAAATATATGAGTAACGATTTAGAATATATGAATTATTATTGTAATTGTTTATTATTAAAAGTATAAACATTTATAAATATATATTTATAACTTACCAACTAGAAGTTGTATAATAGCACTAGTAAGTGGTAAAAGTCCTTTGATACTTTCGGAAATAATATTCACTGCGTTTATAGGTAGAGTATCACTCATATTTGAGAGCATACGCGTAACTTGTGTTTGTAAATAATGCAAGGCGTTAGCTAAATGTACATTTAGCTGTTGACCCCCATTTCTCGCCCCAGCTAAACATTAATTGCATATGAACAACTATTTAGTAACGCTTAAATAAAACTTACCTATCACTTGAGCGGATTCTGGTCCTGAAACTATTTGGTGCTCAGTTTTCACGCCGAACATTCGTATACATTTTCCGACATTTTTAGCAATTTTTTCCGCTAAATTATCTTCCACTAACGACATACTAAGTTCACTAAAGAAAATAACAATATAAATAATATAAAAAATAAATACAAAATTGCGTTGATTACTTTGTCATTGATCTGATTAACGAATCAATTTGATCTTGAGATGGAGCATTCTCTAAACTAAACATGGAATGTACTGGGTCTAAAAGTCGTCCTAAAGAATTTGATAAATATGAATTTTCCCATTTTTCGAAAATTGATTGTCTAAAAGAAGAAACAATTAATGCAACAAACAAACACAATATATTATGTTAAATTACTTATATTTATAATGGTTATAGTTTAACTTAATCGTCATTTCACTATAATATTTCAACAATTTCGGGTACTCAGTTTCGAAAATTTGTTGCGTAGAAATCGGAGCTTTTTTCATTTCATCCACAATATTTTCCCCTAACGATTGCCAATAATTTTCCGCGAATTGTTTCGCATAGTCATCTGAATTTAATTCCGTTAATATTGTTTGTAAAAATTGCATCTACAATAAAATAATTCATTTAGATAATTGTTTCTAATATATGTTTATGGAAATAAAAGCAAAGACCTGTTTGCAATGCATGTAAATTTCATCGGTAAATGATTTTTCAATCGCAGTCCATATTTTTGTTCGAAATCCTTGCGAAGATGTTAGATTTATTTTCCCAGGACCAGTTTTGCCTTTCACGGTAACAGTTGTTGAGGTTGACAACTCAACACTAGATTTAATTGATTCGCGACAGTCTGTTACTGCAGCTGACACAATACTATCGATAGCGTCCTTTACAATGCACAAATTTATGAAAATCTATAAAATAATAGATATTTTTATAAAACTTTCATTAAATTCTTAATCATTCACAAAATACATCATTTATTACACGCGCCAATGAATATAGACGTTCTTTGCACACTCTAATCATTGTAGAATTAGATAATCATACTATAATTATTACGTAGTGAAGACCAAAGCAATTTTCCGCCTTAGATAAATGTAATTTACCTGTAAAGCAGTAGATGTTTGCATAACATTCCTAGTAGAAATTCCTTGAGTCAAAGAACTTGTTGCTAATCTAATAACTCTTTGTCGTTGTGATCTAGCGGATCGAAGTTCGGATGAAACAGCTTCGACATCGCTTAGATCATTATCCAATGCGAGTTGCTCTAAAACTCATAAGTGAAGTAATCTAAATAGAATTTACTTGAGTAACCGCTAACCAAGTTCTTGTAAGATGGTAGCTTGTTGAACCGGATCACTAGTGCTCTGTAAGCGTTTACTCAATTGTTGAATTCGATTCACGCGTCTTAAAACATGACTGGCATGGTGTAAACGTGCTAGTACCTTTGTGTGCGTTTCTATGTTATTGTATGGACCTACAATCTATCAACAATTAAAATAGTTCAGGTTATAATTTGATCAAATAAATACTTGTGATTTTAACCGTTCCGCATTTGAAAATAAACATTGTACATGTGTGTTCATTGTACTTAAAACAGATTCCAGTTTGGTTGCATGACTAGCTTGTAATAATAAATCGTCATGTTTGGATAGTACTTGTTTTTGTAATTCTTGACTCAAGGTGTCGATTCCTAGGAAAAATGATTGTTTATTTGTGTTTTATACATGGTTTATTAAATAGTACCTTCTCCTAGCTTTTTAACTTGCTCCGAAATCGCCAAAGATTCAGCGAATTTCTTATGGATATCATCTTGCAAAAATTGTTTGTAGAAGTCTAGAAATAAATACACCTTAATAATGACATAAACATACGTATATAATGGTACTAAATTTACCATCATGTTCTAAAGTATCACATAAAATCGTATCGTCATTCATGTTTTGACGGCTGCGATTTAACTCTTGACGTGGCTTTACATAACCTAATATAATTATGTTTATAAAAATATATTCCTTATATATTAAGTTATATGAATGCTAAAGTACTTGAAATGTTCAAAAAATTGCAATAATTCAACAAATTAACTTGTATTTGTTTGCTATTTCAGACATTAATTACAATTTATAAATTAAATAAACTGTTTCTTTTTTATATACAACAATTCTATTTAAAAGCTACAATAATAATTTATGTTCAATGGCAATCATCTTTGACGAAGCGCAGACCGCAATATCCACACGAATGGTTGCCTGGTTTATCCTAAATTAAGAAAAATATCATTAACACAAACTATATCTTCTGTAGTGTCTTAACACAGTGACAATTTTACCAAATTAATGTAAACTCTTGGATGACCTGTATGGGTATCACCACCATCGCACCAAACAACGCGTTGTTTGCACGACGTTGGGCGCACTTTTGCGATCAAATCCACAGCAAATTGTTTATTAACATGCTTTGGACGATCCACAAACCGAGCCAGCCTATAATCGTCGTTATCCCATTTCTAGAACATAAATTCAGACTGTTATGAAACATAAAAATTTAGCTTATACAAACTATACTTGTCCTGTATGTGTTCTAATATCAGAATCCACGCTTGTCGATTTTGTCCTAATCGCAACAACAGTATTGCGAATTACTGCACTTTGCAGTAATGTCGTATTTGTTAAATTACTAAATAATTTTACGCAAGACATTTTGCTGTCTGAACCTCAATTATACAGTGTTCCCAATGCAATGCAAAAAAACTAAATCTCCCATCTTGACTTATTTTCGTTGAAGTGGTAACACTTTATCAAAAGCAAAATAATACGCGGCGAAAATAATTATTAAAGGATATTTATAAAATGTAAGGAATTTATTAAAACATTTTTATATATCAAAATCACAACTCAAAATATATTTCGTTTTAAATTTGCAAGCTACGTTTGAAATAATCTGATATACAATATACGCGTTTTGTTCTTGTAAATATAAATATTGCGCTGTAAAAATGGCTGCGTGATCAAATTCGAGAATTCAGTGATTATAGTCTAAAAAGTCACTAATTTGGGACATATATATATATATATATATATATATATATTAGGAAAATTAAGAAAAGACGTCTTATTCTTCACAGAAACTGTGAAGAATAAGACGTCTTTCCTTAATTTTCCTAAAATTAACTTCTTTACGATGAAATTCCTCAACGATTTATATATGTATATGTATATGTATATGTATATGTATATGTATATATATATATATATATATATATATATATATATATATATATATATATATATATTAGGAAAATTAAGAAAAGACGTCTTATTCTTCTCAGAAACTGTGAAGAATAAGACGTCTTTCCTTAATTTTCCTAAAATTAACTTCTTTACGATGAAATTCCTCAACGATTTATATATGTATATGTATATGTATATGTATATGTATATGTATATGTATATATATATATATATATATATATATATATATATATATATATATATATATATATATATATATATATATATATATATATATATATATATATATATATATATATATATATATATATATATATATATATATATATATATATATATATATATATATATATATATATATGTTTTTTTTTTGGTATATTAAAATTAACTGAAAACAGTTTGCGTTATGTCGTATAAGTCAATAATATGCAAATTCACAATTTTCTTTTTAAAATACACCAATTTTATATATCATAAATAAATTACATGTACTACGAGGTAAAACTTCTATTTTCGAAAATTGTTTTTGATCATTTTGAGTGTATTAAATATTAAAATTTCATAAATATATAAGGCCTTATTTCTTATCTTAGCAAAACTTATAAAAGCACATGTATATATATGTACATACATATATAAAACATTTGATAGAAAATATTTTTAAGTTGTATAATTGTATTTATAAATATATCAAGCTTAAAAGTTGTTTTTTTTATTGTTACAAATTTGTTTCTGTTGTGATAAAAAGTGTAAAAAGTACGGATTATTTCTCAATAGTAAAAATATTTTACAACTAACAAATATTTGTCCTGCCAGTCTTGCTCAAACTCAACAGCGGCACTCAGCATATTATAACTATATATACCTGTATTCATAGATGATTATAAAGTCATCAAACAGCTGTTAATGTCGATTAAAAACGTCAAATTATTATTTTAAAATAACTTAAAATAAAACCACCTTTAAGCATCTATGAATACGGCTTATAAACTATGTATAAGTATAGAACACAACTAAATTGGACAACAATAAATAACTATATGAGCTTAATATAAACAAAATATGTTTACTATTTTAGTTACTCTTAAAAATAATATAAACAATTGAATATTGGTAAATTTGATATACATATAATATATAGTTTTTGGTTCATTTTGAAATTAATAGTGAAATTCAGAGCAACATTTTTAGATTTGTCTTATAGAATGATAAATGTGTTCTGAATTACACCATAAGGATGGCCCCTTATTTTAATAATTACTCCTAAATAGTGTATTTTATTGTGTCAAAAATATAGAAATATTTGGTAACTATTTATATAAATGTTTAAACATTATTTGTAAATATTACAACCTATACTTTCAAAATCATAAACAATTGATATATCACTTCAATCGAGAATCAATCCGAATTTATTAAATACGTTAACAAGCTTATTAAAAATCTCAAAAGGCAGTATTTAAAATATTTTTGAAACAATTCTAATATGAATTTTATATTAAATGTAGCTATTTTACTCCTGAGAAAACGGTATATTATATTATTACCGGACGTATAAAACTGTTGAAATTAAACATTTACTTAAATTGCAAATGATGTTTAGTTTGCAATTTATATTGTTTGTTGGTGTCAAACTGGCATTATCCAAAGAGTAATAAGAGCAAAGGTCACATGTGGTCTAAGCAATATATATATAAATGTGTGATAATTATATTGAAATTAGTCTAAATTTAACTACAAAATACAAACAAATTGATTATTAAATAAATAGCTTTTAATGGTTTACGTAATTAAATAAAACGTTAGGAGACTGAATAATTAATTATATATGAACAAAGAAGTAATTTGTAATAAATAGAGTAACGTAATAATCTATTAGTGTAAATAATTTAATTTGTACTATTAAATATTTTATAAAAGAAACTGAAAAATATATTTTTGACTCGCGTAAATAAAGGAATAAAAATTAGTTTTAGTGTAAACAAATAAAATTATTACACAAAAATGGCAATTGCGTTTCGTACAAAAGTTCCTTCAAGTGTGTATAAAAAAGCGTAATTAGCTTAAAAGCGAATGTTTTCTTTAAAATATATATATATATATATATATATATATATATATATAAATATATATATATATATATATATATATATATATATATATATATATAAATATATATATATATATATATATATATATATATATATATATATAAATATATATATATATATATATATATATATATATATATATATATGTATATATATATATATATATATATTGATTCGGCGATATTACCAAATTTAATATTAAAAAAAAACTATTGTAGAAAAACGTCAAATCACGTTCGTTTTTGGGCCCATTTCAAATCGTCCGCACGCGGTTTACAACCTGTAAAAAACTCTATAAGAACTTCCAAGATGCTCCAGAATTGGATTTTCTCTAGCGGCCAATTTAACCAGCCAGTAGTGATGCAAAAATACGTTTCATGTGGAGCGACATGGTGGATTCGGTGGTGACGTCGCGGCAGGATAATGTGATGTTCTTGGAGAAATATTACCCAATTCGGCAGTCCGAAATATGTATGAGACCATTTATGAATCTTTATAAACATAAAAATATCTATTTGTACATTTACGCAAAACATATTTATTTTATATATATATATATATATATATATATATATATATATATATATATATATATATATATATATATATATATATATATATATATATATATATATATATATATATATATATATATATATATATATATATATATATATATATATATATATATATTAGATGATTATTACCCCCTCGAGTTCTATGAATACGAGAGTAAATATTTATAGAAATAAACACATGCACGCCTCATTTTCCGAATCAAACTGCTTTTTTATCTGTTTGCTTTTGCAATTTTATATAATAACTTCATGACAACATCTTTATTTACATCTTAAATATAATATACCTCATGTGATAAAACATTAAACAGTTTGTTATTCCATTTTCCGGTTCACGCCCAACGTTATTTATTAACATAATTCGTCATCACGCTATCAAAAAATTCATAAATAAGCTAAATATTTGTGAATATGAAAACTAACAAAAAAAGATTCATATTCTAAAAATGTCCATTTACGCTGTCGCGTTATATTTCAAATTTTTCAAAAATGATACAGTTGATAGTTTAAACCGTTGTATCACTAAAAAACGGATTTGCCGACGCTAAGTTACTCTGAAGGTCACTTTACAGCTGTACAACATAAAGAATTATGCAATAATTTAAAACAATGACACACTAAAATAACTTATTTGACCATAAATAAGTGAAATTTATACTTGACAGCTTTGATTGTTCACACTGATATATATGTATATGGGGTGGTAAAAACAATGTTGTCAATAGTATACTTACTTGGTTAGTCATTGCAACAAAAATTGCTAGTAAGAACACATAACAATTCCATGTAAACTTTTTCTGTACATCATCGTCGGACATGATCAAAAAGTCCCAAGTCATTCGTGCTAAAAACGGGCATGTTAACATAAAATTATCGCCATTCGTTTCGATAAAATCATGCCTCGTGATCGACGTCGGATCGATGTGATGTTCACGGAAAGGCCGTAAGAAATTCTTGCCCAATATGGGCAGTTCGATAGAGCCCCATGTGTCCGCGGCCCAATGTACGAAGCCCGAGCCGAAATCAGCGGTGACAATACCGCAAAATGCTGCCATCATAATCGCGCTGAGATTCTCAAAACGAAAGTTGAAACATATAAATAATAGATTGACTGCCATCAGCGTGATGCATATACCAACACAGATGCATTCTTGAGTTCGTTTTCCTAAAGCCACAATAATTCTGTAAGTTATTCTGAATTGCGAATAGAGGATAAGGGGTGGTATTTACCACCCTTTATCAGAATTTGGGGAAAAGCAACGATACAAACACTATTAGCATCGTAGTAGTTGGTTTTCAAGTATATTTGATTAAATTATTCGATTAAACGACTTGAAAAGTGACTTAAATTGAATAATTATAGTTGTGCTAGGTCAACAATTTGTATTAATTTAGCTCTTTGATGTATTGACTTAAAAAGGTCATTCAACTTATTTAACAAATAAAAACAACATAAAATACTTAAAACACAAGTTAGATAGTAATATAATAATAAAATCCATGTCTAGACTATTATTTTAGATTTGATTAAATGATTCATATATTACTAAAAGCTTTTTTTTAATAAGTAGAACAGTTGCGTAGTACCTATGGTATTTAATTGTGATTAATTATTTAAAAAGTGTTTGTTTGTGTTATACAAATATTAATAAATTTGCGATAAGTGGTTTGTAGTAGATTGTGCAGTGGTATATATACGATTTTAAAATAACGGTAATATTAATGACGTAAAATATGTCCTTTTTATTTTCGGTGGAGAAAAAATCAACACGCACAAATATCTCATCTGGCATTGGTTTATAATTAGGTGCACAAGTAACAAAAATACATTTTTGAATAGTTATGTCACGAACAATTTCATTCACAATAAGCAGCGTTGAGGGACAAGTTTTAGGAAGGTGTAAATAACAATTGTCAAACAAATATACGTATGACATGCATTACTGACAGATGTAACATCTTACCGGTGCTGTATAAATTAGCGAGTTCTTGGGCGCCCTTATGTTGCGGACCCCAACGCGGATGGTACTTTTGTTCAATGGTAACAGCTGAATTGGCATTCGGATCATCTTCAAGCATGGAATTTTCAAAAATCTCCCTAGCTGTCTTAACAGGGGCTAAGAAATTCGTCGCTACACTTGTACCATATTCGTTCAATTCGGTGGTGGAACTTGGTAAATTTGTGACGGCAGCCGCGATATCTCGATGTTTTGAACACTGGGCTAGCGACAACGGTAACGCCATGGTGAACAAAAATAATTATAATTCACATAATAAATCACAACCGCTGAAACATCACAGAAACGTTGAGTTTTATGTATCCATGACAAGCACTACGTCCGCCACAAACGGTGCCTGCCTCACAACTGTTTGATGCCTGCTGATCGACGTCTATTTTGTGCACGCGCCAAAGCCGCCTTTGATGACCTATTTAGAATGCGTTGTTTTACTCATTTACATCAATACATTTAGATCGGATTAACAACTTAAACTGCGATTACAATCACTATAATCTGATTAACTTTGCTTAAAATTAACTACTTTATGATTATCGCGTATTTTTCTTTGATGTATATCTCAAAAAATAATAACTACAATTTACTAGATTTCATGATTTATTTATCGCGATAAAGTCCGTCGCAATTTCGCTATATAGTCTAAGAGGTTAATTAAATAATTTTCGCACAAATGCATGTGTACGTGTCCAAAATGTTAAATACCACTTATGAGCGACTCATATACGCATAAAATAAATTTACTTCTTTAAAACATGCATTTTTGTAATACTTGGGTAAACAAAAGCACACATACAGATAGAAAGATACCTAACAAAAAACTAAGTCATTACAGAAAAACAATATATATGTCAATAATATATATATATATATATATATATATATATATATATATATATATATATATATATATATATATATATATATATATATATATATATATATATATATATATATATATATATATATATATATATATATATATATATATATACATATATATATATATATATATATATATATATATATATATATATATATATATATATATATATATATATATATATATATATATATATATATATATATATATATATATATATATATATATACATATATATATATATATATATATATATATATATATATATATATATATATATATATATATATATATATATGTATATATATATAAATATATATATATATATATATATATATATATATATATATATATATATATATATATATATATATATATATATATAATTAATTATGTAAAAAAAACTCATTCGACCATAAACCAACAACGCGTTGACAACTCAGCAACCTTTTATCAGAAATATGTTTTTATCAGTAAAATGAAACGCGCAATATCATATTATAATTATTTCTCACAGTAATAAATAATCAAAAATACTCGTCATCTGCAAAGTTCTCAAGGGAAAATATATAATTTGTATTTAAATATTTAAAACTAACAAGCATGTCATTTCAAACAAATAACAAAGGGAGTACAACATATTTTGTAATCGATATACGAGTGTAGAGTATTCACCTCCGTACTTCACAAAAAAAAATCAATCGACACCTATTAGGCATTGCCATGTCAGACTGACTGGCACCTGCATTACTTTGATTACTGACTGCATAATTAGTATTTAAAAATCGCACACACAGTTGTCGTAACTGAAGTAAAAATAAAGATTGCGTCATTTAACATTTTTTATATCCAAAAGTACGTGTTATTTATCAAAAAATCAATCCCTTATCTCTATCTTTATGTGATCATTACTGCAAATATAATCTTTTATCAATAAACAATATATATAATTCAAAGCAATCACTTAATCCTAATTTTTTACGTTATATTTTGGTATACAAAGAAACCCATTTTAATATTTTAGTTTTCGTTAATGGGCACAGTAATCATTTTATTTTTCGTACATAAAAGTTGAAAACATGCAAGCTAGATTATATCTAAATAAAATAACAGCAATCAAAGAATTATAATTTCAAATTTATATAAGCTAACTTGCAGTACAACTAGAGGCATCTCTATTATTGTATTTCGAAGTATACAATCGGTAAAATAGTTGAGCTACAATAGTCAATGTTACCAACCACTAATAATATCCCCTTTTTTATCAAAATTTTTTTTATGTTGTATTGTAATACTGGCTTTTAATATTTTGGGATTTGTATATTTAAATATAACCTAGCATTTGAACATATAAAATATGTTTACATTTACTAAATTATTTAGATTAGCTCAAATTTCAAACATTGCCAATTATTGTAAACGCGTTCCGCAACCCTTAAGAAGTAAAAAAGCTAAATCTAATAAAAATTCGGTATAGCCCTTAACAAAACCAGGTTTCTTAACCCTTAAAAAAGCCCCAATTCTTTGTAGATTTACGCAAAGTGCGTGCTTTAGGTGGTCGAGGCGGAGATGGCTGTATTTCTTTCTTACATTTATGGGCAAATGAAAACGCGGGACCGGATGGAGGTGACGGCGGAAATGGTGGTCATGTCGTCTTGAAAGCGTCGACTGATGTAAAGGATTTAAATCATGTATCTGCGATTTTAAAAGCGAACAGCGGAGAGAAAGGATATAACAAAGATTGCAATGGCAAAAACGCACTACATATGATCATAAATGTTCCAACAGGGACCATAATTAAAAATAAAATTAATACAATAGTTGCTGATTTGGATTTGGAGGGTATGATGTTTGTTGCAGCGCGGGGTGGCGCTGGAGGAAAGGGGAATCATTTTTTTATATCAGACACTGAACAAGCTCCTGAGATTAGTGAATATGGGGCTGTAGGTGAAGATGTAGAATATACTTTAGAAATACGAAGTATGGCGCATGTTGGATTAGTAAGTATTTGGGGACAGTATAAAAACGTAAGAAACTAATTGAAATTTGCCCAGATTGGTTTACCAAACGCTGGTAAAAGTACATTATTACGTGCAATATCACGGGCAAGACCTAAAGTAGCGCCTTATCCATTCACAACTTTAAAACCACATTTAGGAATGATACAATATGATGATTATGAACAGATTGCAGGTATACTAAAGCGGCCATCTTGTTGCGCCATTTTAAAATTGTACCACCATTTTATTATTTATAATATAAATTCCAGTTGCTGATTTGCCGGGATTGATTCCTGATTCTCATAAAAACAAAGGCCTAGGAATACAATTTCTAAAACATGCTGAAAGATGTATGGCGTTACTTTACGTTTTAGATATTTCTGCGCCTGAGCCATGGCGACATTTAGAAACTTTACAATATGAATTAGCACAATTTAGTTCTGAACTAAACACAAGACCGCAAATAATAGTCGCTAATAAAATTGATTGTGATAATTGTAATGATAATTTAGAGTTTCTTAAAAGTAATGTTGATTTACCCATTATACCTATATCCGCCAAATACGGCACTAACCTATTAGAATTATTGAAACAAATACGAATTATTTATGATGAATCATGTACGAAACAGAAATAAAATCTATTTGTTTATATGTTTGTTTTAATTAGAAGTCGATGCGCAATATTGCACACTTAGGAGTTTTGTCCACCTCTTATATGGGGTATAATTAAAAGATATTACAATTTATTTTATAGATTTATTCAAATAAATTGTAAAAATGCAAGTTTTTATGCAGTGAGCGTAACAAGGTGTCTTATAAGGCCGTTAAATATTTCGAAAAAAATCACTGGAGTATTACTTAGCGTTAAATAATAAATAAAAAAAATGCAATCAATCTTACGTGAGTTTCAAAGTTGCAAACTTAGTAGCAATATCCAAGGCTTCAGTCAAACAAGCAGTATTTGTCCCAGATGCTTGGGCAGATTCTGGTTTGCCGCCACCTTTTCCACCCATCAATTGGGCAACTTGTTGTACCCATTCGTTGGCCTTAAGACCTTTGGTGACGGCAACCTTAGGAACAGCAGCCAAACAGAATATTTTATTACAATCTGGATCTACAGAGAAGAACATCGCTGAAGTATCTGGGCTAAGAGTTTTTACTTGTTTAAGAGCAGCATCTAAAGCTTTAGTGTTTGAGAAAGCTGCAAGTTCTCGTATAAGAATTGGTGCGTTTGGAGTCGCAAGGCAAAGCTCTTTAGCTTTTTCTGCAACATTAGTGGCGACTGCAGCCTTTAAAGCGCGTTCTTTATCATCTAGTTGTTTCTTTAAAGCTTTAAGTACGTTCCGCATTTCGTCTTTCTTCCAGTACGGAATAGTAGCATGTGAAATATCTTCAGTAAGCTCAACAATTTGTTTCACATGTACTTTAGAATCAGCACCAGATTGATCCGAATCAATAACCGCTTTGATTTTATTCAAATCATTTTCCAGCAGCTCAGTTTTTTTCAAAGCTTTAGTTGCTTCTGGGCCTGTAAGAGCTACAATCCTTCTGATTCCTTTGGCAATTGCTTCTTCACTAGCAATAACAAAATCCCCAATATGCCCAGCATAATGTAGATGAGTGCCTCCACAAAATTCAATTGAAGTTTTAGCACCTGCTGGCCCAAACGGATCTGATTCTAACGTTTCGACTGGAATACCAACGGATACAATCCTAACAGGATCGGGATACGTCTCTTCAAAAACTGCCCGTAAACCTTGGATTGTTTTCGCAACAGCCAAACTAGACTCTTTAGCGTAGACTTTATCATTTTTGTTAATCATTACTTGAGATGCCACCTCAGTTTCTTTGACTTGTTTTACGGACATTGCGCCTTTGTTGGTGAAATCAAAACGAAGTCGATCGGGAGCTACAAGTGATCCTCGTTGATCAGCGTCAGTTCCGAGAACTGAGCGAAGCGCGTAGTTTAGAATATGAGTTCCAGTGTGGTTGTTCATGATTAGTCTTCGACGGGATGAGTCTAAATGTAGAGCAACGCGATCACCTTTAGTTAGAGTGCCTTCGATGGTACCGATATGCATTACATATCCGCCGCGAATTTGAACATTTTTTACTGAAAATTCAACGCTATCATCGCCGGATTTCACTAGGAATCCTACATCATAGATTTGTCCTCCCTGTTCCGCGTAAAATGATGTTTTATCTAGTAGAACACCACATTCTTGTCCTGTTTTGACTTCGTTTACGAATTCGCGGTTAAATCTAAGCGCAATAACAGTTGCTTCGCAAGATTCAAACTCATAATCAGCATCTTTAGAACTCGACTTAGGCTGGTATTTATATTTGGGTAAATCATCCGTAGGAGGAACTCCAGAATTTTGTAATTCCGTGATGGCGTGGACATCTAAATTGATAGTGTCTTCGACTCCAGAGCCTTTTCCTTGCGAAGTAAGTTGTGCTTGCTTTTTAGCTTCTTCATACGCCGGCATATCTACAGCTAAATTCTTTTCTTCCGCCATTAATTGCGTTAGATCAACAGGAAATCCATAAGTGTCATAAAGTCGCCAGGCTACATCACCAGGAAGCGTTTTAGAATCTCCTAATTTCTGAATGGTTCGGTTTAAAAGATTCCGTCCTCTAGACAATGTTTTTAAGAACTGTTCTTCCTCTTCGTTTATCGTATCTATAATTCCTTGCGGATCTTTATTCACTTCCGGGAATGTTTCTCCAAGTATCTCAACAACTGTGTTGACTAAAGTAGCGAAAAAACCAGGTTTGGCGTTGAGTTTTTCTGAACCATATCGAACCGCACGGCGTAGAATTCGTCTTAAGACGTAACCACGTCCCGTATTATCTGGGTTGCCTCCATCTGATAGTGCAATTGTAATTGTGCGGGCATGATCTGCTAAAACGCGATACGCCATGTCGATTCCATCAACGTCGTCACCACCGACGCGGCCTTGATAGGGCGACGCCCCAGTTCCTTTTTGAATCGCAGTGAATAGTGGTTGGAATACGTCGGTGTCGTAATTGGAACGTTTTTCTTGGATTACAGAGACTAAACGTTCGAAACCTAAGCCGCAATCGATGTGTTTTTTTGGGAGTGATTTTAAACTAGAGTCCGCTTCGCGGTTGAATTGAATAAACACAAGATTCCAAATTTCTAAAACGTCTGGGTCATCCATGTTTACTAAATGTGCCGCTTCGCGGCCACCAATCCGATCAAAATGCAACTCTGAGCATGGTCCACAAGGACCAGTTTCACCCATTTCCCAAAAATTATCTTTCATATTCCCTGGCAAAACATGCGCTTCCGGTACCCCCAAATTAAGCCAAATCTGTTTACACTCCTCATCCGGTTGCAAACCAGATTTTTCATCCCCACCGAAATACGTAACATATAAACGATCTTTAGGTAAATTTAAAACTACCGTTAAAAATTCCCATGCCCAAGTGCAAACTTCAAGTTTGAAATAATCACCGAAGGACCAGTTACCCAACATTTCGAAAAATGTGTGATGATAAACATCTTTGCCCACGTCATCCAAGTCGTTATGTTTGCCACCAGCGCGGATACATTTTTGAGTATTCACAGTTCGTACCCATTTTGCCATATCGCTATTTGGATCGACAGTCCCCAAAAAGATCGGTTTGTACTGATTCATACCAGCATTAGCAAATAGAAGAGTTGGATCATCCGAAGGAATGGTCGAAGATGAATGGACATATTCATGATTTTTCTCTTTGAAGAAATTAATAAATGCATTGCGAATTTCTTTCGCCGTCATTTGAGAATTCATGATGTAATATAGCTGTAATTTAAATGTTTATGAACATGTGTTTCAAGTCAACATATGGATAGTTTTAACAAACATATTCAAATTAATTAAAAATGTATCAATTACCGGTGTTCACAGCCAAAAGAAGTTGCGAAATTTTATATTAGATGACCTTTGACCGTGAAAAAAATTGATGTTAAGATTCTCCGCAGATTAGCAGAAGATACCGCGTGTTAGTCACCGATTAAAGAAATTCATTGGTCAACCACCAAAGGAACTCCACGTGAATAGAAATGCCTACGGCAGTTGTGGTCATTTCCTGTCACTTTGACGTTTAAAAATCGCCCACTTGCGAGATATTTGAGCAATCTGAGTTTAGTTTTAATCCAAATCAAAATTTATCTCAGCTCATATTTCTAAATATTTATATATCAACAACTATTGCTTTGAAACTTAAATAAATTTTTGTGTATGTTTATTTTAATATATTATGATCATGAGTTCTTTCATACTTCACAAATTTAGCATGTGGCCAATCACAAATCCAAATTCGTGATGTACTGAACTGAATTTGTGAGATTTGGCAACAAACATGTGATTTGGTTGGTTGGCAGCCATTTTGTGATCATTCCTATCCTCACGTTATTTGTGATTTCTTTAAAGTGACGCGTATGTATGGCGTTACTCAAATCAATGTTTAAGAAATGTATTACATTAAATAATAATTAGAAACAATATGAAATAGTAATGTAATATTGCTAAATATTATTTGTGCGTGTTTAGGTTCGTAAAATAATTTTACGAATCGAAATTAGGCTTGCATCACAAGGTTATAAAGTGCGCTTTCCGGCATCTGTGTTGTTGGCCATGTTCTTTGTTTGATAGCGACGCGATCCGCGAGATTAGATCGATTTTAACGCATTAAAGCGCGTTATTTACTAACATTTAGGAATAACCCGATGAAAATGAAGCTCGTCGACCAGGTAGTTCGGAGTTTCAAGGTGGCCAAGGTGTTCCGTGAGAACACCGATAAAATAAACAGTATCGACTTTTCGCCCAGTGGCGATACGTTAATCTCATGCAGTGAAGATGATCAAATTGTTATTTATGATTGCGAAAAGGGTACACAAATGCGTACAGTAAACAGTAAAAAATACGGGGTTGACTTAATACACTTTACTCACGCGAAAAACACCGCGATACACAGTTCGACAAAAATCGACGATACCATTCGGTATTTGTCGTTACACGATAACAAGTATATACGATATTTCCCGGGGCACACGAAAAAAGTCGTGTCGTTGTGTTTGTCACCGATTGAGGATACATTCTTATCCGGTTCGCTGGATAAAACGTTGCGCCTATGGGATTTGAGGAGTCCGAATTGCCAGGGGCTGATGCACTTGTCGGGGCGACCCGTTGCCGCGTACGATCCGGAAGGGTTGATTTTCGCAGCGGGCGTTAATTCAGAAAGTATTAAACTGTATGATTTAAGATCTTTCGACAAGGGGCCGTTTGTCACATTTAAACTAAGCCAGGAGAAAGAGTGTGATTGGACTGGCTTGAAGTTTTCAAGAGATGGAAAAACGATTTTGATCAGTACGAATGGTTCGATCATCCGATTAATTGACGCTTTCCATGGCACCCCACTACAGACGTTCACAGGGCATTTGAACAACAAAGGAATTCCCATCGAAGCTTCGTTCAGTCCGGATTCACAGTTCATCTTTAGCGGGTCCACCGATGGACGAGTTCATGTTTGGAACGCCGATACCGGTTACAAAGTTTGTGTTCTAAACGCTGATCATCCTGGTCCAGTGCAGTGCGTACAATTTAATCCCAAATATATGATGTTAGCATCCGCTTGCACTAACATGGCATTTTGGTTACCGACGGTGGAAGATACATAGACACTTAACGTTCATTTCACTCTTTCAAAACGATTTTTAATCTTGGGTTATATCCGAGAGTGGTAAAACAAACTTATGCTCAAAGTTCAATAGCTGTGACATTTTTAACAAAAAACATACGAGCGTTTAAAAATCCTAATTCAATACTTAAGTGGCGATTAATTTTATAGTTTCTAAACCAGAACTGCGAATGGTTGTATGCCTGTTGCAAATTTTCTATCTAATATTTTTAAAACTGTATTGATCATATACTGTAATTGTAAATAGTTGTATGAATGCGCAACATGTGATCGGTCACATTATTCAAATGATTTCTTGTAGAAATATGATTTTAAATGAGCAAATGTAGTTCTTTAATTACTAAGATCGTTCTGGTTTTTTTAAAAATATATATTAAAATAAAAGTAAAAAAAAAAAGATTCCTGTTATCATTCTAGAATTGTATCAATATTTTTTCTATCTTATAGTGATTAAAACAAATATATGACAGTCGTGTTAAAGGATATGAAATCCAAAATAATTATCTTTGAAAGTTGAGGTCGATTTTTCGGAGTTATTCGACTTGTGGTCGATGTATCCATATCGTTTTATAAGTATTCCACGCTTGTAACCATAATATAGATATTTATACTGCAATTGTCTTTATTTTATTAGAAACCGTATGAAACTGTTTCTTCTATATTTAAATATTGTTTATTTAACAAAACAAAAAAATATATATATATATATATACTATCTATTTTATCAAGAATATCAAATCGCTTCTAACAACTGCAGTATTTATATATTTATAGCATATTGTATCACGTGGAATATTCACCGCACTTTTGGAGTGACATCAGTATTTATAATTTGTGATACTTTGTTAATGCAATTGAATATATAAATATATATTTTTCAATTCATTCACATACAGCCCATCTCAAACAACGGCATTGTAATCAATTTTAATGGACTTCAAAGGTGCCGTTTGTACCCACCCGTATGAATTATAATTTTAAATTAACGTGCTAAGTTTCGTAAAAAGATTACGCGATGATTTAAAAATGATACTAAACTTCATAATAAAATTAATTTTAATCTAAATTCAATTTTATGAAACTTGGCCAATATAAACGATTTTAATATAACGAAAATGATGGAAAATAGAAACATAAATGTATTATTTTATAAATTTTACCAATTTATTTTTAAAATTATACTAAGATTATAGAAGATTTATTTTGATTCTAGCCTATAATAATCGGTGTATATATGAATTAATCACCCATTTATGTGTTCAAACATTGAATATTAAAACATTGTAATAAATTATTTGGTGTTTTATTTCTTGAATATCTGTGTTGTAATTCTGTAAAGACAATTTGTGAAATTTCGAACCGACTATAAATTTGTTTTGTAATACAATTTAAAACTTTACAGATTCTTGTTACAGAATTACAAATTCTCTCATGATAAGAATATAAATCTGTCTCCATCAGTGTTGTAGGAATCGCATTCCATAATAAACTTAAAGACAAATAAAAATCCATTCTTTTAATATAAAAACATACATTAGTAGTAAATATATTAAGTTTTTTTAATTTCAATGTGATATAATTTTTTATCCTGTTCGGATATTTCAACAGGGGCCCCTGATAGAGGGTCTCTGCCCTCTAGACCTTTAGGAAATGCAATAACATCTCTAATACTTTTCGTTTTTAACATACCAGCCAATAGACGGTCTAGGCCTAAGGCTATGCCGCCGTGGGGTGGACACCCCGCCGCTAACGCATCTAATAAATGTTGCATTGTATCAGTTTTAATTCGCAACTGATCCAAAATTTGTTTTTGGCGATCTGCATCATGGATACGAATAGAACCACCACCCACTTCACTACCACAAAAAGTTAGATCGTACGCTAGTGCTCGCACCTAAAATTATTTAAATCGTAACTGTATATCTGGTGGTGAAACCAAGAACTATTTAGTTATGGCATCACTAGCGCGCATGGTTTATAATATATAAAAAAAACTGTGCAACTGGAGTGAATTATTTGTATACCTTTAAGGGGTCACTTTCCAAGATGTCCAAATCATCTGGGTGTGGCGCAGTAAATGGATGATGTGCAGACATTAAGTGTCCATGTTCTCCAGATTCGAACAATGGAAAGTCGACAATCCACAAAAACTTATCCATGTTTTTAACGCGCATTTCAAAACCTTTTGTTTCTAGGTGATTAACATAATCCACTCGAATTTTACCTAACAGCGCCAACTAAAATACGTATATAGCAACCGTAAATTGCGTGAGACAATCTAAAAACATTAACTAACCGTGTCTTTTTTGGAACCGAATGATAAAAACAATACACAAGTGTTATCTAACTGTAACGCATCTATACATTTTTTAGGTAACTCATCACCAAATAATTTAAAAACTGATTTAGACCAATTTTCAGTAATTTTACTTTGTACTAGCTTCGTTTCAGGATAGTTTTTAGCTAGAGTTTCGAATGTTGATTTTAACGAATGCGGCAAATCAGAATTCCGGAAAACTAAGGCCCTAGCCGTGAAATCGTCAACTTTAATTAAATCTGGCTTTATTTTGAATAGATCTGCGCATTCTATCAACTAAAAATATATTTTTGGTACTCTCGATTTTCCAAAATAACGCAACTATAATACCTTATTTGGTATTGATATATCAGGTTTATCAGAACCGTATTGTTCAGTTGCATTAATATAACTCATTCTTTCGAATGGCGCTGCAATTGGCGGTAAATCTTTCGGCCACGAATGTATTAATAATTTTTCAACTAAGTCAATTACGCCATCGAGTGTCGTAAACGACATTTCGATGTCTAATTGAGTGAATTCGGGTTGTCTATCTGGTTTAGAACCTTCATCGCGATAACAACGAGCAATTTGAAAGTATCTATCGATCGCGCCGGCCATTAATATTTGTTTGAATTGTTGAGGACTTTGTACTAATGAATAAAATTGTCCAGGGGTACGAGTCGGAACTATAAACTCTTGGGCGCCCTATATTTAAAAATTAAAACCCTAAAGTATTGTTCTTTTAAATGTTTATTAAGAAAACTAACCCCTGGTGTAGCTCTAAATAATGTAGGAGTTTCAACATCAACGAACCCAGCTAAATTAACTAAAAAATCGCGCATATCCATCAAAATTCGCGATCGCATTCGCATATTTCGTTGCATATCCGCGAAGCGTAAATCTAAATATCTATACTGCATTCGCAGCGGTTCTTTAGCTTTATTAAAATCCCGGATGTTAAACGGTAAACTGCTTTCAGCAGTGTTAAGAATTTTAATTTTATCTACCGCAACTTCTACTTTACCGGTTGACATTGTCGTAGTTTCTGACCCAGGTGGTCTTGCTTGAACAACACCTTCAATTTCTATAATTGATTCATACGGCGTTTTATCCATTTTCTCCTGTAGTATTTTATTCTATAATAATTAACTTATATTTTAATAAAATAGTAATACGTTAATTGTATTTTAAACTGCTTTACTAATAAATTAAAAACCCTAACCTCATCTGAAATTAATAGTTGGGTACGACCATAGCCATCTCGAAGTATAATAAATTTTCCAACCCTATGAAACTCAATCCAACCGCATAATTTAACATTTTCCCCGATATTTTCGATTCCTAACTGTCCACAATTATAAGTACGCGTCGTAAAACTATTCACATTTATTTGTGGTTGTTTGAGATTTATTTCATTCGTTTCTAAGACGAAAATATTAATTTTTAATATATAATAATTTTAACATTGAAAAAACAAACTCACCACTTATAGATAGGTTTTGTTTTAAATTACAAGCCAAATGTAAATGTTTCCTAAGCGAAATTCGTATTACGGGTTTTCCATAGTTTTTAATTGTTACCACCTGTTCAAGAATTTACAACAATCAATTATTAATTCGCAACAATCAAAGTAAACTGTAATCAAAACATAACCATACCTTTCGACAAGGATTCTTAAAACGCCAATTTATAAGTTCAATATTACCAAATAACTGATTTAATATCGTTTTACGATGCATATTCATTTTTCAAATTAATAAATAAATGTAATTTTGTTATTTGTTGTAAACTCAATTGTCGTTTAATTTTTATTAAAGTTGGTATGGTTGAAGATGTTTTTTTAAAGCTGAATTTAGCTCAAGTTAATAATCGTGGAAAGAATGTTTTGAATCAGCTTGTGATTTAGGTTATAATCTAAACGTTTTGATTCGAAATTTACTGAAATTAAATAAAAATGGTAGTTTTTTAATTAATTTTTAGTAAAATAAATCTAATTTAATGGTTATGTATTTTAGCTTCCTCTGTCGTTACTAAGAACGGCTCAAAATCACCCTATGGTAAGTGTAGCTGTAGGAAAACATCGAATTCAATATTGAATATTTATAATTTTAGTTAGTTGAGTTAAAAAATGGCGAAACCTACAACGGGCATTTAGTTTCTTGCGATAATTGGATGAATATAAACTTAAGAGAAGTTATATGTACATCACGAGTAAGTTTTATTTGTAATAATCTAAAGTTGTTTATTAATTATTTGATCTGATTAGGATGGAGATAAATTCTGGAAAATGCCCGAATGTTATATTAGGGGCAGTACTATAAAATATTTACGTATTCCTGATGAAGTAATAGATATGGTTAAAGAAGAATCTATGGTTAAAAATCGTGGTAGAGATATTAAGGGTGGCAGAGGTGGGCAAGCGCAAAGAGGTGGTAGACCTGCAGGTCGAGGTATGTTATAAAAGCGAAGTTACATTCATTTTTAACGTGGTTTTAATGTTTTATTATTTTCTAGGTACTTTTGGTGGTCGGGGTGGCGGTAGAGGCGGCACTATTGGAGGTGGTGGTGGTGGTGGTAATAGAAACCCGGCTTTTCAAAATAAGAAACAAAAATAATTTGTAAATTAATATTAAGTCTTAAGTTGTTATTATATCTTTTGTATACAATAAATGAGTTTAATGTATTTGAATTATCTCATTTCAATCAAGGTTAAATTATGTATAAACAAATGATGCCAACATAGGAATATTTTAGAGGATTGATTATCTAGTTCTGTTCGTTTAAATGTAGCTCTGAATGAATGAAAATTACAATATTAAATCATTTTTGTTAAATAAGATGTAAATACTGTTAAAATTAAGTTTATTTTGATGCTTTATAAACATTTTTGGGCAAAAATTAAATTTACACCGAGCAAAAAGAGTAAGACAAACAAACAGACTTTGATCTCTGTTAACAACAGAATAATCTAGAACTGTCAAAGTACACTATACGAAAAATTTCATCATTTTTCGAAAACTCGTTAATAAATCGTTAGTGTTGCTTTAAATTGTTACAATAAACTTAAAATGCCGTTATACGACTTTATCAAAAATCTCCTAGGCATGCCAAGCTACAGAACCGATGATTTTAACCGCGATAGGTAAACAAAAAAATTAAATTATCCTCTCAAATTATTACATTAATTTTAATATCTAGACCTCCTAATGAAGACAATTATCGTGATGAATTTCGAGGCCCAAACTACGAAAACACTTGGAGGTAGTGTTAATATCTTTGATAAATAAACAAGACAAACATCAATATTTATTTTCAGAGAATCTGAAGAGGATTCAGATGAGCCTCCGATGCAGTTTCATGTCTTTAGCGACCCGATAGAAATGCACCGCTATTTTGAGCAACAAATGAACGATATTATGAAAAATTTTGGGGGTTTATTCGATAATAGTACCGCATTCTTTGGGGGGTTTGATGAAATTGCTCCACCCGAAAATTCAGATATGTTTACTCAAACCGAACCGGAAGGAAGAGGTAATTTACGGAATCAATTATTAAAACCTGGTTATTCAAATACAAAAGATGATTTAAAACCAGGAACTTTAAAATCTGATTCTGACGTAGATGGAAAGTAAGATTGTTTTCAGTGTTGCCAACTATAGCAAAATTATAAACTTTTATATTTTTTAGAATTGATCTAAAAGATTTGGATATGTTAAAAGAAAAACCCTCACAAGAAATTACTCCATATCAGAGTCGTACTCAGTTATTTTCACCTCAATTTATAATGTCGGGAAGTAGCATGTCTAGTAAAACTATTCGCAAAGCAGATGGGGTAATTTAATTTTAATTTATTCCATATTTGTCTTTATTTATTTTTAATTCTTTAGTCTATAGAAACACAAAATACTATCAAAAAATCTGATGGTAGTGAAGAAACTACTATAACAAAGCAACTAGGTGATAAACAGTATAGAATGACTGTAAGAACTGACAAAGATGGCCGCCAGGAGAAGATTGAAGATATGGTAAACATTGACGAAAAAGATGTACCTACATTTACGAATAGGTTTCAAAATGATTCTCAACCAAATTTAGATTTAAATAAATGGTTCCCATTCGACAAATTTTTCAAATAAATAATATTTTCTATAGAAGGCTCAATTAGTTCTAGGATATGTAACTATTTAAATAAATGATCATTTAAAAATATTTATAAATAAATTTTAAGCTTCCTAAGTTGATCTAGTTTTAGGTGATGTAGATAGGGGACGATATAATTATTTTTGTTATATATTTTACTTAATGTACATACAATTATACCTTAAAAATATCACAAATTGTTGTAAACATATTTATAATTATTATAATAATATATATATATAAATAAACCACCATCTATAATTTTGGTGTCTTTCAATGAACAATTTTGTTATAATTTGCGTGAATTATGTAATCAACATTTAGTTTAGATTCACTAGCACAAATCATTACATCTGTACATAAAAATATATACATTATTAGGCGTTTATTTTTTCTTTATATACAACGAAATTACTAACACCCCAACTACACAACTTTAGTTAAATGCAAGTTCCAATTCAATTAGCGGCAATAAACATTATTAATTTAGTGAAAATATTATTTTTCACAAGCAAAAAACAATTTCTACAATCAAATAAGACCAGACTAACAGTGTATTACATTCGAAGTTATTAGTGTACTGGGTTAGATGTAGTTGTGCCACAGATGTTTTAATGCTCAACTAATCAAAATCTAACCCTGTAAATTGTGAATAAAATTCGCCAATAAAGTCATCTACATTGATTTGTTGTTATTTTTATTTGTACTGATAATTAAAGATTTATTCAAGCCTATATTTGTATCTAACTTGTTAAGAGATGTAAGTTGCGTAAAGATATATTTAGTCCGAATATTTCTAAATTACTCAAGTACGTAGAAATGATTTTTATCAATTGATTCGATCAGTGTTGCCGCCGGATATAATAATGATGGATTTCTAGGAGGATTCGTTGTGTGTAATTGGGGTATTTCATTATTGTGCCTCACCAAAATACACATTTTTGAGTAATAATAAATTAGTTTCACGATGACTAATAAGTGTTTTGCTAGTAGTAAGAGAATGAGCATAAAATATTACGAAAAACTCGCATTTATTCTGGAGTGATAAATATTGCGCAAAAACTTGGTGTACCTTGTTCCCACAAAAACACCAGAAATTTGTATAAAATTTCTGATTTGCAAACCGCGTAAACTACTCTAGACATTCATGAATAATATTTACACTAGTAACTGCATTTTTAAAATGATGCAAACGCATCAGTTCAAACCGCGTAAAAATAAAAGCGTATTAGTATTAGATATAAAATGTAATTATATGTATTTATTTATATATTTCATAATTCAGGGGAAATAAATAAATCAGTATAGTTCTGATTATTCTTTAAAAAGTCTATCAGTTTAAATAAAATACCTAGGAACCAAAATTTGAATCTCATATAAAAATAAATTTACATCATTATTTTAGATTAGATTAGGTGAGTTTTGGGACTCATAACAGATTATATAAATTTTGTCGAACGAATACTGTTACTTTGGTTGATAAAAGAAGTTATAATTCACTATAAAAATATACTTCGCTACTATCTAAAAAAGCATTCTTCTTCTCTACCGGGACAAGTTAAAATTCTATGCCTGAACCACCCTAAATATTCTTAACAATTTTTATTGATTTGTTAGTGGCAAATTCCATAGATTTGATCAAACATATAGACCGTGGAAAAATATACTATTTTGAGTGCACTAAATTATTCCGTGATTTTCGTGAATTTCTACAAATTAACTAACGCCAATTACGGCGAAAACATGTAAATTTTAATTAATAACATCGATAATAAAAACGCAATGCTGAAACATCAACAATATTCAAAGAAAAGAATCATTTTAAAAACAAAGTAAACGCCATTACCGCATAGTTCGTGGGCGTCCATATCCGATTTCCCAACATGAGAAAATGCAAGACATTCACAAAATAGTAGAAAACACGTCCCATTAAAAACAATTGATAATAAAACGACCAAATAAAACAATCAATAAAAATAGTTTAAAAATAAAAACACACCATGAGGAAAACATAAATTGAATACCCTAACGAGAATGGGACGATAATTTTGAAGAATAACATGTTCATTCATATCTCCAAAGCCACTTCGACAATTCCAAATAATTGAATACCTAATCGAATGTTCAAAACTTATCACTTAAAAGTGAATTTAACACAACTTTGAGAACTACACCTCCAAAATAGTCACATTGTTTCATAAATCAAAAAAAAAAAAACATAATCAATTTATTCAATTCACCAATTGAAGTTTCTAAACTAATATTACTCAATTATTGAGTAGTATTAGTTTGAAAGCCCAATTGATAATCCCAAACATTAGAACCAAAATGGTGTCTTACCTTTACGTTGACATCTTTGGTAAATCATCTATTCTTGACCGAAGCCTTCCGTTTCTTCAACAGCATAATTTAGCTTCTCAACCATCTGGTCATAACTTTTATACGGCGGTAAGTCTAATCGATTGAAGCAAGTGTGCGACCGTGGTAACCAAGTATCTTTACCGACCTTCTCTATACAGAATCTTTGAGGTCCATTACTACCCATAAGTTCTGCAAACCCACCAACAGGGACTCTACAAGTCCCAGTGACAAATTGCAGAAGTCGTGCACGTTTTTCATTATCAGCTTGGCGTACAAACTATATATAGAAAAATAAAACAAAAATATATTTTCTTTCCTTATATTAAGGGTATTTAGAAAGTTACCTGCCAAAACCATACAACTTGTTTGCTATTCCTTGTATAATGTCTATATATAGAATTCCTTTGCCAATCATCCACATCAATCTCTTGCATTCCACACAACATTAGTTCCAGTTCTCGTTCATCAAAGTACTTAAGCCATTCCAGCGGTACAACCTCATTAAAGCCATCCAAAAACGCTTTAGTCTGTTCTTCAATACCGCGCGTCATCCTCCATTCGGTCATCAAAGTCATATATTCCTCTTTGTTTTCTTCAGTAACCCGAACTTTATCACCATTATCTTTAAGCTCATGATGTATAACCTGTCCCAAAACTTCAAAGTCCACACTATGGTACAACTCTAACCCACATTCTTCGATATTATTATCTCGAATCCACACCAAAGAGTTATAAAACTCAGGATCAATTGATTCTATATCTTTCATTATCAACTTTTTGTTAAGCATTCGTTTATAAAACGGCATTGTAAATCCGGAATAAATAAATCTTCCGTGATACAAAGCCATTGCTATGAAGCGGCCGATGAATTTAAAGTATAATAAATGATCCGGATTTACGTACGATGCTGGGTTTATTTGTAAACTATAGTTGTTTTTGTTTGCGTACTCGAAAAGGCAGTACATTGGGTTGAGCACTTCGTGCGAAAGTAAAAAGAACCATTCGCGTGATACTCCGCCGTAATCTAAACCTTCTTCGCCGCGGAATATTATATAGAGCCGCCTACGAAGTTCATAGGCTGGCAAACGCATTATTTGATGGTAGGAATCTTCGAAGAGTGTCTGTCGGGTGACGGTTATTTTTATATGGGAGGCTAAAGCGTTACTTTGGCATAAGTAGCGAAATTGGGATAGTTTCCATCGAAAAGAGCGTTCATACGCGAGTGGAACACCATAAACACCTTTCGGGCCTTTGGGAGCACCTGGCCGAGGGTCCTAATCACGAAATTATTATCAAATTTGGGACTTTTGTCAATAATATAAGATAATTGCTAACGAATTGGAATTAATAGATTTCACGCAATGTTTCATTTAAATGAGCCAATTACTTTCATAATATAAATTTGCAATATGTTATTGCGAATATGAGGATATTTCTCAATTATAAAAAGCACAAACCTGGAACGTGGTCGTTCTTGTGTTATGATCAACGAAATATCGCACATTATCTTCAGTCACGCGCATCTCCCAACCGGGTGGTAGTGGTGGTTCGTCAGTTTCGAGTTCTTGACCTTGCGTTCGCGGATCCTCCCATTGCGTCGTGCGGTTCTTGTGGTTTACGTAATAAACGCGACCTTCAGGCTGCACACGTCGCTCCCATCCAGATGGGAGCGGCCCTAAAGTATCGTCCTCCTCAGTAGCGGCTGGGGTTGAAGTACTAGGTACTGCCGCTGCCGGTGGGGTATGTTGCGGATATAAGAATCGTTGATTTCCTATTATTTTTGATTTAAAAAACATATAATAACTCTTATTAAATAAATAAACGCTAGTTGATTCAATAAATTGGGGTACATGTGGTTGTAAATAATACATTGAGTCTATTTCTTTTGTAAGTTACCTTGAGTCATAACATGAGCACGTTCCCCTTGCCATTGTTGGAAATGCTGAAGTCTTTCAGTGTTAGGCCTTTGCCAAGTAGTGGTTCGAGTATTATGGTCCACGTAGTAAATCCGTCCACGACCATCTCGTCGTATTTCCCAACCAGAAGGCAACGGTTGGGGGCGCTCCCACGACGTAGATCGGGTGTTATGATCAACGTAGTATCGTCGACCATATAAATCATATCTAATACGATATGATATGAAGCAAATGCATAAGTAATTTGATCATTAACATAACGATGGGAGACAAATATTTACAAGCAATAATCAAAGTTAGATTCCATATGTTACCTATTTTACTAAATTATAAAATTACGTTAATCTACAGTTCTATAATAGTGTTATATGGTAAGAACGATGTTTATTGCTAATGAAATTAAGTCACTTTGGTCTTTAAACTTAAAGAATAAACGAAATAAATGTATAATTGCGTTGGAACAAATACGGAATTTGAGCTATTTCTTCCGTAAATAAACCTGTGGCACATTGCTAGTTTGTCTACATCTAAAATACTAACACGTTTAAGGCTGGATCACTATGTTATTTGATAGGAAAGAAATGCTATTATTGAAATATAATTTGATAAACGTGTATGTGCTTCAAATACGATTAGAACGCGGATAAACCCAATTTGTTAGTTATTTATAGACTGATATCGTCATATTACCGAGAAACCATTATTTTGAATAATTATAAATGTTTTAATTAGAATAATTGGATTTAAATAGTTGTTTTTTATTATGACATACCTCATTTCCCATCCAGGTGGTAAAGGTTCTTCAGGGGCTGTATTTGGATTTCGATGATTTTCTGGACTAACAGGCACGCTACCATTGGTCACCCCATTGGGCGGAGGTCCAAGCGGCGGTGGCCCAAGAGGTGGAGGCCCCAGAGGCGGCAGTGCAGCACCGTTGGTCACTGGTGAAATCGAGGGCGGTTGCAAAGGATAAACACCTTGTCGATTCATAACAGTTTGTGAAATGGGGGGCACCACGTTTTCACTACCATGCAGACGCATTCGCACTTTAACACCATTGTTCAAAACACTCCGATTTGACATTGGATCATTGTTTGCAGGGGCCAGCGGCATCGAGGAGCCGTTTTGATTAGTTCTACTACCTCCCACCGTGTTCATATCTAATCGAAGACCGTTCAACAAGGCGATTAATTCACCGACTTTCGTCGCTTGTGCCTCATTTTTACCGTCGTACATTAAATCTAGAGTCACCTCTAAGTTTTCGCATTTACCGTTGTAGTGCGTTAAGATTTGATAGAGATTGAATTTTTTATCACCGACCGTTACATCTTTACGGAAATTATTATGGTCTAACACACGAAATGTTAACACTGACCGCGGCGTCACGAGCACTGTGAATTCTTCATTCCATTTCGGTTGATATGTGTTTTTGACGATCTCCGTTTTTCGGGGATTCTTTTCATCGATTGACAGTTCTACATATGGACTTGGTTTTAAGAAGCTGCTGTTACCACGCAAATGTGCACATTCAACTAAAATAATGGTAAACACAAACATTACATACTTTACTCCCAACGCGAATGTTCAAATCTCTTACTTGTGACACTGAGCTGATGGTAGCCCGTAGTAGCATCAATTCCTTCTGCCATTGTATTAATTTATTCCAATTGAGTGACACCATTAACGAAAAACAACCATCCTAAACCAAACCTAACCATTAGACCACCACCACATATAAGTCTCCGGAACAAATGTGACAACAAAAGAAATATAAAAACACCTGCTATACTTCAGGTATTCCAGTTCAGTGAATTTACTACTATATATTGTGCAAAACAACACGAGATTTCACTTTTTAACAGTAATAGTTACAAGCACATATCAATAAAATCACGCATTTAAAATGAATGAAATAACATGACATTTGTCAATTACAGATTGCATATCTGTATTTACAAAGCTATTTTGGAAACAACGCCAATGTGTTATCAAAAATTACTTATCACTATATGATACATTCATAAATCACACGAATGTTATTAAATATACCTGGTTGTAAAAAACTTGAGTTAAAATTAACGAAAATGAAGAAAAATTGATTAGATATACGTTTATGAGATAAGGCGATCACTTGATCTGTTTACTCCATTTTGACACTTTGCAAATGTGTTTGTTTACTACTAATGAAATTCATCTTTAACTTTAACAATGCACTAGAAAATTGTATACAAAATTGCTTACACTCAAAATGTTATTCGCTATTATATAATTTGATGACTAATATATTTAGATGAGTTCACAGAAAGTGTTTAATGTTTACATAATAAAGACAAAAAACGTACTTATTTGCTTATGATTGTGGGTAGAGATTCTTCTTGTTCTATTTCACAAGAATGCGAAATTTAAATTGATTTTAAATGAATAATACATACTTTATCAAACTAAAATATAAAGTTACTAGGAATTTGAACGAACGTGTTATCAAATGGATTTTTTCGCAATGACAATCTTCTCTTCAGAGCCGTCTTAGGAGGGCAATATTAATAAAATTCGTATATAATTTAATGATTCCTACCGCCTACCCTAAAGACGGCTCTGCCTTATCCTATCCACTTTCCTAACATGTGTGTCAGTTTCTACATGTGCACTACTTTCTTAATAAATAATTTTTAATTGTTATTAATGTTACAAACATGGTGAACAAAATAGAGAATCTTATTGTGGACACTACAGCATTTATACAAAATGCCCCATTACACGTATGTTTAAAACCTAACCAATTGGTAAAACACCCTAATTAAAATTTATTCCAATATTTCAGGAAATTGCTACGAATATTGTGACTTGTCAAGAAGTAATAGATGAAATCACAAACAAACGGCAACTCAGACGTCTAGTCGTTCTTCCATATGACTTGAAAATCAAAGACGTGTTTCCAGAAAATATTCAAATCGTCACAGAATTTTCCAAAAAAACTGGCGATTACCCTAGTTTATCTGCTACAGATTTAAAAGTTCTAGCCCTCACATATCAACTAGAAAAAGAAAAAATTGGTATCTCTCATTTACGTACACAACCCCGAATTTCAACAAGTGTGCACTTACGCACAGAAAAACCGAAAGAACAAACTCCATCAAATATAACTGGTTTTTATCTACCAGATAATGATCAAAAAGAAGATGAGAGCAGTTCAGATGATTCAAAAAGTGAAGAAAGCGACAGTCAAAGTGAAGGGGAATACGAATTATCAAAGCCAAATTATGAGTTTGATGAAGAGCTTGAAGATAAATGTGTAGTGAGTGAATTAAGTGAGAAGTTTGCAACGTTACAGTGTGATCAACTTGAAGAAGAAATTCAGGATCAAAATGACGATGATATCTTAGCAACTGTTAAGGATGAAGATAGTG
This sequence comes from Nebria ingens riversi, assembly GCA_018344505.1. Classification (NCBI taxonomy): domain Eukaryota; kingdom Metazoa; phylum Arthropoda; class Insecta; order Coleoptera; family Carabidae; genus Nebria; species Nebria ingens. Next base: position 253,459 of record JADQWA010000765.1, read on the forward strand.
AGGCATCAGAAAATGAGTCCGAATCTGGATTTTCTGATGACGCTGGTTGGATCACACCGGGTAATATACAAAAGGTTAAAAAACAAATGAATGATGAATTCGTTGAGGATAAATCTGCGGTAGTCGCATGTATGACAACGGATTTCGCTATGCAAAATGTTTTGAAACAAATAGGACTGAATGTAGCCGCATTAGATGGACGGATGATTAAACATATCCGAACGTTTATTTTACGGTGTCACTCTTGTTTTAAAACAACAAGTTTAATGGAGAAGGTGTTTTGTCCGAAATGCGGTAATAAAACATTGAAAAGAGTTTCAGTTTCTGTTGATTCAGAGGGGAAACAAAAGATACATATTAATGCACGGAAACCATTGACGGCTAGGGGGACAAAATTTAGTTTGCCCACATTTAAAGGGGGCAAACACTCTAATAATCCCATTTTATCCGAAGATCAACCACGACCTATTCAACGACCCACCCGACTAGCAAAAATGAAAAATAATCCATTAGATTCCGATTATATTGCAGGTAAATTTCTAGTTATGGGAGGAAAATATTGTGGAATTTTGGTCTACATAAAAATTCAATTGAACATATTTATTTTTACGAAATACATATAGATGAATTGTGTTTGTTAGGTTACTCACCGTTCGCAATGCGAGATGTAAATTCCCGTTCGGTACTGCTAGGTATCCGGCCAGGAGCGGAAGTCAAACATTGGATGAAGAAAAATCCGAATGAGTCTCGCCGCCGAAGAAAGTAATTAAAATGTATTTAATGAATTATGCGCGATTCTTTATTTTGAGTTTTTTGTTTGAGGTACTTTGTGTGCAAAGTAAATATTTTGCTGATGGTTGTAAAAATAAAACATAACCATTATTTGAATTAGTGTAAAAATGATTTTCTTGTAACTTCCACGCGACAGCTGAATCAGAAAACCCCTGAACACAGATAGAAATCCAAGGTGCTGTTATATAATTCCTATAATTAAAAAAGATAAGACCTCATGTTTTTTAGTTGTTTTATGTAATCTCATGTACTTACTCAAGTATGTTACACATTTTCGTAATTTGTTTCGTCGTAAAAAATCCTCGGTATTCTAAATAAGTCACTTGTTCTACTAGAATATTATTAGACGGCACTTTGTATTGGTTTATTTGCTCGTTGATATTTTGTAAATGGCAATCTAGTGAAAATATGCCAACCCATTCCAGTACTTCTGATCCCATAAAGTCTTCTTTGTCCTCAATTACAGGGACGTTAATGTTCGGTTTTGACCAAGTTACACATTTTGGAGAACACAAAAAAATGTTGATCCCCTTTTCTGCCAAATACTTTGCCACCGATGATGGACAAACAGTTTTTTTCTGTGGTTGCCAGGATAGGATAAGTGTGAATTTTTCTAGACGCTTAGCCAAACACTCTATAGTTCTTTCATATAATTTTGTGTTTTTCGTGAATTGTTCATTTTTTAGATCTATATGGACAACTGTAATGAATGAGATAAAACAAAAATTGATGATTGTTAGACAATGATTTTTTCATTTTTCTTCGTTTTACATTTCGTACAAATGATTGAATAAACAAAATATATTATACAATTTCACATTTTTCTTACAGCCACATTACATATTCATTAGTATTCTGAATATTTCATAATAAAATACAACTATGTTTTAATTGTAAATTATAATCTTAAAATTAATACAAGACGATATTATAGTTTCATAAGTATGGTTTCAAAACAAAGGGAGACGCAAATTTAATATTTTTTGGATTTTTGAATACTGAGTTGCATATAAAACTCAGTGTTGCCTATATAAGAAAGACTAAAAAAAAACCGCTGAATTTGCCCATTTCGATTTATGGTCTCTTATTTGAATAAGTAGATTCCGTTAAAATGCAGTTAATAATTATAATTGTGTTACCATAAATGAAGCTAAAACAATTATGGAAACACAATTGTAAAACACTGAAAGATATTTTAGATATTTCCATTACAACCTATTCTATATTGAGCATGATATAGTTGTCTTTTAAAATAATTACAACCCTCTATACTTATTATGGAATTAGGAAAACTTGGACTAAAGCATTTATGCAATAAAACCTATTATAGAAATAAAAATAGTTAATATTTGTAGCATGAATATTCTATTTATAATGGAACATTCCGTTAGGAAAGACTTGTAATTATCACTCTACAGTAACAAAAAAATCAAATTTGTTACATGCCACAAGAAATTTATAATATTCCTACAAATTGACAAATTTTGGCCAAAATAAATCATTATTACTTCATATAAAAATAAACATAAATCTATTTAAGATTCTCTTCTCTATCTCTACTCAGAAGCCTTATAGAAATGTTGTACGAAATTCTATATAGATATTTGTTGGGATCGTATAAAAAGCACAATTAATAAGACAAAGTCGGACGTATATCAATGTCGAAATTATTTCGTTCGATGTATTCTTTAAAATATTTTAACTCATCCACCGATATCCCATTCCAGCTTTCTAACTCAGATAATACCCGTAATTTCGGACAACTTGCTAGCAACAAATCTACAGTACGAATACTCAAATCCCCACTATATAAAATCCGCAACTCTTCCAACTGTCGCATTGGGTTTGCAGCTAATATCTTAACCATTAACGCATGCCCTATACCGGTCGACGACCCCAAATGAATATATTTAATATTAACACAATGTGTCAATAAGAATTCCAGGTGTAAACTAGCGCAATCCGCCACGCAAAAAACGCGCTCCAAACACTGGAACGGTTTCACCTTTAACCGATTCGGATTGGCGAATAGGGATTGGTGTGCCAAAAAATCACAATTATACAAAACTAAGTTTTTCAATTTCGGGCAATATTGGCTTACATACATTAACGCATTTAAATCAACCTCTTCCACATGTTCTAAATGTAAATGTGTAATATTACAACCTTTTATTTCGAGTAGCATTTTAACGCAATCCGTATGAAAATTACATGATAATAGTTTTAACTCAGTTAAATTATCTAGTAAAGTTAAAATGGTGATATCACTAACACCTTCGTCGTGAAATAACGAAACGTGGTAGACTTTAGGGCACATATTAATTAATAGAGTGAGATGTTCAGAGGTAACGTCCCGGCTTTGAAATTTCCGGATACGAAACGGACTAGCGTCAGGGTGGTTTTCATTTATATATTTTAACACGGTTCCGAATTCATCGCATCGGCCCAAGTCTTGTAGATTTGGTAAACCAAGAACTAATTGAGCGTAACCGTATACCGTTACAGAAGTGCGGTTTAGTTGGAGTTCGATTAAATTTCGACATTTTAATAACGCGGGTATACTTCGATCTGTAACGGAACGGGATGATGTTACGTCTAGGTTCCGTAACTTAGGACAATTTTCCCCTACGACTTGGATTATGTAATCATTACAATCGAAACATAGCGATAAAGTATGTAGGTTGGTCATACGCGACACACCGTCTAAAATACATTTATCGTAGTTTGTCCATCCGCCTAGACAGGAGCCTAAATTTAAAAACTCCAACCCGGTCATTTTAAATAAATTTTTATACAGAACATATCGCATCATTTTGGGCCAAAGCGTAAAATCAATCGAGCGTAAATTCGAATTTATCACAGATTCTGTTAGACTAACAACTACATTCATTTCATTGACAAATATAGCCATGGGGGCGTGGTGGTCGTACGTTTTTTTGGTGCGTTCAATCAGCTGTTGGACCGCGTGCAACACATCGGTCGCCATTCGATTATAAAGGTAAATTGGAACGCTTTGGCAGAGTAAACAGTTTAAGCGTTCGATGTTTGATTGGAGGGTGCGTATGCTGTAAGACGGGTCGTTGATATTTTGATTTAAAATTACCGGGGTGACTAAATGACGGCCTATTGAGGTGACAAAATCTCCTACGGCTTTCAGACATAAGTCCTCCAACTTGCTGACCTCTTTTTTACGGGGCATTGTTGACGAACACTTCATCAATCAATGGCGTGGCGCCGCTAAAAATCGAAATGATGGTCAACTAACCATCATCAGTGTTGCCAACTCAAAGCAAATGATTTTTTTAAAGCAATAAATTATCACAATGATTGCCGGCGCAATATATACATATATATAAATTAAAAAAAAAAAGTACATAGTGGATATTAAAACAATTATTTTCGAAGGTTGAGATCACTGATTAAAATTGCCAACTTAATATGTATAATATAATCGATACAAAATATACAATAAATAATTGTTAATAGGTTCATATTTTGATTAAAAGCATCGCTAAACTAAATAGTAATATGTTCAAAAACTTACTATATTTTTCTTTCCTCCTGCTGGAGAAATGTGACACTTTTCCTTCGAGCCCTAGCTCTTGGAAACTCTTTCGATTCAGCGACAACACCAAAACCCCTTCAGGTGTCAAAGCAACGCAATTTTCCGTATCAAGTTTGGTGTTGATACTCAATGCGCTTAAAGTACCTTTCCGGATAAAATTCTCAATAAATTCTTGACGGCAAAATTCCGATAATGAGAAATCTTTAACTTTGTAATAATCACAATCGGAAGACAAGCACTCAAACAAATTGTTTGTAGCTACTTTTTTATTTGGTAGCACAACAGACACCTGTTTCATTAAAAAAATACATTTTATATAATCAATAATTTATAGCCAGACAACAAAGACAATATGTATAGATGCCTTAACACGTGGTTAGTATATTAACAAGAATGATATATGAAATGTATACCAGATGAGCGTAATAAAAATCCTTGAGTTTTGATGGAAAATTTTTATAATCGCCTTTTTCCTCTTTGTTATTTGATTGGGGTGGTGCAAATTTCCATACTTCTGGACACTGCATTATATTTCAATATAATTATAGTCACAGCACAAAACAAAGTTAAATCACTTTTATTTTCATTTTAAATCATATATAAATATTATATATATTATTCTACGCAGCACAAGCTATACAAATGTTTTTAAACAGTGTTTCCAACCATAACATTTATAAAAAAATGGTTGCCAACAAGCAAAAGCGAATTGTTTTTCCAGAAAACCTATTCACTAAAAATGATTTAAATATTTCATGGTCAATCCTTTCACACTATTATATACGGAATACAGATTATTAATTCATATCCATTATTAGAATATTATACAGATTTTTATCACCTCCTATTTTATAGAACAACGATCTCAAAATTCATTTATATATAAATAATTTAAATAAACTGTAATATAGTTGTTTAAAACATATAATATTCAATGTCTCACATATAAAATATGTTTTACTGAATATAATTTAGATATTTCATTTATTATTAATATATTTTAGCTTTAAACTTAAATTTGACCAATAGAATGTTACACATCCGGAAATATTAATAATTGCAATTTTCATTAGCACAATTGTGCAGTATGTTTTGTAAATGAACTTACTTGTGGGACACCAGTTGAAGTTGTTGGAAAATAATAAATATAACTTTGACACAATGCCAGATATATATGTTTATGTAACACCACAATATTTATAAAAAAATATGTTATAATAATAGAATTAGAATAAGCAAATGATTTTAATTTAGGGTTAATATAATATGACAATTATCTATTGTTTGTGAATTCAAGATTGAAATATACAATTGATTATTTTATTGTTTTAATTATCAATATAAGAACCGGTTTTCCAATTATCTATTAAATACTTTAATTTAACAAACATTATAAATGGTTGATGTCAGCAACCTACTTTACTAATTTGTATTGTGGTGATCCTATTAGGCTGACAAATAATTTCCTTAACAAATTGGATAAGAGACTTTGTCTGTCGCTATTCCAATATAGAAACTACAATTACCGACTTCAGATTGTTAGTTTATACATTAGCTGCAAAATTCTCGTTTTGGCGCATGCACACAGTAGCGCCAAATCGCATTTTCTTAGAAGTAAACGGACCTGATGGTTTTTATAATGATTAATTTAAAAAATTGACTTAAGCAATAAGTTTCATAATACGTAAAACAATTTTTTTCCATAAAAAAGTGGCAAACAAAATATATTTATCGCAAATATAAATAACAGTACGTCATTATGTGTAACAATATTTATAATAATATAAATTTAAGCAATTATTTGTCACAATATTATCTTTCTTAAAACATATTCCAACATATTCGACGATCATTCAGACATCGACTAGAAAATAGTTTATTAGTTTTCATTGTATTAAAAAATATTTATTATATTCTAGAATAGATTTTTTATCAAAAAATGTAATAATATATATTTTTGTAGTTATTTAATTACTATATATTTTTCTGAATTCCATTAAGCGCATACAATCGCGAATTAAATATCGTGATTATTTGGCATGATTGTTAAAATATTCATCCAAATATAAATTTTTACTAAACATATATTACATAAATAATAAATACCTATTGTCCAACTGGGAAAAAGAAAAAAAAAGAAAGATATGTATCATATAAGAATTTACATAAATATTAGCTGATGCAA